>OZ037720.1:10000000-10124848 GCA_964035505.1 Watsonalla cultraria
CGCCGCGCGCCGCCCGCCCGCCGCCGCGCCGCCGTGGCCGCCGCCGTCGCCCTCGCTGTACGTACATTGCTCTATCCACACGATGCCCGCGCTAATCGTCCTCGAATACATTCACCACTTGAAATGACGAATTCAATTAAAAATACATAACACACATACAGTGCCACGCTAAGACGTAACGAAATTCGACGACATAATCACGTAACAAAACTTATACTCGAGGCACAGTTTCCAAAATAGTTTGTATGACGATTTGTTGTGATGTTGATGACCTGCTTTATAGTGTTAATAATATAAGTGGTGTGTGTTGACAGTTGGTGGTGTCGCCGCTGGTGGCGAGCCTGGCGGTGGGAATCGGCGTGCCGATCCTGTTGTTCTACGTGTACGGCGTGGTGCCAGTGTCACTGTGTCGCGCGGGCGGCTGCGGCGCGCGTCCGTCGCACGACGAGCCGTCGCACGACGAACCCGTGCACGACGCTGACGCTACCTCCAGGCGTCTCGAGCCCAGCATCGGTGAGAACACTGGCATGGTTACTACATTATATTATGTTGAACAGTTTTTTTTACATCGTTAAGAATTTTCAATACACGTTTTATACATTCCACTGTAACTGTACGGTCCAAAGTAATTAATTGTCAATTTCCGTAAATTATTAATCAAACTGATCAGTAATGTTACTTGATCAATTTATCTCGAGTTACTCTTGGTCAATTTTTATTATGCCGTATGCTACGCGAACGAACAAATCTGCTGCCTAATTTCACACTCTCAATAGCGGTTTACGATTAAAATCTGCTCGATCTCACACAAGAATTAATTCTACTCGTCAGCTATCTTATTCCAGCGTTGAAAAGTATGATCTGTCGCATACCTAAAATAAAGGCTGCACTGTAATGCACTACTTACCAACCATTGGGACATAAGTTTATGTTACTGGCACCCAGCAGCTCACATAAAGTGTGTTATGTATAGGCGACGCGTCACTATCAGCGGGCTCGGGCCAGGTGGGAGCGTCCCTCGCGGCACTGGCGGGGTCATTGGCCGGCCACGAGGCTGGGGACGGCGCTGGGGACGGGGCCGGGGACGGGCCCGGGGACGGGCCCGCTGGGGACGGCCCCGGGGACGAGGCGTCCCCCGCCGCCCTCCGGCTGCAAGTGACGGCCGACGTGGCGGACACGGCCTCCGCCGCCTCGTGGCCTGATGACCTACCCTCCACCTCGTCGCGGTCAGCCAGACTACGGTATGAACTCATATTCTTTATAAAGCTTGCTATGAGGAGATAAAGGCGTGAACATTATGGGTGAAATAAAAGGTGTTGTTTTTTGTGATCATTGCAGTCCAATAATTGATATTAGTCGATGTTCAATTTTGATCGAATCGATAGTTTTGATAATTTCATTCCAATAATATTTTATATTATTGCATGGTGTTTTATTTATCATATATTTCTTCATGGTCTGCCTCGTTGGTCCAGTGGTCGCAAATGCTACTATGCTAGGAAACTAGGACCTGGGTTCGATCCTCGGGTCGAGCAAAATATTATAGTTTTTCCATCTGAAATTTCCCAGTAGAATCTCAGAGTCTGGATCCAGTGCCCGGTTAATGGCAATAGGACCTATTAAATGGGACATAAACATTGAAATGTGGATGTTCTAAGGTTGTTCACGATACGTATGTATATTCCAGGAGTTTATTCCTGTATGGGTCGGCGGTGCCCCCGTGCGACGTGGAGGCAGGCCGAGGGTCCCCTCCGTGCGCGCCCTCCTAACGAACCGAGCCGCTCTCAGCGCGTCTTATCACTGTAGAGAAGCTCTCACCACGTCTTATCACCGTACAGCCGCTCTCACCACGTCTTATCACCGTAGAGCCGCTCCAGCGCCCGGAATAACAACACAAGCCGCTGCAGCGTCACGCGGTATACCTCAAAAATCTTTACAGAACCTAAAGGAATGTTTGTTGAATCCTAAAGTTTGGTTACTTTCGTATCCGTACTTACTGAACCACTATCACGAGTTCGGTACCCTTTTCCTAATCTATACCAGCTAGCGTCCGCAGGATTTGTATGAGGAATTGTACAGCGCCTCCTAGCGGCGACGTAAAGAACTAAGATATCTCATTCAAATATTCTCCGTGACGCTTGCTAATATTGATTATAGAAACGGTGCATAATATCGCGATTGTACTGAGTCGCTCTAAAGTTTTTAAGAAAAATTCTGTGTTTAGTCCAAACAGTCAGACCGAGCCGCTCCAGTGCTTCGAACCTTACCAATAACCGTTCACCACCATATGTGGGACAGAGCGATGAATCATGCTAATCCCCCAAAAGGAAGTTATTCCGATCAGGTGGGTGTCATGCCTGGGGAACCCCGGCTCCAACTGTTCTACTTGGATACTTGTATAAATACTGCAACGCGCTCGAAAACTCTTATAGCGCGATTTAGGTTCTCGTGTATTTGTACTCAAACTTTCAATTGTTAGCGAGTAGCGCCATCTATGTAGCGAACATTACTATACAACCCGTTTATGGGCAATGTTTAGGTACGCCGAAGAAACCGTTGCGTAAATTCTGTTGCATTCGTTATCTATTAGATATAACTACTTTAGGCTTAGACAAAGCTTTCTTCTCGCGCTTGCGAATAGAAGCGATACAAAATGTATGTGAATGCCAAATGTTTATGTCATTACCATATATTATGTCTAAACCAAGGTTGGATTGAGAATAACTTTACGTTTCGGCAGCTGCAGTTGCAAACAGGACTCGACAACTAGTGGAATAATTTATAATGTAATGTTTCCATCGACATAAATAAGAATGAGACTGATTTGCTGATTGCAACAAGAGTGTTATAGGGCTGGGCTGACGCTGATGAATTTGTAAAATAATTAAATAATAAGTAATTAAATTCGAACATCGAGATAACGTAGTGTTATATAAATTGTAACGTGCACAATTTATGTGCGGGCGTGATGATGGCATTATAATTAATTTACTACTACACGCTTTGACAATATAAATATTAGCGACAAGGTATTATAAATGCGATTTTCGTTCTTCACTCTTTCTAATAGAGTCGGATTTATATTATAATAAGAATACAATTTTCATATGAATATTGGAGTCGTACGGGTCTTTGAATTGGCCAAATTATTAAGAGCCTTAATGACAACACAATAAAGCTGTAAATGCCAAACCTCAAATCGTATAATCCGCGCCATTAAAGAATGAATTGCCTATTCTATAAAGACGCGAATTATTTGATTTGATTGTCACTGAAAAAGGGATCTTATGCCCTTGATATAAGGTTACTGATTAAATAATGGCGCTTGTCAAAACGAATGTCAACAAATATTGGACGTTTGTTGTAACGTTTAAGTCTACAACCATACTAAACTCTAATAATATCGGCGTATGGTCTATATTAGAACACACTGCTGTAAAACATTGAGGCTATAGTCTGATAGTACATCTGGGGGTCTACCAGCTTCTTTTATTACGATACATTTTTGGCGTGACTCAGATAAAGGTTTATTATGAAATGTTTTTCGAACCAAGCAAAAATGAACCGTAATTGAAGACGCTGTAGTTCTTATTTACACTGCCTGCTTTTGCTATATGTAAGTAAATAAATCTCGAGGCTTGTATTTTTGTAACATACAAATACACGTGTACGTAAGTTTGATTCGTGAAATCCATAAACTTTACGGAATCCAGTACACGAAGCGTAGGTTAAAACATGTTTTAACGTTGACTATATCGTATTGCGTATTTTCCTCATTTTTTATGGGGTCGTTTTACGTCTCCATACAAAAAAATCGCAAAACGCAACGTCAAGGGATGACGTTCGAACGTTTCAAAATCTTGGTTTTTTTTGGGGCACAGACATGTTCTAAATACCAGTGAAATTTTGAAAAATGTAAGCTTTTTAGAAAGAGAACGCCAAGCGCACAATGTAATCGTTAAATTATAAGCAATTAATTAATTACATTTGGTGGTCATCATGACGAAATGTAGACGCGATATGTCGCTTACAACTATGTATTATGATTCATGCTGTAAATGTTATGTAGAATACAAGTACGGCGGAGCCCGCACATTTGACATTTGAACACGACATCGTGACGTTCGCGCGAGACACGACAAGACATGTGTCACAAATCTTTGCGTTCTATTTTTGTATCAATTTAAAAAGGCATTTGCTCTTTTTGCGTTTCCATGACATATGTACATTCAGCCTAAGCCGAACTTCAAGTATTAAGAACTTCTGAGCTTTGACGGTTTATTTTTGTACCTTAAAATTAAACGTCAAAGCTAAGAAGTTTTTAATACGCTCTGTTTAAACGATAATAGTTGTCCCCAGAAAATATATTTCCTACGATTTATCACATGTGGCTTAGTACCTTTATTTAGGTAAATTTTAAGGCTGACTGTATCTACGACAAAATCTGCGGCACATGTCTTGACACAGTAACTTTTTAACACATTCACTGCTAATATCGCATCTTCTTCGTAAATTCGCTCACTGTAGGACGCGCAGGTGCGTCGTTAGCCGTGAACGCGTTCGGCTGCCGCTAATGTAGTATCCTAGTTCCTAGTATTAAGAATTGGAACATTCCTTGGTACTCCGTAATGTGCCAGAGCCTCGTCCACTAGTATACATAGATATTAAACATTAATGAAAAATCGACCTTAACTTCTTTGGAATATAGTATTAATTAAAATAAGCTATTCTCTTGAATGTAACGTATTGTACTCTGTCCATCCACATGTCTTAATGTAAAAGTCATAAATACGATATGTAACGATTTAAAAAAGCAGCTGGCTATGCTTAATTTAAACAAAAAAATATATAACAGGCTATAAAAAGCTAAAAACATTTATGAAAGAAATGCATATTTTTTTTATATTGGTTAATCGTCATTTTCTACGTAAATCATTGTAATGACAATAAAATCGTACAATTAAATTATTCCTGATTCAGCCTTTAATTACTAAGCAATAAATTACGAGAAGAGAACAATGTATAATATCAAAATGACAATAAGAACGAGGTATAGGAGTGGCACTCGCACGTATAAACTGATTTTTCGATGGGGATACATGCGAAATTCCACTTAATTGCGGTTGCAAGTGAGTTGATTATACTCTGCTCCGCTTTCTGTCAAAGTGGTTTAATGATATTTTTAATGTAATAATGTGAAAATTGCGAGCAATTCAAGTGTCATTCTTACTAAGGGTGTATGCGTATGTAAGGGTTGCAGAATAGCTTTGTAACGAATTTCAATGTATTTTTACCTTGGTCATGTTTGTATTCTCAGATGTCTCAGATGTTTGTAAAGCCCAAAATATTTCCTGTTTATTTTCACATTCAAGGCCTGTAAAGCTCGTTACGGTACATGTTACCTACATTCTTGTTTTTATGACCTCGACTAAACTGCGCCGGATTGATTATAGGTCTGTACTTATAATCAATCCGGAATTCGCGATATTTAGACGTCGTTGTCTATGGCGCGCATGTAGCCAGAGTTTTCAGAACGCTACTCACTTTTCTCAAAAAAATATATACAGTTATTGAGAAACCTCGTCCATTTTTTGAAGTCCGTTTAGTACATCAAATGTATATGTAATTTTGTATTTAAAATCGTACTTGTTTAGTAGAGGTCATATATTTTAGCTACAGTTAGTATCCCATGCCATCTGCTGGGGAAAAATTCTCGCTCTTTACCAGTTTTTAATATTTTCACCAACATTGTAAATTTTTCCACTTCCACTCGGCGGACGGTCGAAAGGTCGCATACCAATTCTTCAAAAGTCAATGCTCCTAAACTAAACAATACTTATTTTATTATTGCTATAAAGTATCTTGTTTATTTCGTTGATTTACGACCGCCGCCCGGTGGATATTCTTCAATTTAATTTGTAGGCTCAAGTGAACATTGACCCCAATAAGCGTCATCATTGCTCGACCACTCTGGGTACCTATATGTTGAATCCGACCTCCAAGAATCAAATCAATATTGTCACAGACAGATCGGAATCTAGAAACAAATCGTTCGAAATTATACACTCACGGCGAATGGTCAGTAAGGGTAAAAAGTATCAAGACGGCTTATCACCAGCCCATAGAATTTGAAAAATAAATTTTCACACATTAATTCCCGCGACTTCCACGACATTTCAATTTCTTGGATGTCATGAGAATTAATTTGTATACTAAAACAAAAGTCGTGGAGGTAATAACATCATTGATGTCATTACCTCATGGTCATCAAGTCGTGGCCGATCGCCTAAGTTTACGTCATTTAATTTGTTAAAGTTTTTACAGTATTTTTCTAAACTTCAAGTCAACAAATCGACGTTACTTTAACAGTAAATCATAGAGTTTAAAAGAGTAACGACCCTCACGCTCGATAGAGCAAACATTCCTATTTCAAAAATGTGGTCTAGATCCATACTGCTTAATTAATAAGCTTATCTATGTACTGTACAATTGTCTTCGATATTTTGTGTAATGAATCACTCGCGCGTGTGAGCCAATATATTGACCTACTTGTAATATTAGGCTCGTCGCACAATGTTCCGCAATAAGGCATCCGTCATATGGGTAAACGAGGTTGTGTCATTTTATAATAGGTATTATTTAATGTCATCGATCTACATGAGAGTAGTCTGTTTAAATCTTGGGATCAAATAGTCGTCCAATTTAATTGAGACAAAGATTGTTGAAAACTACATTCTACAATTTCCAAATATTTCAAGTGTTTGTGAGCTTAGATGAAGTTTTCAAATGAGTTTCTGTTGTTGTGGGGTATTTGGTTACAGCGGAGATTTTTCATCTAAAACTGTGAAGTACTATTTTGAACAAGTATTAAAACAGAAATTGACCACGTTTTTTTAAAATAACGAGTTGACAAAATTAAACCTTTACTGCTAGAACATTGCGCAATGAGCCGGTAACAATGTTGATACTTCAATATCCGACATCTAGTATTGTTTAAGACACCTGTGCCAATCGTATGTTAGTTTGTAACAGCGAATGAAACTCTGTGATTTGTTGTTGGAATACGCATCATCGCTCCTGCACTATCAGCTCTAAATATAGCAGTGTAAATTGAGTTTTAATTAAGCTTGTTTAAAGTACATTTTAGGTTGTTCTTGCCTAATTTTCTTAAGTTTAGCTCAATGTTTTTCATTTAAATCTGAACTATCTTCACTACAAATAAAAATGTACTCCATAAAGTATCACTTTAAGAACTATTTTCAATGAAATATTTAGACTTGATACAGCTGAGGCGTTAGGTGTGCTACAATTATTAGGGTCTGTACATGTGCCGTCACGAGATGTGAGCGCTCAGCGAAAATAGTGGGGGTAGTTGAACATGTATTTTTTTCGTGTCTCGTCATACATGCGCATTCAAGGTCGTGACGTAACCTGTACAAAAGCCTTATGTTAGGGTTGCTATCCATCCTCTATTATGCATCATCAAAGTGAATTTTTAAAACGGATAGCAATCCTAGTCATATTTATAGTTATTTAGTCTGTTTGTGATTTTGTTTAAACTTAGTAAAAATGCCACTTTTATTGAGATATGTTTGCAACAGAATCAGTGTTTGTGTCGATTACCGGCCCCGAGGCAGCCCTAGCTATACGATAGATGCTTTGCGCTTTAAGAGCAGTGTTACTCTATCCGATATTTGTGATACTTTAAATAATAATTACTATTAATGATCTAAATTATTTAATTTTTCACGTTTGTAGGCGAAATGTAATTTTAAGCGATAACTATGTTACGAATCATATAAAGTGTAAAACTATGATTAAAATGTGATTAAATATAACAAATCTTTGTTTTGACCCAACCTTAAATCCTGTAGCACTAAATAGTAACTTCTCTAACGTGTAGTTTTTGATAGGTACCTTCATCACACATAAATATATTATATAAATTTGAGTCACTGCCGGTGGTACGATCCTAATTTCCTCCATACGGAAACTAGTAAGGTACGATAGGTACTTATGCAAAACCATCTCAAAACATTTAGTACCCATGGTCCCTGGAAGGTAATTTATGTAATATGGTAATTTTTGTAAGCGTGGTCCCTCCGGGAAATATGATGTTGCTAAGCCAATTTTGATGTAACAGCGATCTTATGTTTGCGATTATTATGACATTGCTCAAAAGTACTAGGCGAGCAGAACATTGGAGGAGTTATTACAATGTTAGGTTTGTGATATTATGACACACCGCTCGAATGTACTAGGCGAGCAGAACATTGGAGGAGGTATTTGTTTGATTTAAAACTTGTTCATGCTGCGTTTCTCGGAGGAACCACACTTATGGCAAATACCAGCGTTACCTTCCAGGGACCACAGGTGCAAAAAATACCAGCGGTACCTTCCTAAGACCACGGGTACTTAATCTTTTTAAGGAATGCATCTTTTTTTAATCACCTTACACCCCCTCCTACTTACAGGAACGTAGCGTTTTAGGATTTTAATACTATGCATGGTAGGCAGACAAATGAAACAACGGAGTCAATATGTTAACATTGTAATAGTTCACCGTTCTACAGGACTGTTTGCACTATAAATTGTATAGAATGACCGCTACCGCACCAAAGGCAGACTGCATGGCAAAGTGAGGGAAAAATCGTAATTTTTCATAATCTCTTCCCACATTAGAGCGCTGGAACGCTTACAGATGCCAAGGTGTGGTATAGCGCTTTGCGGCCAAACTATAGTACTAAAATAAATCCCGACATTTAACTTGAGCGATGTGTGACAGAGACGATACTATACAAAGTAAGGTACAAGAATGTCCTCTCTCACACAGCGTTCAAGTTACGTGTCGGCAATTATAAAATGTTACAGCCTGGCAACTCGATTAGTGAGACCGAGTACAATATTTATTTCCTTGTACATCCATTTTTTATACCAAATCTACAAGGCGCATAGTTTTTTTATATTGCGCACTAATTATTGGTTCCACTCACATCTCTAGGAGACACTTTCTTGCTACGGTAATGGACACTGAGTGTTCGGCGTTATAAGTCCCGTCACGAGTTAAGGACGAGTACTTTTGCATGCAATAGTCATATTATGAGTTCTCTGTCTCTCAAGCTTCAAATTTATATATAAGCTAAAATAAAATAAAAGTGTTATAGTAGAACTAGTATAACACTTATATTTTTACTTTTATCGACATTTGTGAATTGGAACTGTGCCATGGGCTTACATTTCTCGTGATAATTATTTTGAATTTATCATATTGTAAAATATTTTCTTCTCAGTTAAATCAACCTTCGAACCTGGCGCTAAGGTATATATTCGTGCCATTCTGTCGATTTAAAAGTACTTTGCTGAAAGTTTAATCAAATAAAGACATTTTTAGTTTGAATGTATGCGTAGTATCCCCTCCATATTTGACTGCCGTTCTTTACTCGTGACGAGACCTGAACAACCCAATTCCTACCCAATGGACACCAAATTACTCGAGTGGCCAGACCGTCGAATAACACATACCATAAATACCACGAACAACATTATCACACTTATTTCGTTACATTACAATAACATTTATTTATTTCATAAATCTATCTAACTTAGAACTATGAAGATCATTTGTTAAAAATGTTCTATATTATATATTACCATCAATTATGGAAACGTTGATTATATAGCAAAGGATAGAATAAAAAAAATGCCGGTAATTAAGAGTAGACATGAAATTTCGTTTAAATTATTTATTTCTGGGGGTCTACTCTCTTTCTCCGAAAACGAAACTTCGTGAACGAACGAAAATTAAACGTAGTTTCATTATCGCTTTGTTTTTATCAAACTCAAATTTTACTTCGTCTAATAATTTAATTAAAGTTGGTTTGGAAAATATAAACATCAAATAATTTTTAGAACGAATATTAACCGTGGTAGGAACTTTGCGAACTTTCGGCCGAAGCTTCGTTTTTCGGAGAAAGCGAGTAGGCCCCCTGGGACGTTTTACTCCTCACTCTTAACAGTTTAATTTATATTAGGTACATCAATGTAACATATTTCACAGACAGTAAGGCAGACAATTTACATTTTACATTGGAATGTCATGATTTAGCAGGGAGCCATCACTATAAATGGCGATAGTTCAGGAATAGACAACACAATATATACATTATTTTATACAACAACATTATTATCACGTACCATAAAGTATTTTACACTTTTTACATTTCCAATCTACATTTTCCACCTTTTTACAATCAAAGGCAAAGAAACAGTGTTGCTGTGCAATGGTGCCACATACATGGAGGGTGACATATTCATCAAAAGAACATCAATAAGTCATCAAATAATAGACGTTATTTATCTATACAGATAAATAAAATTTAAGTATCTGTTTGTAATTCCAAATTAACAGGTTTTTACTAAATGCATATGAAAGTATATACACACTTACGGAAAAAAAACATTTCTTAACATTATGTCTGTATGTTTGTTCCGACTAATCACTGAAACGGCTGGACCGATTTAAACGGGACTTTCACCGGCAGATACATATACACGGGTACAGTTATTTTATTTTATTTTGTTGAGTTTGGTACAATGCAAAACAACACCTTATATATGTAAAGCCTAACAAAGGACTAACAAAAACGGTTAAATATTTTTCAACGAGTAATATAGTTTACATTATTATTTCGCAAGTATTATTTAAATCAAGTTATATTTATTTAATTTTATAAGACAATTTTAAAAATACTACTTGTAACATTATTTACAATGTGAATTAAGAGTCATATACATAAAAGTTATATTTGGCGTTTCACTTTTAAACATGCAAGCATTATTCTTAAAATATTTTAAGTTAATTCACTATTTTTATATAATTCATTAGTCTATTTACAAGAAGTTAGTAAATATTTTTTGGATTTGTCATAAGAAATACAATACAAAATTAAAAGTATTGCAACTTCTTACATTTTAATTATAATTAAGAGTAAATAATTGAATTACTTTATTTTTTTCCTAAATAATTAACGTAAATAATAAAAACTTTTAAAAATGCTGCAAATGTTCCCAACTTTTGAAAAGAACAAAATTTTAAATTTATTAATTGTGCGGAATAGACCAACTGTAGGCCAAGACAAAGCATTCTCTCGCGCTTGCGCTAATAGAAACGATAAAAAATGTTTAGGAATGACATATGTCACGTGACTGATTTATGTTATTCCCATTCTTTTATCTAATTTGTCTATAGGCCCTGAGTGTCTAGTGCGAGTTTTCTTAAAATCCGGCGATTTTACCTACCTGTGACGGCTCATCGCGTCGACTATAAGGGCAGATTTGTATGGGCTATCAAGTGTCATCTTTAGGTCGACAGAAGCGCTGTTTCGATCCCATATAACCAAGATAACTTTGACGCGGTGACTTGTGACGGTGGCAGTGTAAAACTCGCACTAGGCTCTCTGGGCAGTTTCGTGGAGTTGAATATTTCCTCGAGCCTCGAGGTTTTCAGATACACAGCCATTATCTTAGGGTTATTAACATTAGAGTATAACATATATAATATGGTAGGAATAAGTCTATCTTGTAACAATATAATTATGTCGATTATTGATAGCTTTTATAAAATCTTATAATGCTTCTCTAGCGAAACCGAGCCGCGTGGAATAAATCGCCCCTATCACCCGTCATTAAATATGAGTATCGATTCATTACATGTAAGTTTGTGAAATGTTGAAATGATTATGTATACCATATATGGTATAACCAGTGAAAAGAGAAAATTCCTTGTTCATACAGTTGTCCAACGCGTTTGATCGTCGTTATAAAAAATACCTACGAACCTTAAAACTTTATTTCTTGATAAAAAATACATATTTTTCATAAGGGCTCACTAGCACTGTACCGAGTTACGACTGAGCCACGACGGCTTAAGTAGCTTAAGCCGTCGTGGCTCATCGTGGATGAATCTCGGCTCGGGCCCAGCATGTTTTAGCATTGGTCATCCTTTAAGCAGCACGCAATAAAAACTTCTTAGCTTTGACGTTTCACCTCTCGTTCCCTACATTTGTAGCGGAAGAGATAAATCAGGTTCATTTCCAACGATTGCTCTACATAAACTTCGTTGGCCAACTGTATATCTTAACATTGTATCTCGCTACATCCAACCATAAACAAGCAATAATGACCCTTATTTCAATGAGTTTTATAATTGACAGCGACACAGTCTATGAAAGCGCGTCTTCATTGATTATCTTATAATAGGCAGGAGTTATGTAGAGAAATTCATGTTACCGATGATTTTTACACTCTTATTACAAAACATGGTATAAATCAAGACCAAACTCGGACTAAAACTATGTCCATTACCTTTTGAAATCCATATCACATATTTTAGGCGATGTTTTGTATGTTCGACCAGACGTACCCTTACATACAAGAGATTTTCGACTTTAAAAGTGTTCAATAGAGTTGTAAGTCGTACATGGTGGAGCCGTCTGGCCAGTAGGCCTATACAAAGTAACATTATCTCGCGCTTGCGCTACTAGAAACGATAAAAATGTATGGAAATGACATAAATCAGTCTCGTAACATATGTCATTCCCGTACATTTTGTATCGTTCCTAGCGAAGCGTGAGGATAATGTTACTTTGTCTACAGGCCCAGAGTGCCTATTGCGAGTTTTTCACTGCCGCCGTAACAAGTGACCGCATTGACACAGATTTATATGGGATATTATGATTCCACACAAATCTGCGTTTACGTCAACGCGGTGACTTGTGACCAGGACTATTTTAAGAAAACTCGCATTAGGCACTCTGATGTGTTCGCGGAGATGAAGAGCCTTACCTGAAAGAGATCTTCGACCTTAGAGGTGTTCAATTGAGTTGAAAGTCGTATGTGGTGGAACCGTCCCGCCAGATGAATTCGCGGTTGATCCAAGCGGAGATACAGAGCCTTACCTGGAAGAGATCTTCGACCTTAAGCGTATTCAATAGAGTTGAAAGTCGTATATGGTGGAGCCGTCCCGCCAGTTGTGTTTGAAGACAAGTCAAGTCAGCCAGTCGGAGAAGCACAGCCTTACCTAGGAAAGATCTTCGACCGTAAAAGTGTTCAATAGAGTTGAAAGTCGTATGTGGTGGATCCGTCGCGCCAGGTGGGTTCGTCGGCGACCTTGGCGCGGCACAGCGGGCAGGTGTGCTCGCGGTCGAGCCAGGCTGAGATACAGAGCTCGCAGAATATATGGCTGCACCCGAGCCGCACGGGCGTTGTGTAGTCGTCGTGGCAGATCGGACACGAGTCGCCCGCAGACACCAGCTGCTCGCCTGTAGGCTTCGTGCCCAGATTCTGTAAAGTTGCGAATATAATGTCACAAAAAAAATGCCAATCATTAACATATTTTTGAAAAGAGTCTTGCCGGGTTCATCTCAGTAAAAGTAAACTTCTGAACCCGGCAGTAAATTTATAATCCTGTGTCCTTCTGACGATTTCAAACTACTGTAACATGCGACCCCAACAGAGGTCATAAAATTCAAAATTTGTTATCGAAAATATTTTATTAGATTGGACCCACTCGGGTTGCACCAACCTTGCTTTAGCTATAACAAATTACTAAAGGACTGGTTAGAAAAAATTGTCAATTGTCATCATGAATTATACTGAGCTCTTTAACTGTGTGCGGTTCTGAAACATGAAATTTTATTTTTCTATATTGATATATAAAGTCTCGTGTGGTGGTGTTTATTACCAAACTCAGCTGAAACAGAGAAACAGCTCGTCCAATATGTATAAAATTGTGTGCATATGGGTAGGTCTGAGAATCGGCCAACATCTATTTTTCATACCTCCTAAAGATAAGGGTGATCCCAAAAAAAATATATGTCAATACAATGTGTACCGGTCACAGCCAGTAGATGTATGGATATAGATTGTCTAAAAACTGACCACACTCTGCAGTAAGGTCCAGGTAGCGTTCTTGAAGAGCCTCAGCCGCACGAGGATCTCGACGACCTTGGCGATGATGTATATGGAGGTGAGGAACATGCCCACCATCTTCTCGGAGCCCTCGTACGACTGCATCAGGAAAAACACCCACGGCTGGATAGTCAGCAGGCAGCGGTACAGCTGGGACACCGCCTCCGTGAATAAATACACTTTACCCTGCAAATAACATACATATATGCATACAACATAGCCCAGAAGCGGTAGGCAGAGGTGTTGTAATAACAACACCCACTTTTCCCCTAAGTTGATTACATGCCAATGTGACAGATGCACTACACATACTCTTTGAATTACTTCTCAGACATATGCAGGTTTCCTCACGATGTTTAAAATACTGCACATATGTTTTTAGAAAAACTCATTAATACAGGTCCCGCTGAGATTCGAACTTGCGTCGCTTGCGTAGCAGGCGACTGCTCAAACAAACTTCAGGACAAACTAGTTCAACGTGCTATAGGATAAACCGGTATAGCCTAGGCCAAACTAGTTTTAAGCTGAAGCTTTAAGCCCTCGAAAACTCTCATAGCGCGATTTATGTTCACGTTTATTTATATTCAACACTTGCAATTTTTTATGACTAGAGCCATCTTTGTAACAAGCGGAGAAGCGCTGCTTCAAAATTTTATTCAATTACATTACAAAAAAGACAATATGCCCATATGGTAGTGATGTAGCACAATTTATATCTTAATATAATCTTATTAACAGTAGCTTACCCTCTTTTGGAACGGCAGCAGAAAAGCAGGCATCATAGTGACCAAAATCTTAACTTCCACAGTTATAATCTTGACTATCAGGTCGGTGAGCACCACTAGCCACAAGAGCTCCCAGACGTCTATGGGGTCCGTGTACCCGGGGAACATGATCACGTTGGGTAGTAGCTTTGCATGACCAAATAAGAAGTGCACTATAACTATACAACTAGTTGTGAACACTAGCTCACAGAATAGGGCTAATATACTGCGGTTCATTTGTTTACCATGCTCTCTGTAAAAGGAAAAAAAAAGATCCTGGGTTAAACTCTGGGTCAAAGTGATTTTGAATTTTTCCACCTGTAATTACCCAGTAGCAGTCTGGAGTCTGGATTAGTGCTCAGATAACAAGAATAGGCAATTACATGCGATTTTAAACATAACTGGTGAAATGTTGGTGTACTACAAGTACACCTCTACCTAACCTACCCCTTCGGGGAAGACATTCGTGAGCATATGTATAAGTATGTATAAACAATGGCTGTCGACAAACTCAGACAAACAAACCCAGATAAATGAAATTGAAGTCTTTTTATAATTCCAAATTAACAGTGTTTCAGTATGCATATTTCTGTGATACACATTTTAAAAAACGATCGACATTGTTCTAGTCCGAGTTTGGTCTAGTTTTAGTTTAAGCCATGTTTTGTAATAAAGAGGCTTAGTTTTAAAATTAGAAGTAACCGAAAAGCGCTTATGAGTTTCAATTAACTAGGTCAGTCAGACAGGTATGCTTAATATCAGTATTAAATAAATTACATACAATACAAGATCACATTATAATATGTTATATGCTACCATTAGACATTTATTATAAGCTACCCTATCGCATCGGGTTAAGCCTGTTATGATAGGGGTAAGCTCAGTGTAAATAAATAAATAAAATATAGTATCTCACCTCCTTACAAGACTGTTACAATGTGTAAATGTACAGAACAGTATCATGAATGTGAAGATCCCTTCTCTACTGTCGTACATGAACTTGACAAACAGCAGGAAGTAGAATGGTGCATAGCGTATCAGTAGGTTTAGAGTTGCTCTTATATTTAAAACCTGGAAGAAAAATAATCATACCTTTCTGATTATTATTAAGCTGCATTCTGTGGTGATCAAATCATAATAACTTTTTAACAGTCTAAAATTGAACTTCCATATGCATATTATAAGTCAGTTACACTACAGATACAAAATAATTATAATTATAAATAACTATTCAACGTGGCAATGCTGCCAGCCTTCTTGGCATGATCCCGAGAGACACCGACTTGGGACAAGTTTTCTACCTTTAATTAGTTTTAAGTACTGTTCCTTGTATATAAAATTAAGTTTTTATTGAATAAATGATTATAATGGTAACCAAAGTACACACATGGAAATAATGATTTATATAGTTTAGGCCAGGGATGGCAAACCTTTATGTATCAACATGCAATTTTTCTAAAGAAATGTTTAATGAAGTTCCATCAAATTATTATTAACTCAAAACTCAAGGATAAAATAATAATTACATACAACATTCTTCAAATTTTATTACAATAAATATATATACAGACCTGTTGTGTTCCATCCTCATCACTTTGGCTATCATTATCGTTATTGTCATTAATATTGTTATTATTAGCGGGATTCACCGAGACATTGATCTCGGGATGCTCTTGTCCTTGTTCAGATAAATTAGATTCATTTGAAGGACTATTACTGAGCCCATGACTCGTTGACTGTGCTCGTTGTGCAAGAGGCACACCTCGATCAGTAACGATGTATGTTTGAGCATTAGGACCAAGGTTCACATGAGCTATTGAACTCTGCGGTCGTTGCAAGCCCACCTCTACAATTTGGTGTGTGCCAGGTGTGTTTCTTGGTAGCCATGTTGGTAATGATAGCCGTGCATTGTTGCCCTGCAATAAGATTTGATGAATACTTAAGAAAAGATATGAATAATAATAAGTCTGATTGATTGCACAACTATTGACAATAATTAATCATTGTACATAAGTGCCACAAGTTAAGAGCTGAAATTATATTTATTACACATAGATATTATTCAAAAATTATGAATAACCAAGTAAGGATTTTTTGGACATTGAATGAAGCGACGTTAACAAATACATGCGCAGTTATCTCCAAATAATTTTCTGAGCACTCATTGCTCGTGACGGCATTTGTACCCACTAATCCATATATTATGTTCCTAATGAAAAATTTATGTGGGGGATGAACTAACGAGTAACGATTTATTGGACGAGAAAAAGATAGTAGAAGTAACTGACTCAACCGAATAAAATTCACAATAAGCTTTGGTACTTACCATACGGGCGTGTTCCACGAGCGGTCTGATTTCCCTGAAGACATTGTTGAGGCGGTCTCCGAGGCCTAGGTTGTTCCTGTTGGGAAGGACTGGCCTGGATACAGAGTCCAGTCTTTGTAAAGTATTGTTACGTGGTGTGGCCTCTGTAGTAGCATCCAAGTCAATATCAACGTTCACTTGGTTTGGCTGAGCCATAACTGCACAATAAACAACTAAAAATGTCTCCAATTAGACTGAAAATAATGAAGAATTCTCATTTCCGAAGTGTATTGTGAACTGACTGAATCTAAATTGACAGAAATTAGTAGATTTACATTTTCAGAGCTAAAAAATATCATACGGTACGAAGGTCAAAGTGGTTTTATTTATTGACAGATTGATTGACTTATTGAGAACTGACATTTGAAAGTAAGTCCAGAAACACTATATGTTTTATATTAAAATAAAATTTATGATGAATGTACGTAGATAATAAAATGAATGAAACCTTTAAAAGAGGAACTCGTTCGGAAATGTGGCAAACTCGCAAGCAAATAGAAATAATATTTATTATTATGTTAGAATAATAGCTCTTAAGAAGACATAAACTATAATTTATTTCACCTAATTTTAGGGCTTGTAAATATTAACTTCGATAGCTACTTAGGTATATTTTAAGTCGCTGCAGTAAAATTTTACTTGAATATTATACAGTCAAAATAATATTTTACCCTGAGACTACCCGAGTGTGGTATTGTGTTCCCGCAGTGAATAATGTCACCAGAGAACCGTGTGGGGGACGGGAAGAGTGGAGGTGCTGTACTAGCGAATTATTAGTGGGACTCTTTAACTTTTACTATGTTGGCAAAGCGCTTCCATTCTTTGTTAGATGGTGAAATAATGCTTGAAGACTTATTTTACTAATGTTCTTAAAAACCAGGACTTAGTTACCTACTTAGTATCTAAAAAGAGTAAAATGAATTGGGAGAGGAGTCAGGTAAAAGCTAAAATGCAAAACCCAATGTCAATGGTTTATTTTTCAAGTCTAAATAAATTTAATCGTCAATAGACCGCAATGGATTTCTAGCTTTCGATACGATGAGCAATTTAACACCTACAATACAACATACATGTACATAGACGTACGATGTAGACATATACGTAAATTCAGTCTTTGGTTAAGCTATAATACCACAGCGACCAAGCCGTGACTCATCCCACGATCGTTTCCTTTCCTCTAACATACAAAGTACTCTGTGGTATCTCCGTTGTTAATTAGGAATACCACCAATAATTACATACAATTAAATGTATTTTGTGCCTAAATTTATCAAATAAATATAACACTAACGTGGACTGCTTATTAAAGTTAAAATCATTTTAAATTTGATATATGCTTTTGGCAGTTGGCACAAGTTTATTCATGCTTCGTCATTGACGTCTGGTTTAAGGGCGAGAACTCCTTGAGTATAGAGGTCCCGGACGGCTTCAAGCAGGCGCGCTTCGGCCCGGGGCTCACCCAGCGCCACGTCCACGCTCCCCGCACACAGCAGTAACGCCCGCAGCGCCGCCCGCGGCCAGTCCGGCCTCAAACCGCGTCTAACTGTCGCTCCCGCTTCCGCCGCTCCTAGCCTCGCACATTCCACTTCTAACCTCTCCCCGTACTCTTCTATCAAACTTTCACCGACCGCTCTTCTCATTTCAGGCGTCAGGGAGGAAAGCAGCAGTAATGCGACATCATCCATTGGCCTTCCCAGTGACACCATTTGCCAGTCCAACGCAATACACTCGCTGACTCCATCTCTCTCTCTGAATAAAAGGTTTCCGCACCAAAAATCTGCGTGTGCAAGCGGTGCAGGTTCAGCTGGTTTTAACAATGTGCCGAGTAGCGCTGGTGCCCGGGCGCTTAGAGCTGACACCGCTGCAGCTTCATCCACACAGTCAACGCGACCTCGTAAGAATGCCTCGAGTTGTGGGAGTCCTCGTCTTACGAGCCTTAAGTAGCCTGCTGCAGCCCTCTCGCAAGGGAACAAGAAATCGAATCTCTGATCTAAAGGCCCCTCTCGTTCGCGGAGTGCGAGGGACAAGGCGTGAAGACGCGCCGCCGCGTGTAATGCCGCCCTCGCACGATCGGCAGTCAGTCCTTCCGCAAAATCGGCGGCTTCATAACCAAATGATGTAACGTCTTCAAGGACCAGCTCGCTGTCTCCTCCTATTTCATCTGTAATTACATAATTTATTGGTACAGAAACCGGAACGAATTATGAGCGCTCAGCGAAAATGCTGGGGGTTACTGCGCACGTATGTTACTTTAATGAGACAGAATGTTACAATGAATACTGATTCAAACTCAGCGCTCGTAAATCGTAACGGCGTCGGCATCTGTAATCTCGCACAGTTACGACATTAGGCTCTAGAGATAGTAGGTAAGTATACGCCGTTGCGTGTATGGATGGAGATAAGTAGGTTTTGCGAAAAGTCTAAAATGTAGCATTCATCCGTATTTCTGAACAACATTACTTTAGTTTGGATACAAAAATAAGATTTAACGCAATTCTGCTTTGCTCTGCTGTCAAGACCTTGAAGTGATGACAAAAATACTCTCACGAGTTCAATTCATACGTGCACTGCATACGAAATCACGATATCTTCAATCTATCGCATTCCTGAGTCTTAGATTTGTGTCGCATACTTAAAATCGAGGAACAACCAACCTGGCAGCCTGGCTTTCACGCATCTAGGTACTGGTAGCCCTTCACCAGGCCCCAATGCCTCCTCAGCTAACTTATTCAGGGCTGGGGCCAATTCTGTGTAGAACAGTATCTCCCTTGTGTCAAATTGTGCTTCTGCGACGAAAAGTCTTCCGAAGGGGTCTCTTGGGGGTAGTTTGACGACAAGTGGTAAAGCTCGTCGCTCGCCGTCAGCCTCATACCGGACCGTGACTGCTAATACCCTGCTGAGAGCACCAGCAACACCAGCGCGGGATTCTACTCGGACCTACGAAGAGAACGTGATGTGATTAAAGAATAACTTAATATAAAAACGTATGCCCCTAATGGGCATACCCCTTATTATAAATTATAAACCATAGACGACGATAGTCCTTGGTTTAAAAGTAGCTTCATCTCTTTCTGTGATACGGATTTAAAAAAGTACGGACATAGTTTCAGTTCGAGTTTAGTCTAGTCTTCGTTTAAACCATGTTGTGTTTCTAGCCGTTGTTAATATAATCTGGTTTCTATCCTAAGCAAAATCTAACTCAAAGGAATTTCCATGATCTCATGTCTAATATTCCTCTTTGTGGTATTATTTTTATTATTTATTTCCATACATATGAGCACCTATTTTTATATATCAATGAGTGTCAATAAAGCATCCTATGGATCGTTAAATAGTCAGTTGGTAAAAAAAATCTCCTTCTTGCCTATCATGTAATTCAGAAATATTTTATTACTTACAGACCAAAACAACGAAAAAAGACGAATACAATAAAACAGAAACTTAGATATTACTGTAAGTATGTACTAATCTAGATACTTTTTTTTTAACCAAACCGATAAAAAATACAGATTGTGAATACCTAACCTACCTATGCCACAAAATATTATTTTAAATGGCCCAAGTCCTTGCGCCCACTTTTGTGTTAAACAAAAATAAAAATATACTTATTAAAAAAAGCCCTCACTGACAAATTTAGTGAACATATTTTTATTAACTGCAATGGCAACAATATTTGTTTTGATGATACTACCTGCCTATCATTATGACATAGCTTACGACGACACATAAAAAAAATTCTTTGATTAAAGAATGCCCATACCTCATTAGCGTCGACCACGCCCGCGAGCTCTAATAGTTCCTGCGCCCATTCCTCAGTGAGCGCCGCGTCAGGCTCGGGCTCCGGGCCCTGTTCGCAGTCGGAGTCCTCGCTCCCACTGCTAGGGGCCTCCGACACCGCCGCGCTGTCCGTTCCTCCCGCCTGCATCTTGCGCACTGCGCTACACACTACACGCTATTTTCCCCACCTACTTTAAAACAACTATCTAAGTAAACTTGCAAACATTTCGATATCAATGAGAAATATTATTTCAAAAAGCTTTTATATGTGCATAATGGAGCTTCAGAATGAAGTGAGACACCCTACCTACGGGTTACGTACCCACGACAACGTACCGCGCATGCGTTAGAATGCCTTAATTATTCATCGGGACTCCCTCGTCGCGACGTGACATCAATCGTGAATCATGCTATGGATAACACCAAAGATAAAAGTAGTATAAGCAGTGTTTTCAATTTCAACAAACTTACAGTTGCAACGCCATGAGCAAGAACTCCTTACCTCGATATTTTTAACTACGGCGGTTTTAAGAATAAATCAATATGAAAACTTTCAACTTTTTAAAACCTTTTTAGTCAACTTAAGAAAAAAATGTTCCTGATTCGCATGGACGATTTGGTCACAGTACTACCTAAACATAGTACATACCCTGTGATTTGGTGTAGTGTAGGTATGTACATGCTAGGTAAGTATGTTGCTTCTTGATATTTTTTTAATAAATACGAAAACAATATTTTGAGATATCCTTAGTGTACGGTTCCGCGAAACCCAGCATACCAATCAGAGTTGATCTTACTAGACCAACCGGTACCAACAGAATGCTCCGAGAACTCTCGCTACCATTGCTTCGCTTGCAACAGACAACAGCACCAATAAAATTAAATAATAAGGGCCAATTTCACGGTTCGCTTTAAAAAAAACTTGGTTTCAAGTTTCACAAATCGAATTTTAGCGTAATCTAGTTTACGGGCCCCGTGGGCATGTGGCATTCTAACGTTTCCAGCGTACTTGTATTGTATAGTAGAGGTCAGTAATTAAAAGTGCTTTGTGGAGTAACGTACCTACTCTACATTCAACGATCGCAAGTCAAAGGTATTATGTCAACTGTCATCACATGAATATTGAACGTCAATTATATTGTAAAAAAAATACGAACACACGGGACGGGGACGGGCGGGCGTAGTATTTTCAAAGCACTTAATTTAATTAAAATACTTTTATTATTCCTTTCCTTCGCAGGTAATGTTGTGCTTGTACCAGTGAGTGAATATCATAGACTTGTATAAAAGTATTTAACAGTTATGGGTAAGGAAAAATCCAAGAAAAGAAGAAGATCCACTTCGGATAGTTCCAATTCGAGTAGTTCAGACTCTTCCCAAGAAAAAAAAAAACTTCGCAAACTGAAAAAAAAGCTCAAGAAAGAACAAAAGAAGACAGAGAAAGCCCTCAAAAAGAAGTTGAAAGAAGAGAAGAAAAGGCTAAAGAAAGAACATAGAAGTAAGAGTGGAAGTCGGAGTCGCGAGAAAGATGGAGAAAAGGATAAGGATGCTTCTTCTGATATACCAGTGGGTTAGTCAAGTATATTCTGGGGATTAGACTAATAATTAATTAGTGATTACAATTTGAAAAATACTAATGAATTAATTAGGGTGCGACTTTCTTTTGAAACCCTTAATAAGCTGCATAGTAATTTTAGACAGTACTCTTGAGTGTAACGTAAAGTGCACTTTAAGAAAAAAACACAACCTACACAGGTACACTCTTTATTTCCTCACTCTCATAGTCAGATGGGACGGCAATCCAACACAACCAGAGAGAGATCAGGTGTAGGACCAACGGCTTAACATGCTTTGATTGGCAGGCTAACCTACAAACCACTAGACCTACAAGGCAGTTAGCTAGCTTAGTTAGAAAGTTATACCTACATCATACATGATAGCTTGTTAGGCTTGGATAAAGATTGATTCAAATTTAGGTTAGACTAGGTACATTGGGGCCACAATTCTTTTTGTTGGATTATTGCTTACAGAATTAATGGAGAAGTCAAAAGCCATGGCTCCAATGACTAAAGAAGAGTGGGAGCAGCGGCAGAGTGTAGTCAGGAGGGTCTTGGATGAGGAATCTGGGAGATACAGGTTATTCTATCTTTCTTATCTCCTCCAACCTCATGTTAATGTGAGCGTACCTTGTTTTGAGATACAAATATCACTGAAAATTTAACTTAAAGGAATCAGGTTTTTTCCTAACATTTTTTGGATGGATCATAGAATGGTGTACAGTGGTACACAAAACCTTAAAAGCTAGTAAATAAATTTTATTAATACATACATTATACTCTTGTATATGGTAAGTAAGTTAACCATAGTCCCACTGCTATTGACCCAAAGTGGGTCCATGGGTAATATTTTTTACCTGTAGACCCCCTGCTCTAATTTTAATTTATCTTCTTTGAAAACATTGATACCTTATGCTACAAAAGAGGGGATACCCGAATCACTCTTGAATGTTTAGCTAGAATTTTGGTCCGTGGGTTCACAGAAACTGACATATTGAAAAGGATGAATCAAAACTACCCACTGTGGGCTAGTTGCTAGCACAGTTTCCTTATGGTATAACTTTCTGGAATATAGTTAATTTCTGTCCCTCAGTTGTGTTTGTTTTCAGGTTAATAAAGGGTGATGGAGAGGTGTTAGAAGAGATTGTGTCCAGAGATAGGCACAAGGAGATAAACAAACAAGCTACACATGCCGATGGAGCCTTCTTCCAGGCCCAGACTATTGACAAAAATATTTTATAGTCATATTAGTCATTAGAAATAGTCACTTATTTCCTAGACTTGAAATACCAGCTATGCTTTTAGAAGTAAGTAGGATGGTAAAGATAATCTATTATGGTTTTAACAAACATTATTAATAATAACATATTACTTCGAACCATGAGGTCTTGCTAACATTTAATTTCAGCTGTATATACTAAAAATGCACTACTATTAATTATATCACAGATAATATAGATATTTTAAACTTCACTAAAAGCTTGAATTATTGGGA
The DNA here is from genome assembly GCA_964035505.1 of Watsonalla cultraria. Lineage (NCBI taxonomy): Eukaryota > Metazoa > Arthropoda > Insecta > Lepidoptera > Drepanidae > Watsonalla > Watsonalla cultraria. The sequence continues at coordinate 10,023,926 of OZ037720.1, forward strand.
TTTTGGCAAAATAAAGGTTATAGAGATACTTGTTGTTTCAATTCAATATAATATAATCTATATATTTTTTGTTTTTTTTGTTGCTGTGTACGCTAGCTTAACGGACACAATTTTAGTTTTACATTCCGAATTTGCATTTCTGTGCCCTTATTGAGAGTACGCCAGAGTTTTCCAAATCTACTCACGAGCGTCAGAGGCCACTGCACGATATTTTGCATGAATTTTAAGTACGGCGCCACTTATCGGTATCGTAAAATGATACATACAATATTTAAAAAATATGTGAGTGCAGAGCTCGTAATGAATTGGGATCCTGTTAGAAATAGCTGGTTAATGAGAAATTTTAATGGGTAACCCTTTTGTCTATGGAACCAAAAAAAAAAGACCTTAAAAAGAAAACACATTTGAAATTCAACAATATATTCCGAGATCAGTTATAATTCATCTTTGGTATGTGTTAGTTCATCAGCTGTTTCGTCTGAGGAGGTCTCTTGCAAGTGTTCAGTGACTAAGGTTATGAGGCTCTCCAGGGGCCGACCGCCGTGCTCTATGGTCACCACCTTCTTCTGTTTGTACAGGATCAGGGTAGGAAGACCATTTATCTGGGAGGAAATTTAACACATTATATATTAGACATAAGGACAGATACAGTTGTTCTATCTCACCAAAGGTCGTTCTCGGCTGTGTGCCAGTGCATATTACTTGTGGCAAGGGCTACTAGAGCTACACACAAGTGTTATGTGCACAACTGAAACCAACCAACCTTGGTGATATAGAATTACTATAATATTTACTGCTCATTCGTTTGAATTTTAACAGAAAAATAAATCTATGATAATATAATTTTAGATTTGCAATACATTTACACGTTCGGCTATGGCGCCGCTTGCCTAAGCCCTCTTAGACTATGCCTGCCGATATTACTGCAGCTATTAATGAGTGACATTGATGGAGAACTACCAATTCTTCTGTACTTCTACTAAGCCAACTGGCAATGGGGTAAGAATTTATCAATCACAGATGTTAAAAAAAATGTGTTAAAAATGATATACTACCTTTTCTGTTTCACATATTGGCTTTGATCGTACGCAATCCACGTCGGCGATCAGCACGCGGCTTTCATTCTGGAACTTTTCCCCTAATTGCAACCAAAGTGGGCTCAACTGCATACAGTGGGCACACCTGCAACAAACAAAATTCAACTTTAACGTTATTCGAACAAGATACATTATTACTCAGCTAAAACTTATGTAGTAGCGGCAAAATTACTTACCAAGGCGCGAAATAATTTATAAACACTAAATCCTTCTCAAGGAAAGTTTCAAATGTCTCCTCTGATATTCTGGCCACTGGCAATGCTTTTTTCTTTTTCATAAATTTGACTGGATCATGATTTTCAGCCAGTACCATCTTCTCCACATACAGTTTGAGGTCCTCTAGTGTTGTAACATCAGCTACACCCATCTAAGAACGAAATAAAATATAGAATGTTTAGGATCACTGAGCATAAAAACGGGCTAATTATTCACATAATATTTTTTGCAAAAAAAAGCGAAAGCCGGTACTGATGGTAAGTGCATCAAAACAAATTTCGCAAAACCTACCTTCTAATGAATGGAATTGCTGTGCCAACATATTAAAAAAGATAAAATACTCCCACTATACGCTAATACAACGCCTCCACACGTCTCCTCGCCTTCTCTTTACCTATACCTATCTTATACATGAGATTTAGGCCCTTTTTTTAATTTTTTTTTTTTCTATTGTTATGCTGGTAAAATGATCATAACTTCTAAAAAAACTAATATTTAACTTACAATTCGCCCATTGACAATCCACATCAAGTAGGGGTACTGTTTGATGTCAAAGTTCTTGCATGTCATCTCATTCTCCATGCAATTCACCTTGCCTATCTGTAGGTATTCATTGTGTGCAAATTGTACTGCCAATTCTGCCCACACTGGTGCTATATTCTGAAATATTTATATCAATTATATTCTTAAAACAAACTAAAATTAATGACAGTTAGTCATGGATCTGGTCATCAGTTTCACCAATTTATTGGCAGAGCCCAACTTCAACTGTTACAACTTCTGTCGGAGGACAAATATATTGTGACCCGTCTAGTAAGTCATACACCATAGAATAAATAAACCAATGACCCTTCTAGAGGGTCAGCTGCAATTAATAGGATAAAATTGAACTACCATTTCTTCCTTTCTGCATTCCTGCAGTTTCACACGGTTTCATTTGTAGTTTTATGATAGTGCAGCATTTTAATTGTACTTCCATGAACATAAAAGCATGCATATGCACGTTTTAATGTAGCATTGTTTCTGCTATTTATGATTAGCATAGCAGTGTGGGCTGAGCAACCTATTCCAATGTGTTAAAAGATTAAATTATATATTACCTGAGATGCCTTACACCATGGTGTATAGAACATTATAAAATGTTGTCCTTTTGATATATATTTCTCCACATTTTGATCATTAAGGTATGCCATACCACTGTAAATCTTTACATCACTTGTTTGCTCCTCTACTACTTCTAATTTCTGAAAAAAAAAAAAAATTAAAAAAAAATTATACTCTACAACCAGCCAGCATTCCAATTATAGACAGGCTCAGTTCCCCTAGTTTGTCACCGTTTTCATAATCTTTACTTGCTAGCGTCTTGGGTTAAATATATGTATGAGTCAGTGGCGTGCATTGCATATAAGCAGGTAAGCAGAAGTTACAATTTGTGATCACTGAATACACTCTTGCCGTGTGAGTGTGTGATTATATTCGTATGTGTATCTTTACCAAAGCGTACGTACCTACGCCGCGTCACATAGGTATGTACTTAACCTGCCTACCTACCTACTTATTTTTTATGCCTACCCCTCTGAAAATCCAATGCACGCCCCTAGTATGAGTCATTGACAGCACTTCCTAGTGGTGACAGGAAGAACTAAAATATGTCATACAAATATTGTCAGAAAAGCTAGCGAGTGTAGATTAGAAAAACAGTGGCAAACTTTTAACAGTATAGGTACAGTGTCCGGTGTAATATGTATGTATATTGCACCACAACCATAGGAAAGAAATAAATGGCAAATTTCAGCTTCATAGATTATCTACTTGGGGAAAACCTCTGACAGCTGTCAAAGAGGTAGTGTATAACAGAGAAAATGCTCTGTGAAGCCAAAATTTGCTGGTCTCTTTCCTTAATTCATCTTACATACTTATTTTTTATGCATCTGTTTAAGTATAATATGTAAGGGATTGCAAGTACCTCTGATTTCATTGCAAAGACTTCACTTAAGAATAGAGTAAGGGCAGGCAGGTCTCTGGTGCCCTTGTACTCTACCGGCATAAATGTGTTCCTGTGGAAGTACAGCAATGTTGGATACCCTGCAATTTAAAAGTACAATAAAAATTACCATATAATATAACATGACATCAGCATAAAGCTGGTCTTTCAAATTGCATGAAAGAGTCTAACTTTAAAAAAACCTGAACTAGCATTTAAAAAATAAGGTAGATCAATGTAATCATTTTGCAATTTTAGGATGTGTGTTAAAAATACAGCTTGACAACCCTAGTGTTTTATAAGTAATTAATTAGTTAGAACACTAGGATACACATGAAAAGTATAGAAAACAATTCAAATGCACTATACATATCGTACATGCGGTTTTACAGCTACCAATTTGACTCTCCTGCATAATCTGGCAGATCTGGCTACCTGACCTTATTCTACAACTCAATGCTAATAGCTCAATAAATAAATGGATATTGCCTGGTTACCTGTAATATCATTTTCATGACACAGTTTAGAATGTAAAGTGCAGTCCACTTGTGCTATTGCAAATTTGGAGTCTCTGGTGTTGACCAGCTCTGCTAGCTCACACCATATCGGGTGAAACTCCGTGCAATGTCGGCACCTATGTTGAAAGTATACAAACTTTATGAAATCATGTAGTATGTACCTTATTACAGTCCAGACAGAAGAATTCATCACAATTGTTACTTACCATGGTGCATAAAACATAATGAAATTGCCATCCATTTCTTCTATTTGATTCTTAAAGTTAGTGGGGTTATATTCGTAAACCGAGCTTTCTTCGGGTGCAACAAAATAGGGTAAAAATATAAAACATATCGCTAATATAGTTAACATCTTTTTCTGACTAGTATAATACACTAATACTCTTCTAAATTCCTCAATTCCTACAACTTTCCAATTTCCAGCACGAACGAATCTACCGCGGGGCAGATAAGATTTTAGTGAATTTACGTATTTTTTTTCTTACGTACAAAAGCTAAGCAAAGTTAATGCCTGTGAGTGAGCTTAGTAGAGTAGGCTCAAAATCAAAATTGACAATATTATCATTTCAATTAAGTATGACATTTATGTCACCACAGGTTGAAAATTGGAAAAATATCTTTACACTACATTTAGCAGATAAGATGAACAAAATGAAGTTCATCTCAGTTTTCGATTTCCCACCTTTAATGATCTTATTATTAAATAAGCATGTATCTTCTTATAGGAAAAGTGGAATTTTATGAAGTATAAAGATCATAGTATAAGACATTCATTCTACCTTACCCCATTTGACACAACGTATAGCCCGTGGGCGTAGCATGTATGTAAGTAAGTATTTTTAAGCAACTAAATAGGATTTGACGACGACGAACCATTCGATGAAAAGTTAAATTTAGAAAATCCTACGTATTTTTTTGTCTGGGTCCATCACGATTATTTTTAACGGTTTCTCGAAACCGGTTCCGTACCGTTTTATCATCCCCATTATTTTATTCTATGGATGAGAAAAAAAAACAAAACGTTTCGTTAGGCTGGTTTTTCATGTTCAACTCAAGAAATATAATATTTCTTTTATGAAACTAACCCCACAGTAAAATTTAAATAATTCAATAATATATTTTCATGTAGAAAAAAGAGATATTAATAAAAAAATATTTGATATATTTTTAATGCATAGTCTCTATCGTAAACGTCACTATGGCGTAGCGCGTAGCTTTTACGAACATACAAAAGAATGTGGTAATTCTTCAAAATGGTCGCTTTGTATGGTTTGCCAACTTGCATGTCTGTGTTTCAGAGTTCTTTGTTTTCGTATTTCGTTTGATATTCTAACAATTAAACGGAAATCCATATAATTTAATTGATAATTGTTTTGGGATGGGCATAATATTGTAAACGCCAAATTGTGGTGTTCAAGAAAGATGTCATCGGTAATGTGAGAGCCATAGGATATACATTTTTATTTTATGTGATTATGACGTTTGTGATTCCTAATCGGATTTGCAGAAAGTGAAAAAGGACAAGGTAATACATTATTCATTATTACATACAGTTGGTAAAGCATTCAAATAGTAATGTAGTAGAAACAAAGCTGGGTTGACTCTAATTTTGGCATTCCACAGCGCTATGTCATGATTGATTCGTGTTGAAAAATGTCTCAGCTCTGTACTGCTGCTCTGTCTCCTTCAGAAGAACCGATTTTCCGACAAGAATTTATACTTCTACAATTTATTTAGCTTCAGTATGATACGCCGATTGATTCATTTGTTTACCTCTACATGACACTACATGAAGATACGAAAAATAAAAGTTAGCTATAAAGGCCTAGTTGCATTTTCATAATAACAAATATAAACCAATATTAGTTGGTATTCCTTGGCTTTAAGCATGTTGCAATTGATAGCCTAATTTGTGGTTCCTTCATTTCAGTGCTAATTGCAGTGTTGGATGATAAAATGGTGGTGAATATGAAACAGTGAGACCACAAGAAAAGGACATTTTCGAAATACATATCAGTGCAGCAAGTACCACATAATTTGAGTGATAAATAAATGTGCGGTCGGGTAGTGTTGATTGGTATGCGTGGGGGCTTGGTGCGCATGTAATGGGAGGGGTGGGGTGAGGGGAGCGGCGCTCGGGCGCCATGAACCCGCAGGCGCCCGGCAAGACGGCCACGCGCTCCGGGTATCACCAAAAGGCGCTCGCTGAGATCCGCAACTCATTGTTGCCATTCGCTAACATTGGTAGCTCGGAGCCGCCCGGCTCGTCTGCAGCCAGCACTGTTAGCTCTGGAGTGAGCTCTGGCTTCAGCTCCTCATCAGGAAATGGACTGGACAAAGATTTGAATGTGCTACCACAATCCCTTAATCAACTCCTTGCTCTTGGATATGATGAGGTAATAATTGTTTTAATTTCATTGTATATTTTTTAACATATTCACTGCTTACATTTCATCTTCGTAAATTCTCTAACTGTTGGATGCGCAGGTCCTTAGCAAGCATCCACTGCCTACCATCTAGTACAACTCCCTGATCTTTTTAACTATTGAAATGAAAGATAAAAGCTATGAATGATTACACAGCAATGGTATGCAGAGAAACACTCCATAATAACATTGTATACGTATTATGATATGTCATCAGTCAATAATTTTATGAAAAATCTGAATGGAATGAAAGATAGATGTCTAAATGCACCATTTATACACCACACTAACCCACCACATTAAGCTTAACTCTGACCTATTTCTGAGAGCTATCTGAGTAGCTCAAAAGTTACGTATCTTATTTCACCACTAGCTGTGTTGTGTGATTTCACCTGTGTAGATTTAATTTTATGATTGACCTGTGGAACTCTAGTGTTGTGTGTAAATAAAACAAGCATGTTACTCCTTTTAGCAAAATGAAATGATAAATCTCTTTAAAAAATGGTCCAGCGGTTTCGGAGATAAGCGGGACAAACAGATAGACAGAGTATTTTTTTTATTGGATTCTTTCAGTATCATACATTATCTCAAATTATGCATTTAGTGAAAAGCTGTTAATTTGGAATAAAAAACAGACACTTTTATTTTATTTATCTGTATGGATATAGATATTGGGTGGCTATGTAAACTGATAGACAGCTGTTACTAAAATACAAGAATGCACCTACTCATTGTATAATTCTCTACATTAACGTACAATTAATTTTCATTCTGTTTTTCTGCTGCACAAATTCAGTACTCACATTGAATATGAGTGATGGAAGCAAATATCTTTGACCTGATGAAGGCCTAGCACACTGTCCCTGCTTGAGCCACAGACGCGCATACATTGGGCTATGTTTGATATTTATTAATTTGTTTAATAAATATCAACTATAGCACAATGTATATTTTCTATCAATTCCAATTCTATTTCATATGTAATTTTTTCAGGACCCAGCTGTGAGAGCCCTAAAATATGCTGGAGGTCGATTCGATGCAGCTCTCGATTATCTTTCGAAACAACAAGAACCACTCAATGGGGTTCTCAAAAGCAGTAACCTAAGCGCTTTGGGCACAAAGCTCATAAGGAAACCCAGTCTCGAACGCGAGCTCAACCTCCACCGAGGGAGCCCGGCGCTCGACTCGGGCGCGGGCAGCTCGCGGTCGGACAGCCCGCGGCAGCCGGACGCGCCGCCGCTGCCGCACGAGAAGCTCAGCCGGCAGTACTCCCCGTCGGGCTTCTCGGAGCCGCCGCCGCCGCCGCCGCCGCGATGCCCGTCCACGCCGCCCGTGCCGCCGTCGGTGCAGCAGCTCATGAAGCGCATGTCGCCCGCGCCGCCGCTGCCGCCCGCGCGCGGCACCAGCCCCGTGGCGCCCGGCGCGCCCGCGCCGCCCGCGCGCCAGCCCATGATCGTGCAGAACGGCCCGCAGGTGCAGCAGCAGCTGTCGCAGCAGATCCAGGCGCTCAGCATCTACCAGACGGCCGCGGCCGGCGCCGAGCTGCCGCCGCCCTACCCGCTGGCCGGCGTGCCGCCGCCGCCCTCCTACTCGGTGTCCATGCAGAACCGACAGAGCCCCACGCAGTCGCAGGACTACAGGAAGAGCCCGTCGTCGGGCATCTACTCGGGAGGCACCTCCGCCGGCTCGCCGAGTCCGATTACGGTGACGCAATCGACCGGCTCGTCCTCGGGAATGACTCGCCCGACGCCTATTCAGGCGTGGACAGCGAGACAAGCGGTGCAACCGCCGATCATCATGCAGTCGGTGAAGAGCACGCAGGTGCAGAAGCCGGTCCTCCAGACGGCCATAGCGCCCGTGGCGCCGCCGGCCGTGAGCTCGTCGCAGCCGCCGCCGCCGCCGTCGTACGCCAGCTCGATCCAGCAGAAGCAGCAGGCGCAGACGCCGCCCAGCTACCCGCTGGCGCCCAAGCCGTCGTCACCGGGCTCGTCGCCGGCCGCGGCCGTGCCCACGACGGAGCCGCCCAGCTACGCCATCACCATGCAGGCGCTGGCCGTGCAGCGCGGGATGCACCCCGTGCCGCCGCCGCCCTACGCCAACCAGAACGACAACACCACCACTGTCAACTCCCACCACTCACCTTTACATAAAAAGTTTTCGAACAATTGCGATGTCAAAGGTGAGACTTCTCAGGGGCTCGAAATAAAGTGTCCCAACCAAAACTGCACTAATAATCTCTTAAAAGACAGTATAGCGGCGTCCACCTCGGACAAGAGTTCGAATGGCTCCTCGGAGCGTCGACCGACCAACAAGGGCCTGGAGAAAATAAGGCATCAGTCGCCGATCCCTGAGCGGAAAAATATTAGTAAAGAAAAGGAGGATGAGAGAAGGGATTGTAAAGTAAGAAATTACTCGCCTCAGGCGTTCAAATTCTACATGGAGCAACATGTGGAGAACATCCTGAAGTCTTACAAGCAACGGACGTTCCGCCGCATGCAGCTCGAGAAGGAGATGACCAAGATAGGTCTCAGCGCGGAGGCGCAGTGCCAGATGAGGAAGATGCTTTCTCAGAAAGAGTCCAACTACATCAGACTTAAGAGGGCCAAGATGGATCGGTCGATGTTTACAAAGATCAAGCCGATCGGGGTGGGCGCGTTCGGGGAAGTGACGCTCGTTAGGAAGATTGATACTAGTCATCTATATGCCATGAAGACGCTGCGGAAGGCGGACGTGTTGAAGCGGAATCAAGTGGCACACGTGAAGGCCGAGCGGGACATCCTAGCGGAGGCCGACAACGAGTGGGTCGTGAAGCTCTACTACAGCTTCCAGGACAAGGACAACTTGTACTTCGTCATGGACTACATCCCGGGCGGAGACCTAATGTCCTTGTTGATCAAGCTGGGGATATTCGAGGAGAATCTAGCGAGGTTTTACATCGCGGAGCTGACATGTGCCGTGGAGAGTGTCCATAAAATGGGCTTTATCCACAGGGATATAAAACCGGACAATATTCTCATCGATCGCGAGGGGCACATCAAGCTCACAGACTTCGGCCTCTGCACCGGCTTTCGGTGGACGCACAACTCCAAGTACTATCAAAGGAATGGTAAGCATTACTCTCTATATAACATCGCGACTTCTAACAAGTTTTCCGAAGTAGAAGGCATAGATCGAAAAACCACTTTTAATTTTTTGTAAACTAAAAATATAGCTCGTAGATACGGTCCGCGTTGAACAATGCGCAAAAATAGGGGAAGGCATAATTCGATGAGTAACTGCACGGTTCGCAAGGAAGGTCGTGGGTTAGAATCCCACCTATTATATATATGCTATGTTCGTATTTTTTTCTATTGAGTGTAAGAATTTAAACTGATAGCTGTCGTCAAGAGCTGAGTGTGGGATAATTGCTCATGTCATCCGCGCTCTCGCCATACAAGATCCATAAATTACTACTGCTTATTTAAGACCAGCACTTGAAACTCTTGTTGGCATCTGTGGCATGTGTTTCTACCATGAAAATCATAACTAGAAAATCAACCTAAATCCATATAGACGTTTATAAACTTGAATAGATTATAGCCATTCGCGTAACATAATAAATTGTTTGCAGACCACGGGCGGCAAGACTCGATGGACCCAGTGGATGGGGAGTGGGGTGCGATGGGGGAGTGTCGCTGTCACCAGCTCAAGCCGCTGGAGAGGCGGCGTAAGAGGGAACACCAGCGGTGTCTCGCTCACTCCCTTGTCGGCACACCCAACTATATCGCACCAGAAGTGTTGCAGCGGACGGGGTACTCCCAACTGTGCGACTGGTGGTCTGTTGGGGTGATCCTCTATGAGATGCTCGTCGGATCACCCCCCTTCCTCGCCGCTACTCCTGCCGAGACGCAACTCAAGGTAACCTAATACTTAAAAATTTTGCTCTCTATCGTGAAGGAGCACAAATTCAAGGAAAGCTCTTTGCATTACATTCTAATTGAAAATAGTTGATATTTGTATAAATACATGTAACAGCAACACCTAGTCTCAAACTAAGCTAAGCAAAGGTGTAAACCTGAAACTTTACATGTTTGTTATTTTTGAAAACTACCCACATAATTAAGATAAGGAATTCGAATGAGATGTAATTCAATAAAATTTTTCTTACTTTTAAATAAATAATTTGAATGAAACTTAATTGTTGATGCTAAGTTTGTATAATTGTACCAGGTGATAAACTGGGAGAGCACGCTGCACATCCCGGAGGCAGCCAACCTGTCCCCGGAGAGCAAGGACCTGATCCTGCAGCTGTGCTCGGGGCAGGACACGAGGCTGGGCAAGGACGCCATCGAGGTGAAGCACCACCCCTTCCTCACCGGCATCGACTTCGACAAGGGCTTGAGGCAGCAGGTGGCGCCCTACATCCCCCGCATCGAGTACGCCACGGACACCTCCAACTTCGACCCGATCGACCCCGACAAGCTCCGCAACTCTGCCAGCTCGGACTCCAACAAGTCCGACTCGGAACTCCTCGACAACGGCAAGACCTTCCACGGCTTCTTCGAGTTCACCTTCCGCCGGTTCTTCGACGACGGGTTCACGAACAACAAAATCAACCTCGACGACAACGACAACCAAGGCCCAGTTTACGTGTAACGGCCCGCAGTGACACAGACGCTCGACTAGGATATACAGTGTGTGCCTTTGACTCTCTCTATTAAAACATTAGTTTTTGTAAACATAACGAATGTAACGTATTTAAAATTAATGAAACCCGTATTGTTGATAATCCCGGTGATAATGTTGTAATATTGTATCGTTATGTATTTGTAAGAGTAAACTTATTGTAATATATGCGTGGGATGAGTCCGCAATGGGTGCTGAGCGGCGCGGGAGCGGCAGGCCGCGGTGCCTAGTGTCGTTCCGTTCATTGTATACTATTTTTGTAACTAGACAAATTATTTATGAGATAAGAACAAGCTTACTTGGATTAGCGAATGATTTCATTGTCACTATATTTTCTTATGTATTTATCGAGGTAGGTCGCTTATAAATGTGTGTTTGTTTATGTACTTGTAAACGGTTATTTAGCAAGTCATGTTCGGTAACAGTCCAATTGGAATATTATAAAGTTGTACTGCGCTTCCACGACGTCGAATCGACGCCAGCTCATGCGTGTGCCTTCATATAACAATGTGAATATTTTTGTACGAAACTTTTGGATAGGCCAACTTTAGTGTATGTATACTATGGAAACGTAGATCAGATTATGTAATTCGGCTAAACTGAGTGCAATACATATTTATTAACACAACTTGTTGATGCATATTTTGTTTGAGGGGGTTTGGTTTGGTGTAAACTGTAATACATTGAGTATAGAGCACATTTTCAGTCAATTTTTACGTGCAACTTAGTAATTTTGTTTTCACTAACAATATCCAATTTTATATATAATAGTCGCAAGATAAGTAACATAAATGTAAAGATGTCAGAGAACAAAACGTGATTAGCAGCCATATACATGAATGTATTAGTCGGTTGTGGCCGCGTCCGCACGGGGGCGCCACTTGTACAGTAAGATAAATGAGTCACTTCAATCTTAAATTATGTGTTATTGAATGTAAATTGTTTTATTCTGAAATGAAACATGCTTATAAGAAGTAAATGAAAATAAAATATGGGAATTTTTGTTGTATTTTCTTTGTATGAAATATCAAAACACCATGTTTTACATAAAAATTACCAAGAATGCAGTACATATACATATTTCATTATAACACAATGTACTGACTGACCTCTTGCTTATGGAAATATAAAGAAAAATCAAATACAAAAAATCTTAATTATATACTACGTATAATGTAGTTTCGCACCTTTCTCTTTATAGGCTCTTCAAAATCATGTAGCATATTTAGCGTCATTCTCATACCTGTGTGTTTGCCATCATACATCAATAGATCATTTATTAAATGATATTAGGAAGAAATGTCATTAATAATTCAGTCCGAGAGGTGTTGAACTAAATAATTATTATTTAAATATTTATGATTACCATTCACATAATTGTATAAAATATCAAAACAGAACAAGCTTATTCATATAAAACATTAATAATATTAATACCAATTATGGTATTTTTAAATTCGTAGAATAGTGCCAATAGGTTCATGGCTGTAGTAGAAACTCCTGAACCCTTTGATTGAAGTCTTGAGCGTAGTTTATGTGCACATTGTGCTTCCCATCTGGGTACAAATGTATTCTGTAAAATAAAACAAAAGTGGGACTACCAACTTATGGACACATTTATGAAGAAATAGTAAGTTAATGACAGCATTAAAGACAGATTTATAGATGGTCTTTAGTGACTTATATATCTAGTCCCGAACTAAGCAAAGCTTGTATTATGGGAATCAGACAAGAATACCATACTTTTTAATATATATTTTTTGTAACTACAGACTTATAATTACATAAAAATACCCAGATACAAGGCAATGCTTATCACATGCGGTGTTTGGCCCGTCGCGGAAATCGAACCCTAACAACTACACCAACGGTGTCGTAAAAAATACTCTTGTGTTGCCTTACCTTGATCCTTCAATGTGAACATGTAAGTGTGAGACATGAGCGGGATCCACTAATGGGTCCTTCTCCCCATACAATATGAAAGTTGGACACTTTATATTTTTCAGGAGTTCCGAGCAAATGTTGCCATTATTAGCACTGCATAATGTATGCATTCCCTCCACCCATTCTGCCCATAATTTGGCAAATGTCTCCTCGCCATAAACATCTATCATTGGCTGTCTCATTTTCTTTGACCATGAGCTAATGTCCTTTATCTCTAAAAAGGAAAAACAAGCTTTTAGGCTGCCTGTCCATTGGAGCGGAGTGTGGTGGCGGAGCGGTGACGTAAAAATCCACGAAAATAATTTCCTAAAATCTCCGTAGGTGCGAATCTATTGGTAGATTTTTACCCTGCTGCGCTCCAGTGGACAGGCGGCCCAAGACCTCAGACCTCAACTCCAACCTAACACCATGGAAAAGTTTGATATGTTTAAATATGTTGGTTGCAGCGGAAAACATTTGCCTAATAAAATTAAAATGAAAAATATTTATTCAGTTTAGGCCCTGGTAAGGCTAATAAGGAATTTATTATGTGCTACACTCATGTTACGTTTAAAACAAACACATTATTGTGTTTTCTATAATACTTATGTACATTTTTTAAAGTACGTAAGTAATTATACTCTTAGAAAGATAGACAAATTTCAAACAAATGGGTTTTCTATGCAAGTACCACAATTATATGCATTTAGACATTGCAATTTTATTTATCTGTATAGATAAATATAGATAATAACTTACTGTTATATAACTCCAGTTCATGGGGTAGAATGTATGAATTACTGCCCCAGACCACCAACTTGTTAACCACACTTGGATACTTGGCGGCGAGTATCAGACTTGTTACCCCACCGTCACTCCAACCTAGTAGGGAGTATTTTGGGATTTCTAGTGCCTAGGAATAAAAGAAAGCAACATTCAATTTAAGGTGAGCTTTGAAAAAAATATTTTAAATTTAATTTAGTTGCTAAGAGTAGGTAAAAATAATACTGTGAATTGTGAATGAGTAAGTGTGCCTTAAACCTTTTAAATTGCTTTGTGTTCTCCCTAGCAATCATCTCCCTGGCCTTAATACATGGGACAAGCGTCTGCCATCTGACCTTCGCAACCCCTTTTTCGAGGAAAATCGGCAATCTGGGTTAAACCAGTTGTCAGACTCTGTTAGACCTCTGACTGACCTGTAACAATTGCCAAAGATGTTAAATTGGCAACCGGGACCGACAGCTTAACGTGCTCTCCGAGGCCCAGAGGGAACTCGGGCGGTCACCCATCCAACTACTGGCTAGGTGTATGGTTGCTTAACTTCGCTGATCGAATGATATGCGCAATAGCAACTGTGCCACGAGCTCCTCATGTTCTCCCTAGCAATACTATTCTTTTAAACCCTATGAATAACGCCAACGAAACAAATAATAAATTCAAATTGGTTTAGTTGAATTTGAGTTTTAGCAAGTGTAACATGGAAAATTTGTTTTTCATATAAGACTAGCTGTGCTCCGAGGTTTCACCTGTGTAGACTTAATTACATATTGTAAAACCCAAATTTAAAAAATAATAATAGTAGCCTATGTTACTTTCCTTGTTACACACACTAAAAAAAAATTGTTTTTTTTTAATTTGAGTACTGTCTATACTTTCATGTACATAGTGAAAAGCTGTCAATTGAGGAGCTCGTGGCACAGTTGCTATTGCGCATATCATTCGATCAGCGAAGTTAAGCAACCATACGCCTAGCCAGTACTTGGATGGGTGACCGCCCGAGTTCCCTCCGTGCCTCGGAGAGCACGTTAAGCCGTCGGTCCCGGTTGCCAATTTAACATCTTTGGCAATCGTTACAGGTCAGTCGGAGGCCTAAAAATAATCTGACAACTGGTTTAACCCAGATCACAGATTTTCCTCCTAAATGGGGTTGCGAAGGTCAGATGGCAGTCGCTTCGTATAAAAATCAGGTGATCAGCCACATCGGGTTGAATTAAGTGCCGACCCCAACAATGTATGGGATAAGGCCAGGGAGATGATGAGTGAAAAGCTGTCAATTTTGAATTATAAACGGACACTACATTTTCATTTATCTGTAAAGATTAAGAATACCTTCATAAATTCATAGGCATATACAGCATCAGTTTCGTAGAAATTTGTGTGATACTGTTTCTCTGGAGGCCTACTTTTCCCATATCCGGGAGGATCCCAAGCAACTAAGGTGAACTTGTCCCTGTTAAAGCCTTCCACTTGGGCCCTGAAGTCAGTCCAGATGGTGCCCAGGGCTCCGGGCAGGCACAGCACATTGTGTGGCCCAGTACCAACCTTCACATAATTTATATCACAATTACCAACTTTGATCTTCTCTTCCTGGAAATAAGATTATTTTGGTAATTACATTATTATAATAGTAAGTACAGTGAAAAATAACTAATAAGTAATATTACTTATATATAATTTTAACACTTTCTTTTCTTTTTGTATTCCATGGGGATAGGCAAACATCACCGTTTGCCATATGCTACGATCCTTACATTACTTATATAAAAACATAACATAATGTGGGTGTACCTATCCCTTCGGAGAATACAGGCCTGAGTATTCTTATTCTTAATAAGTTTTAGGAATAAGACATGATATTGTTTACCTTCGGGACTGCTGCTGTTGATAAAAACCTGCCGAGTACGTTTTTATTTATCTTTAAAGCTGGCGTAAAGAAATGTCTTAGTTTTACCAACATGGTTTATTGATACTACTTATTTCTTATATACAAACCATTAGCGGTGCAGCTTTTTGATGAAATATTGAAAAAAAACGGTAATATTATCACCTTATCTTTGCATTATTTTGTAACAAACTAAATATGCGATATTTTGACAAGGGGTTGAAGTGACGCGACACAAATATTACACAGCTGTTTTTTGACATATGTAGGTGTTGCCATGCTAGATCGCATAAAATTTGCAAACATATTTACTTTCTTTTTATATAATACTATACTTTGCCCCTTTGAGTGGATTATTTGGAATAATCCTATAACCACGTAGAACTCAACCTGTTCTTTTTTCTCCCTCATGGATAGAACGTCTGCTCTAGCCTCTCAATTGGGGAAACCCAGACTCATTATTTCTGAGTAAATGTTCAAAACCGGTATACCATTTCAAAAAGCCCTCACCAATACTTAGAATGTACTTTCAAGACGACCACATCGTCCTGTGGGTGCCACTCTTGTTCATCTATACAGATAAATAAAATTGAAGTGTCTGTTTTTAATTTCAAAATAACAGCTTTTCACTAAATGATTATGAAAGTATACACGCTACTGACACTAAATAACCAAGGTTTAAAAAAATTCTCTGTCTGTCTGTTTGGTCCGGGTAATCTCTGAAACGGCTGGACGGATTTTAACGGGACTTTCACTGGTAGGTAGCTGATGTCTCAAGGAGTAACTTAGACTACTTTTATTTATTAAAAATATAAGGGTTCCGCGACAATAAAGATGAAACTAAATCTACGCGGGTGAAGCCGCGGGGCACAGCTACTTGTTAATAATATTGCAGAAAGATTGATATTTAGAGGTACAGCGTTACCACTAATGGGAATGGACTGGTTGGAAGCTTACAACAATGAAACAATATTATAGTATTAAAATTTATTTTATATCGGTATGACGAACGGTACACCTTAGCAAATTTAAAACTAGCAGTTATAGTTAATGTTAGTTTAACAAATAATCGTTAAAAGCAAAAGAAATCTATTTGGTGAAATAAATAAACATATACAATGAATGATCGGCGTATTTAACCCTGCACGTGTTATTGTAATTTGTTTATAATAATTTCATGCTTTTTATGTGATGGTCATGACTAATGGCCAATTAAGAGCAAATAAAAAGAAAAAATATTTAAAACGTGGGGTTGTTCCAAGAATTCTAAATAATTTGAAATTTATTTTTATACATAAAAAACTGTACCTACCTCAATAACATTGAAAAATAGTGATGTTTCATTATTCCTCTATTAGAAACTAGCAAATTGCAGTTCCGACACAAATAATAATAATCATAATACTTCAAATGTAATTTAATTATAGTAAATCAGTAAGCTATTAAAGGCTTGAAAATAATGATGCTAGCGACACTTGCAGGTTAGGATTAGAGTAACTTAATATACCCTAAGAAAATACATAAGAATAACATTCAGGCACCTCAAGCACTCACAATAACTTGATCTCAGCACATTTGATAGATATATTTATCATGTAAACATTTTGTAACATTAAATCACATAGCTAGGATCACGACACATACTGTTCGTGAATCTCTTTTAATACGCATTTAAATGTCATTATTTTATAAAGAAATGTTAAATGCATACTGACTTACAGTGCGATATGTGGTCCTAGCTTAACTGTCCCTATTTAAGTAAATGGGATCAAAAATAGACGGCATTATCCACTGGTTCGTTCAGTCAGAGCACTGACGCACTTACATAACGTAAATATTCTAAGCAGAGATAAAGCTTTATACAAGGTTCGCGATGCAGTACACTCACACATAGGCTCTCTCTGTACCCCTATCACGAGTTTGCCACCGTTTTCTTAATCTATATTCGCTAGCGTCTCCGCCGAATATTTGTACTGTACTGTACAATAGGGGTACTGATGGGTGCACGCATGCTTCGACAGAGTAGACATAGTTTCTACTCTGTCGCGCGTGAGTACACGGGGGGACGTTGCAACGCATGTGTGTGTGCTATTGTAGAGCGCAGCTTGCATGAACGTTACTCTCTGGTGAAATATTTACTTGCTTTGCCCATAATATCCACTCATGTAACATTGAAATTTAAACTCTAAACACTCAAGACTCAAATGGAGGAACGTGTCCAACGGACGACCTCGATATATTATACTTCATATAATGCATAAACATAACGAATTTTAGTTTTAAAATACAGTGCTTTAGTGTAGATAATATTGGGTAAGCCCTTCATAAATTCGACCTAAATTAAGTCGTTTAAACATGTAAATAAAATACAAATAAGTACGGCGTGTGGGTTTCATCGCAATCAGCACTTACAAGCAGTGCTTACTTTCGCAACGAATGTTTACACTGACACCCTTATGTAAGTACTTACGAAGTTGTATTAATGAGCGATTTTTTAGCATTATTCGCTACCATAGTGGGTAGAGTATATTCTGCATTCTGTGTGAAATCTTGCAGTAGCAAATAAGTCTGAATAAGCCTTAATAGTCATGTCACTGGTGAAAGAGAGAAAACAAAAAGTTTATAAGTAAGTGTGTCTAGTTAGTTCGTATAAACTGGCCCTAGAATAGTGTCGCATACGACTATACCTACACTAGGCAATGGAACCGTCGCGACGCGTGCGTTAACCTAACAGTACTGAGATCGCGAATACGTGTCTAATCAAGCTCGCCGGCGTGGCAGGCGTCTTCGTAGCTCTTGCCTTTCTGTTCGGGGTCCAGTCGGATCATGTCATCGATGCGAAGGATTGTGATCGCCGCTTCTGTTGCGAACTTCAACGACTTGATCTTGGACATCGCCGGCTCCAGTACTCCTGCGGCCAGGTTGTCGCGAAGTGTGCCCTCTACGAGGTCCAAACCTACCCATTTCAGGTTTGCGTGCTCCACCTGGGAATATAAATAAATAGTTTACATGTAAAAAAATATATATATCACGCTATCACAATATTGTGTAATGTTCACATATATTTGTGTAATGTTATACTATACATTTTGACTATTCGGTCAGGGAAAACCACGTTGGGCAGTTCACTCTACTCCCAGAAGGAAGTTCTTTGGAATCGCAGTTTGAGACCATATTGGTTCTATCGTGAGGATGAACTCCTCGATGGCAACAGTGAATAGAGACGTTATTCAAGAAGGCTGTGAAAAGATTTTCACAAGACCACTAGTTGGTTATTAGGTATACTTGTTTGCTGTCAAAGTAATTAACAAAAAAGTACCTTAGTTTGTGAAGAGTTGTGGTAAGCGCGTAGCTTAGCGACGAGATCAGTAGCGTCCTTGGCCGCGTTGACCGCCAGTGTCTTGGGGATCACTAACAGCGACTGCGCGAACGCTGCTATAGCCAGCTGCTCTCGGGAGCTCTGCGGAGCGGACGCACTTCATTACTCACTTATACTATGACACAACACAATGTAAAAATACAGGTTATAAGAGTAGTATGTTAAAGTTCATTTTTGAAATTACTTTTTAAAAGTATCTTTTCCTTTTATGGATATTTCTTCAGCTTTTTATTTAGTTTGTGGTGGCGCTTTAGGCGACAGTGTTAGGGCATGTGGACACTGTACAAGATATATCAACGCGACGCCGGGCACGAGCCGGCCGGACTCCAGCACAGTGTGTGTGTGTGTGCGTGTGTACCAGCGTGGTGGCGAAGTTCTCGAGGTATATGGAGAGCGCGGCCTCGACGGCGCCGCCGCCGGGCACGAGCCGGCCGGACTCCAACACAGTGTGTGTGTGTGTGTGCGTGTGTACCAGCGTGGTGGCGAAGTTCTCGAGGTATATGGAGAGCGCGGCCTCGACGGCGCCGCCACCGGGCACGAGCCGGCCGGACTCCAGCACAGTGTGTGTGTGTGTGCGTGTGTACCAGCGTGGTGGCGAAGTTCTCGAGGTATATGGAGAGCGCGGCCTCGACGGCGCCGCCACCGGGCACGAGCCGGCCGGACTCCAGCACAGTGTGTGTGTGTGTGCGTGTGTACCAGCGTGGTGGCGAAGTTCTCGAGGTATATGGAGAGCGCGGCCTCGACGGCGCCGCCACCGGGCACGAGCCGGCCGGACTCCAGCACAGTGTGTGTGTGTGTGCGTGTGTACCAGCGTGGTGGCGAAGTTCTCGAGGTATATGGAGAGCGCGGCCTCGACGGCGCCGCCACCGGGCACGAGCCGGCCGGACTCCAGCACAGTGTGTGTGTGTGTGCGTGTGTACCAGCGTGGTGGCGAAGTTCTCGAGGTATATGGAGAGCGCGGCCTCGACGGCGCCGCCACCGGGCACGAGCCGGCCGGACTCCAGCACAGTGTGTGTGTGTGTGCGTGTGTACCAGCGTGGTGGCGAAGTTCTCGAGGTATATGGAGAGCGCGGCCTCGACGGCGCCGCCACCGGGCACGAGCCGGCCGGACTCCAGCACAGTGTGTGTGTGTGTGCGTGTGTACCAGCGTGGTGGCGAAGTTCTCGAGGTATATGGAGAGCGCGGCCTCGACGGCGCCGCCACCGGGCACGAGCCGGCCGGACTCCAGCACAGTGTGTGTGTGTGTGCGTGTGTACCAGCGTGGTGGCGAAGTTCTCGAGGTATATGGAGAGCGCGGCCTCGACGGCGCCGCCACCGGGCACGAGCCGGCCGGACTCCAGCACAGTGTGTGTGTGTGTGCGTGTGTACCAGCGTGGTGGCGAAGTTCTCGAGGTATATGGAGAGCGCGGCCTCGACGGCGCCGCCACCGGGCACGAGCCGGCCGGACTCCAGCACAGTGTGTGTGTGTGTGCGTGTGTACCAGCGTGGTGGCGAAGTTCTCGAGGTATATGGAGAGCGCGGCCTCGACGGCGCCGCCACCGGGCACGAGCCGGCCGGACTCCAGCACAGTGTGTGTGTGTGTGCGTGTGTACCAGCGTGGTGGCGAAGTTCTCGAGGTATATGGAGAGCGCGGCCTCGACGGCGCCGCCACCGGGCACGAGCCGGCCGGACTCCAGCACGCGCCTCACGGCGCACAGCGCGTCGTGCGCCGACCGCTCCATCTCGTCGCAGTACGCGTCCGTCGGCCCGCGCAGGATCAACGACGCCGCCGTGCGTGCCACTGGTCTAAACACACAAGAACATATGCTAATCAAGATCACGCTTAAAAAACAAACCAAGCATAATTGTTAGTGTCAAGATCTGACGGTTCACATTTTAAACACAATAGAAACAGAAATTAGGCAAATTTGCCTCTACCAGACAAATGAAATCTTGTGGTGTCTACATACATTTATTCTCCCTCTGATATCAAAATTACCAAAAATCTAGGAGCTCCCAGAAAGCAGCAGCTCAAAGGATGATTCACCCTGGCCCGGGGCGGGCCCGAGCCCAGCTTCAGCCGTTACTCGGTTGCCGTTCGGTGTGTTTTTCTGCACAAAATCTACCATTTATATAAAATAAGTTGACCATGCTAAGATCCACGCTCGGCTCAGACCCGACTAGGTTCAGGGGGACACATCCTTAATTCTTAAAAATATATTCATGCCCCTATCTTGATTTGATGCAAGCATAGACAAATTGTCTTACCCTTTGATCAGGATGAGTTGGTCATCACAGATCTGTTCCTGGACCACTTCAGCAGCCTCTCCGATCATGCTGGGCTCGAACACTTCCTCACCTACAAGGAAACGCACAAAATGTACAAATGTTTATATGAAAATGGACCTTCTTCCAGAAATTCGCTTTACTTGTGCTCAAGTCATAGAGCTGATTTGAAAAGTGTGCTAAAATTTAAATTAATGTAATGCTAGCTAAGTGGTTTGAGTACTTTCCTGCTCGTAACTCGTAAGAGCTTTATGGTGACGGAAAACATCATACGTACCTACATAATATGTTTGATATGGAATTTCAAGACTTATCTATGTATATCATAGCTCACAGAATAATTAGAATGTAATACAAAATCTTCGACGAACCAGCAAGCTCATATCGTAAGGAAGAGAAAAATTCGACTCACAACCTCATGTATGTGTGAAATTTGGCCTCAGATACAGGTAGCTCAATTGGCAGAACAACTGCAGGGAAACAAAAACATATACGTATTAAACATGTTTAAAAATATTTACCATCCATGTTTGTGAGTGAGGTGAGGAAGGCAGCGCCGGTGGCTTTGGCGATCCTCTTCAAGTCCGCCTTCTTGCATCGCCGCACGCCCATCGCGCCGCACTCCACAAAGTACTTAAGGCACAAGTCATCAATCCCTCCCGAGCACAGGATCACATTAACACCTGTAGCCAGGATTTTCTGCAGACGCTCTTTTGTAATGTCCAACTCACGGGCGCGGATCGCTTCCAACTTTTCTGGGTCTGTGATGAGTACCTGGAAGTTATAAATTAAGGAATATGTCAAAGTCGTACTTCTCAATCATTTTGATTTTTAGGTAAAGAAGTTTTTAGGGTTATTTGAAAATGCGAAACCTTGAACGTTCATAGTTCCCTTACCAAAGTCAGTAGTGAAATTCACAAAACCATTACGATGACGTAGCGACTTAGTCGTTATCGCGATAACGTTTTTTATTGAGTTGAAATCCCATCGAACTATAATTTCGGATCATGTGAATGCCCCGCATTGGGAGAGGATTTCGATCGAATGATTTCGAATGTTGGTATTACGAATTTTATGAATCCCTAATTCACGTAAAATAAACGTTCGAAATGTGAACAGTGAACCTAATAAATTATCTTCACATTCATTTAAATTTTTTCTTGTATTAGAAAATTTTAAATAATTTGAAGATAAATAAACTTAAGGAATATCAAAGTCTACATTCTGCCAAACATTTACCATTCAGAAGTTTTGGGAAGAGTTGGAATGGAATATATTTGCTACTGACTAACTCCGCCATAGCCGGTCCCAAGCCCGGTTGAGAAAGGAGGAGGGTTGGCTGTGACTGCGTATACCCAACCACCACCAAGGAGAATGACGGCCATAAAAAAAAAAAAATACGCAAACGCCGAGCAGTGGGCGGCGGTAACTAGCCTACTCAATACATTGAGCCACGGAGGCCCAGGGGACTAAATACCCCCAAAAAGACCCGACGTAGAAGGTAATGGGAACCCACTACGATCAAAATCCCAAGAGAACTCCATGATGATTAAAAACGATACACGCAATGATATGTCTTACGATCCGGCTGACGCCCGGCGCTCATTGATAACCGGGTTGATGGGTGAGAAATATGCAACCGAAGACGCCTCGGCAGTGTGCCATCAGGCCCCCGAGGTAGTAAATGCTACTGATGGCAAAATAAGACCATCCTTGCGACCCAAACACAGGATAGGAACCTGGAATATCAGAGGACTACTAAAACCAGGAAAGCTGACAGTCGTAGAAAAAGAGATGGAGGAACATGACATTGCGATTCTGGGCCTAGCAGAAACTCACATGAGAGGTAGGGGCCACTTCAAAACACCCCACGGCAATATGCTGTTCTATTCAGGACCTGAAGCTGAGAGCAGAAATGGTGTTGCAATTATCGTTTCCAGCAAGCTTGCCCATTCCGTCACTGGCTATAACTCTGTTAATGATAGAATAATCACCATCCGCATAAACTGCACGCCGCTCCCACTTAACATCGTCCAAGTCTACGCACCAACTGCGCAATCGTCGCAAAAAGACATAGAAGATTTCTACAATGTCTTACAAACGACGATTCAAAAGATCTCTAATCGCGAAATACTAACGATACAGGGTGATTGGAATGCTAAAGTTGGAAATACCCAGCACGACGATCACATACGACACATAATAGGAAAGTACGGACTTGGCATCCGAAATGAAAGAGGGGAAAAATTCATCGACTTTTGCATAGGTCATAATTTAGCAATCACCAATACCTATTTCAAGCATCATAAACGCAGACTTTACACATGGGTTTCTCCTGGGGATCGATTTCGTAATCAAATCGATTACATAACCATAGGTAATCGATGGAAGTCGTCAATCACGAACGTTAGAACCTACCCCGGTGCGGACTGTGGCACCGACCATCAATTGCTAGTAGCGGATCTGAGGACGCGATTTAAAGCTGTTCGTCAAAAACCTAGACGCTCTACCAGGCTTACACAATCCGAATATGAGCATTTCCAAAAAGTTACAGAGCCAATTCTTGTCCCCAGTCCAGATGACTTGAATCAAATGAATCCAGATGAACAATGGCAACAGTTGAAATCAAACGTCTTGCAAACACTAGACGCCATGAATCATAAACCCAACACCAGGAAAGAATGGATATCTGATGAGACATGGACTAATATAGAACGCAGGAAAAAAATGAAGAGCGGAGCGAAATCTTACACCTTTCTAGACGAATACACAAAACTCTCTAAACTAATTCAGAGGCAGTGTAGAAGAGACAAAAACCGCCATCTTGAAAGTATCTGCACTGAAATCCAAAGCCATGCAGAAAAGGTACAAACTGGAGATCTGTTCAAAAAAGTCAGACAAATAACACAGAAACAAAAACCATCTTCCTGGGTGATAGACGATAAAAATGGCAACCCGTTGCATGAAATCTCTGAAGTCGTAGAGAGGTGGAGAGAATACTGTAAGGAACTGTACCAGGATCTACCAGCCCAGTCTGCCGCAACATCAGAAATCACAACCCGGGAACCTTACATACTTCGCTCAGAAATAGAGGACTCGATTCGGAAACTGAGAAACAATAAGGCACCAGGACCGGACTTAATCACAACAGAAACGCTCAAAGGATTGGGAACTAATGGGATAACGCGATTACACAGCATCTGTAATACGATATGGCAAACCGGAAAGTGGCCATCCGACTGGGTGCACTCCTCTATTCTCCCTCTTCATAAGAAAGGATCAGTTCGTAACTGCAGTAATTATAGAACAATTGCACTAACCTCACATGCTAGCAAAATTTTACTGCACATCATTAATTCGAGACTGAAAGCTTATCTTGAATGGCAGATACCGCAGGAACAGGCTGGTTTCGTCAAAGGAAGAGGGACGAGAGAGCAAATATTAAATATGAGGCTAATAATAGAAAAATGCTATGAATACAACACCCCAACGTTTATGTGTTTTATTGATTACCAAAAAGCGTTCGACTGCGTGAAATGGGAGAAATTGTGGGAAGTCCTCTCTGAAACCGGAGTACCCACCCACCTGGTACTGTTGATTCGCAATCTATATGAATCCGGTATTGGGACGGTGACTATCGATAATCAAACATCGAACTGTTTCAAATTTGAAAAGGGAGTTCGCCAGGGATGTATTATTTCCCCCATCCTTTTTAATATATATGGCGAGTACGTGATGCGACAAACCCTGGAAAACTGGGAAGGAGGAGTCAAAATAGGAGGGAAACAAATATCGAACCTTCGCTATGCAGACGACACCACCCTACTAACAACATCTGAGGCGGAAATGGCGGAACTATTAAAACGACTTGAAACAATTAGTCTGGGCATGGGGCTTGCAATAAATAAAAGCAAGACTAAGCTTATGGTGGTTGACCGGTTTGCGACAGTACAACGCACCAACCTACTAAAGGAGTATGAGACTGTGGACCAATTTCAATATCTTGGTTCAGTTATCACTAACAGGGGAAGCTGCGAATTGGAAATACGAAGACGAATCGGTATGGCCAAATCAGCGATGATGCAGTTGGGAAAAGTATGGAGAGACAGGAACATCACAAACAGGACTAAGATACACCTTATCCGCACCCTCGTCTTCTCCATTTTCCTGTATGGAGCAGAAACATGGACGGTAAAATCTGGCGACAGACAAAGAATCGATGCGTTTGAAATGTGGTGCTGGAGGCGCATGCTGAGGATATCTTGGATAGCCCATCGCACAAATATATCGGTGCTGCAGGAACTTAAAATTGAGAGGGCGCAACGTCTGTCCTCAATATGCCTGCAGCGCATCGTACAATACTTTGGCCATATTGCCCGCAAAGGTTCTGATAACTTGGAACGTCTAATGGTAACAGGGAAAATAGAAGGCAAGAGACCAAGAGGCCGGAGTCCGAGGCGTTGGACGGACCAAGTATCTGAACAATTAAATGCACCTATCAGCGCCGCAATCCACCAAGCGGCGGATCGTCGAAGATGGAGACAAATCGTGGAAAAATTAAAATGGAGTCACGATCCTCAGCAGTGAGGCAACGATTACAAAGAGGAATGGAATATATTTGCTACTGACCTGAACTCCAAGTTTCATCTTAGTCTTCTGCAGCGAGAAGTCAAGGCAGGCGATCTTAGCGTTGAGAATCTTCTTGGGCATGGCTTGGGAGGCCACGGTGCAGTTGAGAGCGTATCCCTTTACTAGGACACTCTCCCTTGCGCTGCGTCCATGGGCTTTGAGAATATTCACTGCTTTGATGGGGTACACCTCATTGCCCTTGGGGTCTTTTGTTTTGATAGCGTATGCTGCGTCCACTACCATCTCGGAGAAGAAGTCTGAGTCACTGTGTGATTTGTTAAGGAGAGTAGTTTGGGTAAGATTGTTTAAAACGCCGTGTGTAAGATTAGCAGTAGAAGATGGTTCTTCACAGAATATAATTTTCTCCAAGTTCATAAGTCTTATAGCTAAGTTGAATAATTCATTTGAGCACAGTCCAGACCAGATGAAATAAGGTATTCTAAACATTATTGTAACAAGTAATGATTAGTCTGTCATCTTAGTTACACAATTGTATAAACTTTTATCAAATTTTTTATCGACATTTGTGCATTGAAACTGTGTCCATGGACATAATAATACTTTTTTGGGATTTGTTTTGTACTGCTCAAAATTGTAAAATATGTTGTGAATACAGTTTTACGTAGTTTCTTACCCGGCGGTAACATGTATAATCCTCTTTAATCATGTTGTTTTGACAATTTGAAAGGCTTTCCGAAGTATAATCAAATAAAGAGTTATTGAATTTGTTTCCACATGGTGGTAAATTCCTCGACGTTTATGAGTGTCTTACCAGGGCCTAAACTGAATAAATCATGTTCATTTTCATACTGAGCGAATGTTTAAACTATGATAACGTTATTAAAAGGATACGCGCCAATGAGCTTGGAAGACATGGTAGTCTTGGCGGCATTGATGACGGAAGGCCTGCCGAGGGACTCCACGGTGACTGTCAGGTTGTCTTGGATGTACTTGACTGCTTCCTTGCACGCGAGACGGTAGCCGGAGATGATGCTCGTTGGGTGGATCTTGTTCTTTACAAGCTCGTCTGCACTCTAGAAATTATAGCATAAATTAGCACCAAGGTTTTTTTGTGAAATGATTAAAAAATGTATAACTATTGTCAATCTTTAGAGAAGACTTGTCAGCTCCATTGAGGTCACACATTTCTTTCAAGATTTAATAATCACCAGTCCGGAAAGTCTACCAGTCAGATTGGCTAAAAAATATATACAGAAACCACCCCAAATTATACTGCTGACTGTCCTTAATTACATAATTTATTATCATTTGAGGTAGGCAGAGGGAAAGTGACCTATTGCCTGGCTGTACTTCTCACCGGTTCTTCTCAGAAGGCTAGTTTCGAAACCAGTGGTAATTATAATAAGTAGTGATAGATAGTTTGAGCCCTGTTAAGGACCAGGGCCCAAACTAATTCAATAATTTTCATATTCATTGTATTCTTTACACAACTTGTTAACACATAAAAATTTCCCAAATTACAATATTTCTCATTGTGTGTTACCTTCAGTAGTTCAGCAGCAATGATGACCACAGATGTGGTGCCGTCTCCAACCTCTTCATCCTGCAGCTGGGCCAGTTCTACCAGCACCTTCGCTGCTGGGTGCTCCACCTCAAGCATCCTATGTAAACAACCAGGAATTATTTTATTACTCATATATTAATGCCTTTACCAGTTTTTATGGGTGGTCTTGAGTAGTATTCTTTGGACTTTGTATGGTGTGACCACGAATGAAATACAAATGCAGTAATTCCCACTATATTGTCTCGCCCAATACTCATGATGGCACATGAATGAAGATACAAGTACATTGACATGTACAATATATGTAAAGAAAACTCTTTATATAGTTTTATGGTTCCATTTATTTTTAAGAATTTAAAATAGGAAAATGTCACTGATGACAAATTGTCGCTAATGACATTTATAAATGAAAATTTTGTGAAATATTCTTTAGAGATAATTGAAGACCAGTCTTTATTTGATAATCGCACCGACTATCGTCGGTACAGACTTTATTATAAAACAACATTTAAAGTCTTTAATTATCTCTAAAGAATATTTCACAAAATTTTCATTTATCTATGTCATTTTATTTATGTCATTAGCGACAGTTTGTCATCAGTGACATTTTACTATTTTAAAATCTTAAAAATAAATTAAACAATAAAACCATATAAACATACATGAATAAAACCTGGAAATTATTTAAAAATATATAATCACTACAGGCTGATTCTAATTAATCATTAAGTAAGAATAATAGGTAAGAATTACATAATTGTAAGCAATAATATAGATTTAAATTGATAACCTTCAGCTTCTATTGCAGTGAGTTGAAAAGTATACATCTTAATTTTAAAAATTGCCGAAAAAATATATGTATAAGATTGTTTTCCTTAACTGAAACTTACTTGAGAATAGTGGCACCATCATTAGTGATTGTCACATCACCAATATCATCGACCAGCATTTTGTCCAGCCCTACTGGGCCAAGGGAACTCTTCACAATGTTGGCGATGGCTGCCGCGGCCATTACTGCAAGTCATCATAGGGAACACTTTGATTAGTAAAACATTAAATAAAAATGTTGGGAACATAAAAAATTGTGAAAGTATTGCAAGGTGGTTTGCACCAAAACATCAATGATTGTCATAGATGATTTTCCATACTCTAGAGCTGATATTAACTAGAGTTCCAAAAAACTTACAGTCTAATTGAAAAATTCAACTGTTTTGAATTTGGTTAAAAAAAAACACTACTAAGACAGAAACTAAATAAGATAAAATAAAAACTCAACAAAGAAGTTTAAGTTTATTAGAATTTTTTAATTCATTAGTATCTAAACATATTTAATTTATTTGTAATTACATAGATTAAATATGTACATCCAAAGATACAAACAGCATCTTTGCCCCAAATAAGAGGAAGTTAGAGTCTCAATACTATTGAAATATTCAATGAAGTATGAAGTAATATGGACGGCGATATTACGGAATAAAACGAACAAGGTGTCTGAAAGTTAAAGTGCCCACCCACATAGTAGTTCTGACATGTTGGTACTTAACTGACCATCCCATATTAGGCCAGTAACAATCTTATTTTTCTAATAAATATGTTACTAATCAGTAGCTAAGATGTCAGTTTATTTACTTTTCCATTCATATAATAAGCCATCAAAATATATTACTAACGAAATAGGTTATTTTCTTTGTAACAAAAAAAAAGTTACATAGCAACAATTTTTACATCTTTATTACAAACTTTACATGTCATTTCAATGAATTAGAACGACAGAAATACATTTAAATGAGTAATTTAAAAGATATTACACATTTTATAACCATAAGTCGCGTTGCATGTGATCAACCGGGTTTGGATCACGTGTAAATAATCACATAAATATTACCATTTTGAGTCCGAACCGGAGCTCCCGAGGACCTGGTCCCTGCGACCGATAGTGGTACTCCAAGTGTCGACATTTTCTAATATTATTTCAATACAAGAATCACAAAATAATCGTCCGTCACACTTTTTGATTCTAGAAGAAGACCTACAGAGTTGCTATGTAAAAATAATATTAACAAATGACAACGACAGGTGACAGTAAACAGCTTGTTGCCAGTGTCCTTTAAGTATTCATTTCAGGTATAGACTATAAAACGCTATCATAATAATTATATATCAATGATTTCGGAGCGTATGATTTTAGTAGCATAACTGTTCAATAATTAATTTATTATTGTCGCTTTCTCAGACAAAAAACAATTCCTATCCTCTCTTCCCTGTTCAAACAACATTTTAGCAATATTTTTCACCAAGCCAGGCCAGGGGGCTATGAGCTTGCTGTGGTATTATAAACTATGTCAGACGAAGTGTTTAGCTTACAAATTATGTAGATACCTAGGTAAGTAGGCACTGTAGTTATGTATTGTGTGTATTTAATTGAACGTGCTTATTGTTGATGTTCATTATTAAGTTTAACGTTAAGTTTTTTAAATTACGTAGGTGCTCTACGTACTACTAAGTAGGTATATCAAAATTGAGAGTAGGTACTCACACTAACTGCCTACTTAAGTATAACATTAAACAGCGAGTTAGTTAGTTTAAATACTTAGATATAGTTAGATAATCAGACAGCCATCCGATACCCTTGAATAAAGTTAAAACTATGATTTAAATATTACCGTTTTACGTTATACACGATTAACATGGTAACTTAAAAATAAATTATATTTTTCAAGTAACTAAGTATCTACACTACTAAAGGACGTTAACTATATATTATGCATAAACAATTTTTTTGGTTTACAAGCGCACATTACAATTGAGCTCAGTCTATTGTAATTCATGTCAAGAAACGTAAATAAGAGCCGACAATATCTCAACGAACTTTAGCCGACCTTCATTGGAATGCTCCGCAGCGAACTATCTGTACGGGAGAATAATCTCATTTTGTGCGGGTTTTACGAAAGCCCGATACGGGGAACGGAGACTTCCCGAGAAAAACAAATAGAGGGTAGTTGTGCACATGCGCCGGTTGCCGTACGCACGCGCCCCCCATGCCGCGGTAGTCGCGCGCCGACCGTCACCGCGTCGGCAGCTCCGCGCGAGTTCTCACCGACGCGCATCAGCCACGCGCTAAATGGCGCCCAAACCGGGATCTCACTCTACCGGGTAAGTATATCAACAAATAATTGAATTATAACCTATTAAATCCAATGATACCAAGTGGTCCATGACACAGCATCTGCCAGGATCTCCGAGGGCGTGGTAGGACATCGACTGGAGGACTGGGGAGGGGGCACGGAGTCGGCGTGTTGGCGATAGCGCCTGATAAGGTTGCAGCCTCCCACTGTCAACAAACCCTTACAATATAATACATATAAAACATTGGCCACTTATTAACGCTGAAATGTGAGCCAACGGAGAGTCATCTCAAAGACGTACCTATTGATTTTGTCTCGCGTTCCAGAGAATTTGTTGCGATCGTTTTACACTCTAGGACAGTACCTACCTACATTCACAAGGTCCATATTCTAAGGCTAAATATAAATAAATAAATAGGATTATGATAAAAGCGTGAACCATGTCTTGAGATGCATAATGTCCTTTCCTTTCATAGGATAGTCGTCAGCTGATTTTCGGCTTCGTGTTCAGCCATTCCCGTTTTAACGCTAAATCATTCATGTATTATTCAGAGTCCCATTATATTTCAATTCGAGGGTAGTAGGTACGTTTATATGTAAAAGTTTAAATGAAGCGTACTGCGAATACAGGAAAGTGCTGCATTGATATTCTTGGAACGGCACAGTGTAGATAAGTATCCGTATCTAACATTTATGTGTGAGTGCTGCGCTAGTTCTCTTGTACATTTCTTGGTAATATTTATATACATGCAATAATACAAATACGTACATGTAGTGCCGCAATATTAAATACATGTGTGTCTATTTACTAGCTACATATCCATTTTATGTGGTTATTCCCTCCATATACCTACTCTCATATACGACATAAACGGGGGACCTTACACTATAATTATGCGAAAGTATATTTATTGATTTGGTAGTCCATCATCTCTTATTAGGGGTAGTAGGTATTTTGAAATTATTATTTTCACTGGAATTGATCATATGAGCAATATAGTAAATTAGCTCAGGCGATTTTTCATCACAGTAAATCCAATGTTATTCTGAGATGAAAATGATTTTTGCAGTTTATGCCCTGGTATGAATTGATTGAAAAAGTAAAGGGTATTTGAGTATGCCCCTATTATCAACTGTATATTCGTTATTCGATGGGTCAGGACCCACTCGTTCCCTGAATTTCGCACCCTTTGCCCACCTTACATTTTTGAGGTTTCCACTCGTCCCCTGATCTATTTAAAGTATTAGGCCGCCAGAATTTTAAAGAGGTAGTTTCCAATGATTATCGACTATATGTCCGTATCTTAACGTAACATTTAAACCAGGGGCCCAATGGGCACCTATATAAGGGCCGAATCTACAACTTTTATTCTAGGGGACGAATATTAGGGGACCAGTGGGTCATGACCTCATTTGATATTCATACGTAACTAATGTACATACCTAAATAGCTGTTGGGCAGCTTTCCCTTAAAAAACAGAAAAAGCCGTAACGTGCATCTAGTGTTATATATATAAATATATTTAGATTCAGTTTAAATGAAAAATCCCTACAGCCTTTATTATATTTCCGACCTCACGATACGATTTCAAAATTTCTGAAACATTGTTACACCATAAAAAGCTTTGCTTCAGCTTTATATTCATATTACAAAGCAAGATGAAAGAGTGCGACTTGTATTTGAGTTTGAGAAAAAGTTAATTGTTTTGCCAAGTAAAAATACTTGTAATTGTTTGCTATAAGTCGTGTTTGAAATGGGAAACTCACTGCTTGGCATTTCACTCAGAAGTTGGTCATAATTGTAGGTAATTTTTCACAGAACGAAATTGCAGCAGAAATAATGAAACCTCATTTGGTTTTCGTGCCGTCATATAACTAATCTTCTATTAATCTACATTTATAAAAATTAATCCCCATTTGCCTTGGTCGCACCATCACGCGGGGACTGACCGATTTTTACAGGACGTTCACTGGCAGATAGCTGATGTTTCAAGGAGTGAGTTATGCTAATTTTATTTAGAAAAGGGTTCCGTGAAATAAAACATTAAATGAATCTACGCGGGTGAAACCACGGGGCACAGCTAGTGATATATAAAGTACCTCTTAATTAAAACATATAAACTATCAATTCAGAAAAGAAGTATGTTGAAAATGAAAATGAAAATGAAAATGATTTATTCAGTTAAGGCCCTGGGAAGGCACTTATGAATGTCGAGGAATTTATCACGAGGAAGTTACCGATAGAATAGGTTTGAGCAAATATAAAGATTTAAAATTCTACTTTCTCGTAATTTTTTTCTATGATATAATACGCCTTGTCACAATATCGGCCACGAACCAACATACTTTTGACCTGAGGGCCAAGTGCGATTTTTTTTTAAATCGCCGTCACAAGTCATCGCGTCGACGTATTTGTATGGGCTCACAATAGTGTCATCTTTAGGCGCTGTTTCGATCCCATACAAATATGCGTTAACTTTGACGCGGTGACGGCGGCAGTAGAAAATTCGCACTAGGCACTCTGCATAAAAATTGTCTTCGGCCCAATTTTATCCCCATTTTGCCCGGATGATATCCCGTCCGTTATCGGTCCTAAAAATATTAAGGATGTGTAAATATTTTATTGATCTAACCTTCTTTCATATTTAAAATCAGGGCTTATGGATTTAGAAACCCAATTAAATATTATTTACTGGGGCTATGCCTCGGTATTGCGAAGATTATCGGGACTACACTTAATCCCAGTTTAGGAAATATCTGAGTAAAGGTTAATAATGATGAAATGCTTCATTTTCTTTGTGTATTTTTTTATACAAATCTCTCGGTTTTGTTTTTAACATTTTAATTTGAAGATACTTAGCATCGTATAATAAAATCAAAGTCAAAGTCAAAAATATCTTTATTCGATTAGACTTTATACAAAGCACTTTCAAATCGTCAGAATGACACAATTTACAGGATTATACATGCTACTGCCAGGTTCTAAAGGGTGCTTTTACTGAGAAGAATAAATATTGTACCCACCCAAATTTATTTATATTTGATCAAATTATGTCTTCTATTCTCATAATATATCTCTTTTATAAAAGCCGTGGTGGCCTTGTGGTTCGAGCAGACACAAATACGAATCCCAGCGGAGTCTGTGAGCATGTATGTATATATCTCTTCTCATAATAATTTCAGAATTGCCTCATGTCTTCAATGCGATTGATGCCAAGTGTTTTAACAGGTTCGGTATCTATCTAGTTCTGGTTGAGCTAAGCATATGCCGAATCGTAGGGATGAGTGCTCCTTTATTCGCTAAGCAACGAATGAGTTTTTTTTACTAGAAATTGCTCGACTTATCATGCCAGTGTGTTTTTCCGGCTTAAACTGCAAGAACTCAGATATATATTACTTTGAATCTAGATTACCATGTATACCTTGAACTAAAACGTCCAATAAAATGAGGTAGCTAGTTTAAAATAAATATGTAGGGGATGGCCTACAAATTGGCGATGTTATCAAAAAGCCACCTCGTGGGACGGCTCGGTCCTATTTATATGATAATGGAGTCCAGCCGACGCCGGGCCACGAAGTCTGTCCGCCGGATATTAAACCGACCGACTCCTACAAACGGACCGAAACACCAATACTATTGCCATTTCATATTGTTTGGCGTATAATTTTGAGAGTATTGGGTAAATGGTTTTACTTGTCGCATGAGAAGGAAAGCTTTTCTGTCGATTCCTATACTATTCGTATGTGTTTTCAAGAATCCACATTCTATCTATACAGATAAATAAATTTAAAGTGTCAATTTGTATTGCCACCTGACCTTCGTAACAGGTTTCAAAACGATGATTTTTGTTCAATGATACTGAGATTTTCCTTAAACGCATAGTGTGACATCACTACACAGAATAACACTAAGTCTTTACTGGCAAAGTATGGGTTAAAAGGACTACTGTTTTTCAGAATGTCGTTGTCACGATAATACTCGGGATCCCTGTCTCGTATCTCGCTGTGGGCTCCGACAGACCGATCCTTCAGGTTTAAGGGATAAGGGATATAAGTGGGGAAGCGGTGCGGGTATTTCTGTACCTTATAAAAGTACTTTTTATTTGTGATTCTATTTTATGAACAATTTTGTATTTACTTTCGCTCTGAAGTCCAATATCGTTATATATTTTAACTAGAGACTCGTCCTCAATTCGCTTCATCTTACGATTGACTTTCCTCTAGGTAAGTAGGTATTATAATATAATCCCATCGGAGTTCAACGCTTACATGTTAGTAAAAACGCATCAAGATCCGTAACATACTTTACAAGAATGATGCATTCAAACAGACTAAACTAGTCTATACATCTATATCTATACATCTATACAGATAAATAAAATTGAAGTGTCTGTTTGTAATTCCAAAATTACAGCTTTTCAATAAATGTATATGAAAGTATACACGCTACTGACACTAAAAAGCCAAGTTTTAAAAATTATCTTTGTCTGTCTTGTCTGTCTCTTGTTCCGGATAATCTGTGAAACGGCTGGACGGATTTTAACGGAACTTTCACTGGTAGGTAGCTGATGTTTCACGGAGTGCCTTAAGCTACTTTTATTTATTAAAACTAGGGTGCCGCGACAATAAGGATGAAACTAAATCTACGCGGGTGAAACAGCGGGTTACAGCTAGTATAATAATAAAATGGTCACTTCCATTTGCACAAATCAAAGAGATAAATCAATACATTTAAATCACCTTTTATTAAGTATTTTAGGTAAAAGATGGATCTAACACGAACGATCTAGTGATTACTCAGTTTTATCCCGAACGCGATGCACAGACAGGATCTATAGGTAACGTAAACTAAAACTGTGTAAACGGTAGTAACTGCGAATTTAATATTTATTGATTTTTTTAGGTCTACAGTAGTCTAAAATAGTTTTACATATCTTCAGAGACTTTGATTTCATGGACAAATACCAAATATACTTTATAGGGGGGGACAAACTGTCAATACCACATGAAATAAATAAATACTATACGCAGAACATCTAGGAGTATAATCATTCTCATTTTTACAAGCAAAGTAATATAAATTGTTAGTTAGCGACGACAAAATTCTTTACTGAGAAAATTAGCTTAGATAATTGAGATACGCCAGTCTCTTAGCCAATTTCATGTCCCTTGTCCCCATTCAGTTGGCTTCCTTGAAAGGGGACGCTGCAGGCTAATCTACGTGGCTTAAATAACTGACATTCTCAAGAAGGGATTTGTACACTCGTCTACTAAAGTTTATAATTTGGGTATATATATATATTTTTCTTTGGCATCATATTGCAAAATGGTTCCTAAAACCATCCAAATCGGCTTAGCTGTTTTTGTCAAAGCTGGGCCTGTAGACAAAGTAACATTCTCTCGCGCTTAAGCTAAGCAAAATATATGGAATTGACATAATTCAATCACGTGACATATGTCATTCCCGTACATTTTGTATCATTTCTACTAATAAAGCGTGAGGATAATGTTACTTTGTCTAAAGGGTTACATAAAGAAACGTCTCTCTGTGCAGTCGAAATAAATCTTCTTCTTTCTTGAAGTCGGTTGATGAACTAACAAGCCTAAAAAGCGAAGTGTATCATCTGGATTCATCCCAAGCCACACACATTCGTCGTTGTGTGTAAAAGAAGGACTTACAAAGTAATACAAACACATTTGCACAATCACAGCAAAGGTGAACTTGAAATGATAAAAAAACATGTTTTTCGTGTTTTTATACTTAAATTTTACTTAGATTATTATTGTTACTGGTACATATATTGTTACTGAAATAACAGTTTTTTTGTCGTATTATAAGATGATTCCCAGTTTTCGCAGATTTTTTACATTGACAGTACACAACATAGCTTACATTAGAGCGTGTCTGCTTTAATTTTGATACACTGTCTCGTAGTATGGTCTTAGGTACCTTTTAATAGTGTAACGTCGCCTCTTTGATCAGCTGCAATTAATTGTATTAGCTGTTATATAGGTGCTACGGATGTGTGTTCGATTCCCGTGTTAGGGAAAATATTTAGTTATGTGCTGAACATTTTGTGATACTGCGTATTTGAAAAATGGAAATGTAAATAAAATATTCACTTTATGCCCTTTTGGTATATCATATACGCTGTACCCATTATAAATTAGTTCTTTGTTAACAGGTTTTAACATATTATCTTCACACCTATCCCTGAAAGGATAGCAGAAGTTTACTTATCGCCTCACATTTCGCCAATTATGATTAAGTCCCATGTAATAGAGGGCGAGTCTATTGCCATTGACCGCGCAATAATCTGGACTCCGGTAGCTACTGAGAATTGACAACTGGAGAAACTCAATAACATTTTGTCCAAAGAGTTGCGACCACTAGACTAAATGACAAAGGTGTCTTTTTACAAAAAAGAAGTATTTCTATCCATTGCCTCGTACTCATAGTCAACGGCGGATCCAGGGGGTCATGACCCCCCCCTGAGCTGGTTCCAGGACTTAAGTGGATCACTAATTGAACATAATGATTTAATTTATATATTTTGTCACCATATAGATTTTATGTAAGTACATGCCTTCAATACTTAATTAATTTAATATAATATAATAACTTTGTATTATGGCAATCGTTTGGGAACGAACGACTATGTGACCCCCTCTTGGCGCCAAAGCTGGATCCGCCCCTGCCCATAGTACGATCATTGTTTAATTTGGGACGAGTTGTTCCTTCTCAGTTGTTGCTCATCAAATATTTGCCTACTGTCTTAAACAATACATTTTGCAACCATTATAGCAAGAATAATTATGCAACAAGTATTTTAGTAACCACAGTGGCCAGAAGCAATAAAGTAGAGACGGATCACGTGATGCATTTTAAGCTTTTAAACAACTCTTTAAAATGGAGTTGCTTAGATAAGCTCGGATATTTCAGTAAATGTTTATTGCCCGCGCTTCTCGCCTCAATTGTGGTAATCGAAAGACGAGGCCCGTATTTGCCAGGTTTGATGTCACAAGAAGGGACGGATAAGATGCTCAATAAAAGAGTTATGTGGTACTATTTGGG
This sequence comes from Watsonalla cultraria, assembly GCA_964035505.1. Classification (NCBI taxonomy): domain Eukaryota; kingdom Metazoa; phylum Arthropoda; class Insecta; order Lepidoptera; family Drepanidae; genus Watsonalla; species Watsonalla cultraria. Next base: position 10,061,415 of record OZ037720.1, read on the forward strand.
CTTTGGTAGAGATATTTTCGTTCGACTGCATCGTTGGTCTAATGGTCGAGGAGCAGCGTTTCTCCACTCGCTACATAGATGGCGCTACTCTCTTACAATTGCAAAGTTTGAGTACACGAGAACCTAGATCGCGCAATAAGAGTTTTCGAGCGTATTGCAGTATAAGTACAGTAAGTTGGGGTAAGGTCGACTATGGTTTAAAACCATATGATAGACATTTCCAGCGTATTTTGTGAAGCGGGCAACATTGTCCACTACCCTATTGATCAAGCTCCAACCCACAATGAAGTCCCCATCCAATATTACTTGTTTCGCTAGAAATTTGTGTCATACGTCATACTAGTGTCGAACTTATTCTAAAGTACCTTATACAAGTTTCCAACCAGAACAGTCGGAGCCACGGTTCCCCAGGATTTGCTGGGGATGAGCATGATCTGACTCGCTCTCCATACACTCGCAAATCTTTCCGTGGAACACGAGGTCCTGTTAAAAAATACCCATCAACACAAGACCCGGGGATTATTTTTCTGCGGTAGCGCTTGCGACCATACCAACCAACGAGATTGGTAAGTCAGTAGATAAATAATATGGTCGCATTCTACGTGGGTCTATAAGCCATAATACATCGGAGAGTAGACTTCTTTGGGATTTTTATAAGTACGCCCTCTTTTCTCTTTGTGAAATACGTATAATCCTAACACGCATTTGTAATTTATCATAGCAGTTCACGAGTGGAAACAAATGGTCGCCAGTACCATATCTCGGGCATTTTTGACTTATTGCCTTGCTAAACGTGTCGCCATATTAATCATAGGGCATTACAAAGTTTCCCCGGTCCCCTATTGATCTCCTAAGGGAATCGTGAAGAATTTCGTATTTTACTAAGGATTTATGGTTTGTGAAGTAAATAAGTTGTATGAAATAGTTTTAGGTAAATATAAATTATTAAGCCAGCAGGTTAATTATAGCTGGCAATGGCATTAAAATTGAAAAAATATAATATCTTTAAATAATTATTACAACTATTACTGTTACATAATAATTAATATTTAGGATTTCCATCGCTTAAGGCTTAACTTAAACGTCACTTTAAGACATTCAAAACTTTAACCACTTTATTAGGTAATAATCGTATCGTAACATGTGTGTACGTATGATAATCCATGGAATTATAATCAAATTAGAGCTCTATCTCATTCCGTGATATGGTATAAGAAAGAGATGGACTTTGTTTTACATCAGGCTTAAACTATTCAGATTTTCAGCTGATACTGCAAAACTGTAGATTGCTTTAAATGTTTAGTATCAGGGGCCCAACCATGAACTCTTATTGCAATGATAATTCAGTTGTGCCACAGTGACAGATGTATACACGTCACATACATCTGTCTCATAAATGAGTGAAACTATCATGGCAATAAGAGCTCGTGGAAAGGCCCCAGGGGCCCAACCATGAGCTCTTATTGCAATGATAATTCAGTTGTGCCACAGTGACAGATGTATACACGTCACATACATCTGTCTCATAAATGAGTGAAACTATCATGGCAATAAGAGCTCGTGGTAAGGCCCCAGGCCGCCAGAAACGTAACATAATACAACCTGGTTATTGATAAAAGATGACTTATGTATTATTAAATTATTACTAAGGAGGTTATACAAGCAGGTAATAACGCGTAATAAAATATTTTTATAAATTTACAACGTAAATCAACGCCAACGTACATAGTAAGTTAGTTCAAAATGCAGAGGTGGATTGTGAGCACTTTGTCGGAATGTAATGAAATTCCGGCGAGCAGGGGCGCCTTTTAATTACAACTCACGATAGACTCTCTCGCGCACCTTTGATCAATGTAAGCTCGTTTACATCAACTGCTGGAAAAGATGGTGATGTATGCCGCCAATATTTGTAGGGCTTTAAGTTTTAAAAATAGAGTGGATTTATTGGCCGACGGTGCGGCGTACGGACCAATTCGGGTACCCACTAAAGAGGGATAAAACTATTTTTCAAGTTCGTAAATTTATATGTCTCTCGAAAGAAATATTACGTACTCGCTGCGACTCCTAATTACAGTACGAAGTGGATCAGACAGGAATTAAACGATAATAATAACTAGCAGGGAATCCGGGATTCTGACTTAATAGCTCCCTATTTTTAATTCACCTCTATATTAGAACTAACAAAACCCTTGTTCGAGTCGATTTTCAGAATTATTCGAAAGACTTAAGTAAGTAAGTACTTGGAATTTGTAATTATATAGAGAACGGCACTACGGCTGATTTACTGTGTTACATTAAAGAAAAATGGAAAATCAGCTGTTCTACCGCAATCGCTTGGTCTGTGGGAGTACTTAGCCCGAAGGCTTAGAATAATCTTTTGATATAAAAAATAATCTTAGCACTCCCTGGTATGTTACATAAATTTCTCCTTGTGTTTATTGAAACAAATGTATCGAATTAATCAACATAAAATATTTTTTTTACTACAAAAAGGACACTTTGAAGTTCAAACGCTCATTGAATGATTATGACACTAGCTAAGGTAAAAACAAATTTTAATAATGTATTTAATTGAAAACTTAGTATGACATGACCCTATTGAGAACATACCACGGTCGCTTCGTTAGCAGCATCCGCAGTCTGCATTCTCATTCTTGAGATATTGATCGCAGACAAATTCACTAACTTCGGAATAGCTCCGTCCAGTAGCCCGATTCACTTAATGAAAACCTAACGATATCTTTCCAACTTAGTCGTTCACAGTGTTTTCGTATTCATATATCGAAAAAAGGTAAAGTTGTGGGGAAACCGTTTAGTTTCGATCCTATTCATTTAAAGTCCTACAGAACAAAGATTGTGGAATTCAAACTCAAATTATCTTTATGTTAGAAGAAATATTTGTTTGTTTGTATTGAATAGGCCCGACATTACTATACCGATTTTGAAAATTATTACAGCAAGGGATAGCTACATAATCAGCGAGTAACATAGGCTATATTGTATGGGGGATACAATTTTCCTGTGGGAACGGGTTCTATGCGGGTCAATCCACGTGACGTTCGCTAGTTTGATTATACTTTAAGAAAGTACTTTCAAATCGTGAGAATGTCATTACATTGTGTTGCCGAGTTCAGAAAGTTGCTTTTACTGAGAAGAACACGTTAATACTTACCACATTTGGATTCGACTTGAATCGTTTGAGTTTAATTGTTGAACGATATTTCGATTTCAAGTGAATTGAGGTTCATAGCCACTCCGATTATTCTAATCGAGAAGTTCCCGAGTAGCTGTATTGTATGTCACGCACATGACTGTAATTTATTCCGATTATCATCGAGATGAGGGATAAGATTATTAATTTACATGTTTAATGTGTCGTGCGGTTTCATTATTATGTAAGAGATACGAAGTAGGTTATATAGGTACTTATTTATAAGCAATTTAATGTATGTTTATTAGTCTTACACATATATTATATTCATCACATTGTCATAATAGTTATGTATGTTGCAGTAAAAACTTTAACCAGTCAAAACTACAGGTAATTAATAAATTACCCATACTTTTGACCAACCTGTAGTTGAGCGTTATTCTCTTAGTATTAGTATTAGTAACTACTTTTAACTTCTTGCTCTTGAAGTTAGTAAACCTTGAGTCTACTAGAATAACTTAAAGAAACTATCTATCTATACATGTATTTTAAATAGAAGAATATATATCATAGAGATAAATAAACATGAAGTGTCTGTTTGTTATTCCAAATTAACAACTTCACAAAATGCGTAATATGAAAGTATATACGGCAAATAAACCAATTTTTTTCTGCCTGTCCGTCGTAACCTTACGAGACTTCTACTGACATTTATCACTCACTTTTATGCACTGGCGCCCTTATCCACCTAGCTCTACTACGTAATATCATCGAAGTATCTTCACGAGCTGAGCACGACCCACCCTTCTTGTAAACTAACAATAACTTGGTTCTTTAGCGAAGTTTATATTCGAGGAGCAGGATCTCTTGAATATCTTCCTGGATGCAAACTCGATAAGGGAGTCACCGAGCGTTGAGTGACCCAATTCGAGAGGTCGATCCTCCGGGCTAGGGCACGTTCATCGTAGTGTCGTTTCATCACTGGTTTTCAGATTTCATATTGTAATAATAAATAATATTCTTTATATATTAATATAGCAATATTCTGAGTTTATAAGTAATATTTTGAGTTGCTTACAGCTTTCTGCATTCTGCCTTACATTTATGTGATACCGTGCGACAGTGACAGTCTTATACACGTCTCATAATAAGAGTTAGACTAGCATGGCAATAAGAGGTCATTGTAGGGCCCCAGGGCTTAAGTTCAAAGAGTAATTTTATAATTTTGTGCAAAATATTTTTAATAAAAAAAAAATCCGTATTTGACGTAGACGTAGAGCGTAGATTTCGTTTTAGAACAAATTTGAAAATTAAAATTTTCTCCGGTTTGTTTTGAAATAAACCTTTGCCGTAAATGATACTGTAAGGACTTATTTCAAAATAAGCTTCGTATTTTTCTGTAGTTCAATGACACGACAAAACCAAACAATGATAAATGCATATTGTTTGTGTTAACCGATAATGAACCCTACAATTTTTAGTATGACGAATCCATGAAATGATGAATCTGCCCTAACCCAATCCTCCCTTTACTGATAAAGTTGGTGGATGCTTTTCAATTTAGTCTCGTGTCCGAGCTCGGATATATTTTTTGCTGAGTCTTGCGCCGTTTCATTTAATGCGTAGGTTTAATGGTAAATGTCGGTAACGCGGTCATTATATTTTAAGATTCGGTTTTAGGGTGTATGTTATGAGTCGTTACCTAAGGTTAGCATATGAAAAGTAAAACGAAAATGATTTATTGAGTTTAGCCTCTGTATGCCGTAGTTTAAGAAGCTGTAGGTATCATTCTTTCGTGCATGCGCTAATAGAAACGATACTAAATGTATGGAGATGACATAAATCTGTCACGTGACATAGGAAGCGTGAGGGTAATGTTACTTTGTCTACAAGCACTGGTAAGGCATGTATGAACGTCGAAAAATTTTACACTTAGAGTTGAAATATAGTAATCAGCTTCGAGCGTTGGTTTCCATCATAGGAAATTGATACATAAGACATACACGATAAAGTTCAAATTCATATCTTTGAAACCGACACTCGGCATCGAGTGCGACGCTGAGCAACACAACACACAATAACGCAGCTGCCGCGCCTTAGAGAATAATGCATCTCAACTCAACTCAACTCAAATATATCTTTATTCGATTAGACTTTATACAAAGTACTTTCAAATCGTCAGAATGACACAATAACACAGGATTATACATGCTACCGCCAGGTTCGGAAGGTTGATTCAATTTTCTATGTTGGACATTGACGCTCTACGTCGAGTTCGTCGCTGAGAAACCTAACAGCAATTACTAGTAGCTAAAGATAGTCAGAATTAGGAGACCACTAATACTTCTGATAATAACTAGGTATCATAAGTAAATCACAAGTTGATTAATATTTAGTGAAACTGAATCGCAGATGAGCGAGGTATTTAGACAGAGCCATTATACCAGCCTTCCCATTCGTGTGATATGGCGGTGTCGCATCGGTGGCTTAAATTATTAATCTGTCGTCGCCTGCACTGCACTGGGTTTGAATTTGTATACTTAATTGATGCTAATGTGATACTATTTTTAAAATAAATTAACTGTGTCCCACGGCTTCACCCGTATAGTCTTAATTTAAAGGGTGTGCAGAAATAGATACATACATACATATGCTCACACATGTATTCTCCGAGGGGGTAGGCAGAGGTATTGTAATAACAACACCAACTTTTCACCGAAGATGATTAAGTGCCAACGTGACAGAGGGTGAGGGTGTCTTTCGCCGTCTCAGGCACTATACATAATATAATCTTTGAATTACTTCTCAGGCATATGCAGGTTTCCTCGCGATGTTTACTTCACCGTAAAGCACGTGGTGTGAAATCACTGTACATAAGTATTTTTTCAGAAAAACACTGGGATTCGAACTTGCGTCGCTTGCGTAGCAGGTGACTGCTCAAAACTAAAGGCTGCCACGGCTTCTTAGAAATAGATAATAAAATATTTTGGTCACACCGTTCACACAAACCTATAGCGGAAAAGCTAGTATAAATATCGTCTGTAAGTGTCTGTTTGTGATACCAAATTAACAGCTTTTCACTAAATGCATGGTAGGTAGATAAAAAAAAAAAAAAAATTTCCCTGTCGGCCTGTTTCTTTGTTTCGTTTAATCTCAGAGACAAGTAGCTGACAATATGAAAATATATCACTAAGTAAATGAACATAGTTATTATTGTTAATCCTACGCGGGTAATTCCACGGGGTACATCTAGTCTACAATTAGCGTCTTGATTGCAGCAAATATTATCTCGGAGAAACAAGACAATGTAAGTCATAGTTTCGTAGCCGCGGGCTGTGCTACGCGCTCCACTGCTACGAGGCGCCACGCCACCTAACGAACGTAGCAAATAATGTGCTAATATATTGTAACAAAGGCCCCAATATAACACAACATAAATAACATATCGCCATTGCGCGTTCAAAAGTAGCTATGTGTTTTTACACACTTTAGGAAACGCAGAAAATGATTTTCTAGAAATATGGCCCGAGTATTCAAAAAATAATTCTTACTATTGATACATATAACAAATTTACATAGTTTTTTTTAGATTAATGTTGGATAGGTTTATTAATAGGATTATTAATGTATTGGATATGTATTATTAATATATATTAATATGTTGGATAGGAAGGATAGGATTATTAATAGTGACAAAATTACTTAAAACATACAAATAAAAAAACCAAGGTTTAAAACTTTAAACTAATTAAAAGTGTCTTCATCTCTGTGATACGGATTTAAAAAGGGATGGAAAAAGTTTAAGTTTGTTATAGTCTTCGTTGAAACCACATTTTGTTATAAAGGGGATAAAGTTTTCTGATAATTCCACGTGTATACGTGTCTACGTAATTTTTTTGCAAGTTGCAATGTATTTTCTTTATTTCGGTGGGTATAATTTAAATCAAATTTATCAGTTACGTTCCCAAAAGTTAGGATGTATTAAATCGAAATTAAAATAAAATAACCTTCTAATGAAAACCGACCCCGTCTGAACGAAAGATCCTCCATCGAATTCAATTATAAATCTAATTGTTTACAGTTCAGTCAAACGGTCTTCGGTGAATTTAATTCTATTAAATATTGTAATTTGATTACCTTTCACAATCAATTCAGATACGATTTGATCTGTTTGATTAATGTTTGAATGATTTTTCAAACGAAGTATAAGGTGTCTAATCGAATTAAATGAAAAGGAAAAGTGAGAAGTAAATTGATAACTTGATAAGGAAATGTGTCCCTTCGGAAATAATATTATTTCGGCTAATTTGCACTGTATTGATTCAGTTTTAAAAGTAATCTGTATTGCAGGTGATCTTTGGTGGGGTGCAGACGGCTGCGGAGCAATTACACATGTTGACGATATGGTAAGCAAATACTATTAAATTCTGTAAAAATAAAAATAAAAAGCCATAGTATTCACAGATGATTCACAGAACATTTCTATGAAACTCAGGTTCTTTTTTCCCCAAATTTTTCTTTTGCAGCGCCATCTCTCGATTTTGTCTGGTACTAACGTCTCAGTCAGTTAGTTATCAGCTGTTGAGTGGATGTAGAATGCTTAAGTTAAGATAGTTCGAGCACCACCCGATAGATGGCGCTGTTTTAGAAAGCCGTCTATTTCGTGAAACATGCTAGTTAACATGTGTTCAGAGATTAACAGTACCGAACTCATGTATTTTTGATAGCACTTCTATATTTTCCATTCATTTAATTCTTGTTATTTGTTCAGGATACAGTATGGCCGCGGCACATTGGCTCAATTCGCTCGGATGCCTGTCGCTGTCGCTACTATGTCTCTTCGCAACTACTCTTCAAGTCACAAGCGGTAAGTGAATTTAATTGAAATCCAAACTCGTTTAATGACGTAGTAAGTACTTATAGTTTTCAATATGTGATCGTATAGTCTGTAAACGAAAACATAAGCAAGGGAAAGCACAGTTAAGAGCAGCGCGGCGGCTTTCATTCTGAACAATCTCCATATTTGTTGCATGCGGTGAGTTTTTGAGGGCTATTACTTTATTTTATTTTATTTTATTTATTTGGGATAACAACAGCATAACTAATTACTAAAATATAAAATTAAACTTAGGAGTACATAGCCAATAAAAGTTATCCACTAATAATAAATTTAACGAAAGAAACGGAGGTTGCGCATATATGATATAAACAAATAACAGGTAGCGACATTACCAGGGAAAAACAATAAAAACTCTTAATATATAGAATAATTATCTAGTACACTTTTTGATACCAAATTGTTTGATATAGAATAGAACATAGCGACTAAATTATTTGATAGCGAAAGTAAATAAGCATCTTATTATACAAAAAATCACAAACGTTTACAATAAGACTACAATTCTGTAGTCAAAAATCTTATCTTTTTTTTAATTTTAGTACTTTCACTAATCAATTTATTATAATAACAGCATTAAGTATAAATACTTAGGTACACAAACGATATATGCAATATAATGATTAATCTGATAATTTATTAACTAACACTTAATTCTACGTCGCGTCTGGACCAGAATTTCTAATTCTGCCGACGAGTTTTAGCAGTAGCCTGCGAGAAATATGCTTAGCTCTCTCTAACATATACAAGGATGTCGGCTTTCTCACTTTGACGTCCCAGTGCGGCGATCAATAAGGATTCGGCTGGTTAATTCCAACAAGATGCTGGTGCCTTGGGTTCCATTCAGGTGATTAAAAAAATACGAAAGGAGGTTTTCAAATTTCGAACGGTCTATGTTTTTCATCATCTCTCTCTGGAGGTCTACTCTCTTTTTCCGACAGCGAAACTTACGCAAATGAACGAAAATTAAACGTAGTTTTTCGTTCGTTCCATCATTTAATTTGTGGGGGGAGCGAGTGATCATGCCTGATGTAGCAGCGTTTCTCCACTCGCTCATAGATGGCGCTACTCGCAAACAAATGCGAAGTTTGAGTACAAATACACGAGAACCTAAATCGCGCCATAAGAGTTTTCAAGCGCATTGCAGTATATATACAAGTTTCCAACTAGAACAGTTGGAGCCCCGGTTCCCCAGGCATGACACCCGCCTGGCTGGAAGATCTTCCCTTTGCTGGGGATGAGCATGATCACTCGCTCTCCCCACAAATGAAACTAGGTTACGAATATGTAATTGTCAGAGAACTTTTTAGCAGACCACGTTCGGACGTAATTTTAGAACGAATAAGGACCGTGGTAGGAACTTTGCGAAGTTGCGGCTGAAGCTTGGTTCTTCGGAGAAAGCGAGTAGGCCCCCTAGTTTTCTCTTCCATTTATTTCTACCAGTCGTAATATCTGGGACCCTACCATGAGTTGTTATTGCATTACAGTATGTGAAAGATGTATATGACGTGTATATGTCTGTCACTGTCACACATTGGAAGTATCATGGCAATAAGAGCTAATGGTAAGGCCCTGTATTCACTTACTAATTAACCATTATTATTATCGTTCAAACAAATTAAACAAGGGATAATTTCCTAATATTTCTTGTAAGTGGCTTGTTAAGTCTCTTCTTTTAAGAAATTGAGCTGTTATTATAAATTGCATTGCAAGTGTCAATAGATTGCTAAAACACTTACCTACTTACCATCAGAGAGAAAGAAAGGAAATATTTACAATTTGCAGAGAAGTACTACTGTGGTAAAAACGAGAAAAAGTGGTAAGATATTTTATTTTATTTTAAAATAAGGCCATTTGGAGACATTGTTGGTTGAGATGACCAAACTCCACAAGCAACACTTAACAAGTTCCTAATAGTGACACAAATGTAATCTATACATCTATACATTCAGACAAATAAAATTGAATTGTCTGTTTGTAAATCCAAAATTTTTATTTCCACTAAATGCATCTGAAAGTATACACGCTACTGACACTAAAAAACCAAGTTATAAAATTTTTCTCTGTCTGTCTGTCTGTCTGTCTGTCTGTCTGTCTGTCTGTTTGTTCCGGGTAATCTCCGAAACGACTGGACCGATTTTAACGGGACTTTCACTGGCAGGTAGGTGATGTTTCAAGGAGTAACTTAGGATACTTTTATTTCTTAAAAATATTAGGGTTCCGCGACAATAATGATGAAACTAATACTACGCGAGTTAAACCGCGGGGCACAGCTAGTATTTAATAAAAAATAAGTGAAAAACACAGCCTTAATCCTAAGGAGTCGTCAGAGCAAACTCGGTCTTCAATACCGGCCCGAGGTGCATTGTTCACGAATTCTATTTTCATATTCGCCCCCTCGAGTCATTAGCGTGATTACGAACGACCTAGATTCATAAAGAATTTTTCGCAGTTTTTAAGTTAATGAAAACAAAAGCGCCTCTGTATTTGACGCGCCTTATCTGCTGACTCTATGGTCGGGACGTTCGTTAATTGCTTGCTATAGGTGTAGTTTTAATTGATATCTCGAGCTTTCGCTACTTATTCGGATACAATTGAATTATTTTATTCAGATGGTCTTCAGATGGCTAGTTAGGAAACCTGCATAATGTCTGAGAAATGTAACGTATGTATAGTGCCTGAGACAAAACACAAATACAGAAAATGAGACGGTGATAGACTCACGATCTGTCACGTTGGCACTTAATCATCTTCGGTGAAAAGTGGGTGTTGTTATCACAACACATCTGCCTAACCCTTTGAGGAATACAGGCGTGGGTATATGTATGCTAAAATTTTTTTTTCCAAAATATATCATGGAAGTAAATTTTTCTATTATAAGTGCCAAATGTTATCAAAATCCGTTTATTAATTCTTGCGAGGTTGAGCATTCAAGCATCAAGCATCCGAAAACGTCAAAAAATTCACATTTATAGTAACACTAGCCGTGCCCCGGGGTTTCACCCGCGTAGATTCAGTTTCATGCTGTGTTTTTAATAAAATTATCATAAAACACTCCTTCAAACATCAGCTATCTGCCAGTGAAAGTCCCGTTAAAATCCATCCAGCCGTTAACACATTCGCTGCTGAAATTTCGTCTTCTTCGTAAATTCTCTAACAATTGGACGCGCAGGTGCGTCGTTAGCAGTGAATTTGTACGCGTGATGCCGTGACCAAGGGAAATGGGGATTCATTTTTATAAATAAGAACATGATATTGTAAACCTAAGTAACATTACAACTATTATAGATTAGATTCCCTTTAGAACAGAAATCGTAGCTTAAAACCTCTTCGACTACAAGAGTTATTTACCCTCAAGAATGTTTATGACACCTAAGTAAATGGGATAACGTGCGTAATCGCATGGCAGTAACAGTGGGTTTTAATGGCTCTCACTTGGGTAATAGGATCAGGGATCTAATAAAGTTGATGGTGAACCGCCGAGGCTTAAGTAAGACAAATGTGCTCTAATTTCACACGGCTAAGTAAATTACAATCACTCGTCACGTGGTCTTTGTCAATGGAATTTTCCACTTTTTGCTTAGGATAAATCAAAAAGATTTGTGTCTTCTTTAAAGACTATTATTAAAGTTTTTCTCATTTACATGATATGTAGGTAAGTAAGGAAATGTAGAGTCGTGGTGACCGTGGGGTTTGAGCAGTCGCCTGCTACGCAAGTGACACAAGTTCGAATCCCAGCAGGGCCTGCACCAATGAGTTTTCTAAAAAAATCTTATATGTAGTGAATTGACACCACGTGCTATACGATGAAGGAACATCGTGAGGAAACCGGCAAATGTATGAGAAGTGACTCACCATCTGACACGTTGGCACTTAATCATATTCGGTGAAATGTGGGTGTTGTTGTAACACCTCTGCTTACCCCTTCGGAGACCCTTTCGGGATGGCGTGAGATAATTTTTTACTTTTTTTATTTTATATCGATTTGACGACTTGGTTTGGGTGACTACTAAGGAAAACACGGATGTGCTATGATGAGGTTTATTTGACTAAAGACGAAACAGAAGTGTTGCTTGCGCGTATAGCACTGACTTATATCTAGTCGCAAAAGAATACGAGCGAAGCATGTTATCTATACAGATAATACATACAGATAAATAAAATTGAAGTGTCTGTTTGTAAACCCAAAATATTTTTTTTTCACTAAATGCATCTGAAAGTATACAAGCTACTGATACTAAAAAACCAAGTTATAAAATTTTTCTCTGTCTGTCCGTCTGTCTGTCTGTCTGTCTGTCTGTTTGTTCCGGGTAATCTCCGAAACGGCTGGACCGATTTTAACGGGACTGGCAGGTAGGTGAAGTTTCAAGGAGTAACTTAGGCTAATTTTATTTCTTAAAAATATTAGGGTTCCGTCACAATAAGGATGAAACTAAATCTACGCGGGTGAAACCGCAAGGCACAGCTAGTACATAATAAGTATATATCTATGCGCTAATTACGCTACATCGACATAATAGTAAGCATAAAACTCAGGTTAAATAAAAAAAAAAAAAAAAATTATGTATCGTTACATTTTTATTAGAGGCTTTTGCATACAAGTGTGACACACCGGGCTCTCATAATAATAATAGTAAATGATTATACTGTCTCGTAATATTTTATTAGTATTATTGCGAAGCCTCATATTTCGCTGAAATCGTTGTAGATGTATTTGCACTCCAAAGATTTTATAATGAAATAATCTTGCTACCGAAATGCTTGCTGATATTTAATTACGAAGGGTGTGTTATACTTTCAATTATAACCCTTATTACCTATGCAATATGTTCCATTTCACATCATTATATACGAGTAAACATCTAAGTAAACACATCAACATTACATATTCCATATGCCAATGGCATCCGAGAGAGATATATTGCATAGCCACCGGTATACCGACCTGTAATTTTGCTATTCAATTCCCGACCTTATTTCCGAGACGTCAAGATTGAAAGTGTATAAGCAAATGCACGTATATTCTTGAATTGCATAGTCACAGAAATATGAACCTTATTTTGTAGGTAATAAAACTGTGTCAAGTGTGTTTACCTGTGTGATAGGATATTGAATTTGTTCGGATATAGTTTCTTCCGTTAGAACTCTACGGGGGGGTATGTGATGTGACTGATGTTCATTAAAATTTATCATTGGCCTATATATCTATACAGATAAATAAAATTGAAGTGTCTGTTTGTGATTTTCAAAATATCATCTTTTGACTAAATGCATATGAAGGTATACACGGTACTGACATAGAATAACCAATTTTAAAATTTTTCCTCTGTCTGTCTGTCTGTCTGTTTGTACCGGCTAATCTCCAAAACGACTGGACCGATTTTATCTGGCTTATAGCTGATGTTTCAAGGAGTAACTTAGGCTACTTTTATTTAAAAAAAACATTAGTATTCCTACGCGGGTGAAACCGCAGGGCACAGTTAGTACCAAAATAAGGATGCGGTTTCTATTCCGCCATTTTGTATAACTCTTTCTTTAATTTGTTTAAAGTGTGAGCTGGGGCCCAACCATGAGCTCTTATTGCAATGATAATTCAGTTGTGCGACAGTGACAGATATATGCACGTCACATACATCTGTCTCATAATTGAGTGAAACTATCATGGCAATAAGAGCTAGTTGTAAGGCCCCAGGATAGAGATTTTGGGAATAAGTTTTAATAAGACTGAATCCATTTTAATCTGAGTCACATTGATAATCCCCCTAATATTATGAATGAGAATGTAAGTTTGTTTGCGCTATCACGCGAAAACTACTTAACCAATCATAAATGTGTAAAGTTCTTCTTCTAATAAGAACATAGGTATCATTAAAAAAAAAAGGTTTTATGCGGTCGAAGCCGCGGGTTAAATCTAGTAGTATATATTGAGAATAGCTCTTTTTCGGGTATGATCCCTTAGGAATAAAGTCTTTTAGATATTCGGTTGTAGTAAGTATTAGGTATTTGGTTTAGTTTCAAACAACACCGGAATGCTTTAACCTTTAATCCTACTCCTTTAATCCTTTATTTCTGTAATAGTGTGGTTATGATACTAAATTATCTATATCTATAGGTCTATACATCTATACAGATAAATAAAATTTAAGTGTCTGTTTGTAATTCCAAAATTACAGATTTTCACTAAATGTATATGAATATGAAGTTTTAAATTTTTTCTCTGTCTGTCTGTCTGTCTGTTTGTTCCGGGGAATCTGAAATGGCTGGACCGATTTTCACGAGACTTTCACTGGCAGGTAGCTGATGTTTCAAGGAGTAACTTAGGCTACTTTTATTTATAAAAAATATTAGAGTTCCGCGACCTGAAGCATGAAACTAAATCTACGCGGGTGAAACCGCGGGCCACAGCTAGTATTTATATAAATAATTTCAGCCAAAAGTACTTACCCTTACATATATATAGAGAGTTAGTACTAAAAATAGTCATTAAAGAAGAGTCGTGATGGCTAAGTGGTTTAAATAGCAACCAACGATGCAAATGAAATTAAAATTCTCGTACCAATGAAGTTTATAAAGACTTTTATGCAGCGATTTCACACCACGTGCTTTACGGTGGAGGAAAACATCGTGAGGAAGCCTGCATATGTCTGAGAAGTCATTCAAATACGTATGTATAGTGCCTGAAACGACGAAATCTTACGTTACATCTGGCCCTTAATCTTTGGTGAAAATTTAGCACCGCTGCTAACCCCTCTAGCATCGTGCGAGCATTATTTATTTATTGATTTAGGTAAGTAATAAATATTAGGCACAGCCGTTGAGGAAATAAATAAATATTATTGCTATTTCTGAGCCGGCGTAACGTTCTGACCTCCATAAAGTACCTTTCTAGATTCGTTTATGGTTCATTGAGACAACTACCTGAGCTAAAATCAGTTTATTAACATACATACGCCTGTATTCTTTCTCAAATGATTTATTTTGTTTTTTTTTTAAATGGTATAATATTTTTGAAAAGAGTAATTACAGAGTCTTGCCAGGTTCTTCTCAGTAAAAGCAACCTTCCGAACCTGGCGGTAGCATGTATAATCCTGTAAATTGTGTCATTCTGACGATTTGAAAGTGCTTTGTATAAAGTCTAATCGAATAAAGATATTTTTGACTTTGACTATTCCCTGAAAGGGTAGGCAGAGGTGTTGTAATAAAAACACACACTTTTCACCGAAGATGATTAAGTGCTAACGTGACAGAGGGTGAGTCTATCGCTGTCTCAGGCACTATTCATACGTCTTTGAATTACTTCTCAGATATATGTAGGCTACGTATGTCTGAAATCATAAAGAAATATATAAGCCCATGGACACAGTTCCAGTGCACAAAAGTCGATAAAATATAATAACTAAAAGTACCTACTTTTTACTAGGCATAATTGTGTAGCTTGAGATGACCAGCCCCCACAAGCAACACCTGTTCACAAGTATGACGAGATTGCCAGCCATCAAAACAACAAAGAATAATACTTTGTCTTTTTCCAATTGTAAATCATTTACGTCTAGGTATCCTACGTTTTCACCCTATAATTGTACTCAACACCTAATTGCAATGAAGAGCATCGTAACTCATGTCGCGCCCACATTCAAGGGTTAAGTAGCATTTAAAGCAATATTAACAACCAGCTACGACGTAGCGAGTGCTACGCGAGAGCTACGCCGTAGTGCGTAGGATGCGTAGGAGCTAATTTATGGACTAAGGTATAACATTAAATTATTTATTTTTGTATCTATACATACATACAGATAAATAAAATTGAAGTGTCTGTTTCTAATTCCAAAATAAAAGCATTAAATGCATATGAAAGTATACACGATACCGACACTAAAAAACCAAGTTTTAAAATTTTTCTCTGTCTGTCTGTCTGTCTGTTTGTTCCGGGTAATCTCTGAAACGGGTGAACGGATTTTAACGGGACTTACACTGGTAGGTAGCTGATGTTTCAAGGAGTAACTTAGGCTACTTTTATTTATAAAAAATATTAGGGATCCGCGACAATAAGGAAGAAACTAAATCTACGCGGGTGAAACCGCGGGGCACAGCTAGTAATAAATAAAGGTAAGGTGAAGCGATGTAGTTTAGCCACTGTAGCTTTGCAGGTAGAGACTATTTTGCATTGAATATATTTTTTGATGATTTGACCTACCTACGCATTATTTCAGTACAATTTTTTTTAAACATAATATATTAAGAGAATCGAACCTATCAATTAAAAGTATGTCTGTGATGACGAGTAACGACCTTTACCAATTTTCTTATCATTTAGGTTAATAAGTATGTACAAATCTATAATTTTGTCCTTACGTTCATTGCAATAACTTATCGCTAGTTTATATTACTGTCAAATTTAAGGTATGGATAGATCAAATCTGACAGATTATCGGCGATAGCAATCCAACTAGTTGTCCCCGGCTAACGTTGTATTGCCATATATTTTATGGGGTGGAACACTCATCATTTAGGGGTATTAAAAATATAGGTTGGCCGAATCTCAGACGTACCCCTATGCACACAAAATGTCATACTAATCCTTCCAGCCGTTTCGGAGGAATTTTAAATATTAGATTGAACACGGCCGCAATCTAGAACATTATCTTATTCTTTACAATAATTAAGAAAAGGCATTACTTTATCTAAATGTCCCGATGATTCAATCATGTGAATAATTAAATGAAAAATATGACAGATTTTGCTCACTTTACTTAAAACTGTCAGCCCCGAAATATAAATATAGCTAAGATCTTAATTATCGTTCAGGACAAATATATATAAAGCTGAACATGCAATTTATGGGCAAAGTAAAAAGGCGTGTTAGCTGTCCCAAGGCGGCGCTGCTCTAAGATTCCTAATTTATTATACCCGGCATCGATTTCTCTGTAAAGCTGGGTATTCACTGGCGATTTATTATAACTGTTTAATTTAACCAAAGCATAAGCTTTGTTACTTTACAAGTTTTAAATATTAAAAAATACTCATTTTGTTTACTATATTTAGTTACTAAAAATATTTTTTATACATTAGACTAAATTCATAAAAATGATTAGGAAATTTATAAATACTAGACCCGAGATGTCATTATTATTTCGAACCATTGTTAAGAATTGAGAATATTAACATGTGGGTTACACACATAAACTTCCAAAGTTTATTGTCAAAATTAAAATAAAAAAAAAAAAAAAAAAAAGTAGAAACCCCATCTCCCTGGCCTTATCCCATACATTGTTGGGGTCGGCACTTGATTCAACCCGATGTGGCTGATCACCTGATTTTTATACGAAGCGACTGCCATCTGACCTTCGCAACCCCATTTAGGAGGAAAATCTGTGATCTGGGTTAAACCAGTTGTCAGATTATTATTAGGCCTCCGACTGACCTGTAACGATTGCCAAAGATGTTAAATTGGCAACCGGGACCGACGGCTTAACGTGCTCTCCGAGGCACAGAGGGAGCTCGGGCGGTCACCCATCCAACTACTGACTAGGCGTATGGTTGCTTAACTTCGCTGATCGAATGATATGCGCAATAGCAACTGTGCCACGAGCTCCTCTCCTCTAAAATAGAGTAGAAACCACAATCAATTAAAGGAGACTATCTTCCGCCCATGTGGTATTAGGCTCAGATTAAAAAGCTTTACAGAAAATATAACCCCGTTCATCCACTTAGGGGTCGAATTTTGGAAAACCCGTGTTATTAAAATCTAATATTTGGATCGGGGTTGCGTCATCGACTTGATATGTAACTTTAGGCGTATCATTTGAGTTTGGATACACCGACCAACAGATGGCGGAAGGCGGCCCCTAAATCGCAAAAACAAAGGAAAGAAAAACTCGGCTCATGAGGTAGGATCACGAATAGCTCAGTTGGAAGACTGCACGGTTTGCAGTGGTCGTGGGTTCGAGTCCCATTTGGTGGTCATATTTTTCTTTACCATTTAAAAGAATTTAAAGTTTTAACATGTACTTATGTCATGAATAAAAATCTAAAATCCTTTTTATGTGGTGATGGGTTTTTCGGTCGTGATACGAAAGAAATGCTTGTATTTTAAACGTTCGTGTGATGGTAGCTTTATAGTTTACTCATAGTAAATATTAGTCAATCTTATTACAATAATGGCCTCGGGGGGATATTTACTCTATTTACTAGATGATCCAACCTTTGCTATAACTTACTGTAATTTGATGTTGATGGTGGGGTTTGAGCAGTCGCCTGCTACGCAAGTGACGCAAGTTCGAATCCCAGCATCAATGTTTTTCTAAAAATGTATGCACAGTGATTTCACGCTTTACGGTGAAGGAAACCTGCATATGTTTGAGAAGTTATTCAAAGACGTTTCTATAGTGCCTGAGATAGCGATGCATTTACCATCTGTCACGTTGGCACTTAATCACTTTTGATGACAAGTGGGTGTTGTTATACCTTTGCTTATTGTTTCGGGGACCCTTCTGGGATGGCGTGAGAATATATTTTTAAATTTGTAATGCTTTATTTTGCTTATATTATGTTTAACAAGCATAATTAAGGTTTAGGTATACACTGAGAAGGATGAAATGGGGGTTGACAGTTTCAATGTAAAATTTTATTATCCATAAAACTTAATTAAGTAGCAAATTCTATGTATCTGAAAACAACCCTCGACGTTAAATATGGAACCTTATAAAATAACGCGGCTGCACTAGTCTCGTGTAGTTAATATTGAGGCTGCCAAATTGTACCCTCATATCCAAAAGTAATCGCCGAAAGGACAATATTTGATATCGGCCTCGTTTTACCGCAAAATACTCCGCAAACATATTTTCCTTTTCCATCCACGTGGGTTTAATAAGCAGGATGTTTGTCCGGCATCTAATCCGGGATACTCAACGAGTGTCCAAATTAAAACTGCGCCCGGGATTAAGAGCCCGGGATGCGGGAACTACGCGATTACAAAGTCCTTGCGTACATAGCGATTTTTAGATTAGTTTGTTTTGGGTGGCCGTGGTATCTATGTGAAATGTTTAGTTTATTTTCATTTTGATATAAATGTGTGTATTTATTTGTGGGCCGCTAAAATTGTGCTGATGATGACAATGGTATACAACTCACTAACTTTAACCTGCGAATTCGTCCCAGTATTAATTTTAAGTACAAACCTATCTCTGTACCAAATTTCGGCTGAATCGGTTCAACGGATTAGCCATGGACAGACACAGAGGCTTTTGAATTTCATAATATTACTTTTTTTTGCTTTTTGAATACATTCGAGTTCTGAATCAGAATTTTCGAATTTGTTTTGTCGATCTGATAATAAAGCTGCATCCACACAAGCTTCAAGCTCCACAACATTCATCCTGAATCTCGCAACATCTAGATATAAAATTAAGAGTCCTGACTGACTGAGCGCACGTACGAAAAGCCTAAGCCGCTAGTCCTTTTTTTTTTTTTTTTTTTTTTTTTTTTTTTTTTTTTTTTTATTGACGAGGGGGAAACCTTCAAAAGGTCCCCGACCGCCCTGGGAGAGGCAGATCGGGGTATGTGGGATTTTTACCTCACTAAAACCCCCACGGTGGCCATCCTCAGTGCTCAGGGGGGACTCCGGGTACTCTGATAGATCGCACCGGTGTCCCCCCACACTTTGCCGGGGCACATCCCCGGGGCAGCAGTCACCGCCCCTGGAGACCTCGCTGTGCAAGGCAGCGCGAGCCACATCGCGCTGCCACCTTCCCGGGCCCGCGGCTCGGTGGTCAAAGCTCCCACCCCGACCACCGCCAGCAGGCCCTCCGGCCCCCTTTTAGTCGCCTCTTACGACAGGCAGGGGATACCATAGCCAAATTCTTAGACCCTGGCTATTGGGTGAAGCCGCTAGTCCTAGAGACACAAAATTTGGAGGTTGTGTTCTTGTAGGTATACACTAAGTAAGGCATCTCCGTAATTCTACCCCTAAGAGGGTCTAATGGGGGTTGAAAGTGTGTATATGATTATATATAATCTTACTAAACTGCAGCGTAATCTAGTCACGAGATAAATGTCTTCAAATAGTAAAGTCCGAGGTATAGCAATGTTACATAATGTCTCAAGTTTCTTAACAAAAGTAAGGGTAGGGTATTGACGTGTAGTCATTCGTCACACCAGTGTTCCGGTTTTCCGGTTATACCCGGACGAGCTGACGTCACATACCCGGATATATAAGTTTGTTAATACATCTCCTCTAATTTGGTTTGGGTTTTTCCGTTTCGGTATAAAAGGAAGATGTATTTTGTAAGGATGAGTATTTACAACTTTTGCGGGTGATTTATGATATAACTACTCCTTGAAGAAAACGTTATATCTTATGATTTCATTATTTACGTATAGTTATGTAATTATGGCAATAATACTTAGTTTAAACTAGCTGTACCCCGCGGTTTCACCCGCGCAGATTTCTTTTCATCCTTATTGTCGCGGAACCCTATTTTTTAAATAAATAAAAGTAGCCTAAGTCCTTGAAACAACATTTACCCGCCAGTGAATGTCCCGTTAAAATCGGTCCAGCCGTTTCAGAGATTACCTGGAACAAACAGACAGACAGACAAACAGACAGACAGAGAAAAAATTTAAAACTTAGTTTTTCAGTGTCAGTAGCGTATATACTATCACATGCATTTACTGAAAAGCTGTTATTTTGGAATTAAAAACAGACACTTCAATTTTATTTATCTGTATAGATATAGATTTAAATAATTTCTTAAAAAAAGGTAGGACACTTTTCTTAAAGACATTATGAAGCACCATCAATCAAGTTCATAAACTTAAACAAGAGATTGACCTGATTGCTTTCACACTTACACCGGAGGGTTATGCTTCCCGCGTCGTAAAACATTTACTACTCAATAAACGGTTATTATATAGATTCGCGTTAATAGATATTAGTGAACTTTATCGGTGGACACATAAAACATTGGGGATACAGGCGAGTGGAACCACTAAGAACTGGAACCGCGGTCCCAGTTGCCTGAAAGCATTGTTGAATCGATCGACTGGAACCACATACCTAATTAACTTCTTCAATCTATACAAATAAATAAAAGAGAAGTGTCTGTTTATAGCTTTTCTCTAAATGCATATAAAAAACAATTGAAAACCGTTTTCTCTGTCTGTCTATCCGTCCGTCTGTCTCTCTGTATGACTGTCTGTCTGTCTGTTTGTTCCGGTTAATCTCCGAATGGCTGTACTGATTTTAACGGGACGATCACTGGCAGATAGCTAACGTTACAAGGAGTAACTTAGGCAATTTATTAAAAAAACATTAGGGCTCCGCGGGCCACCCATTAAATTAAGTCTACAGTTAGTGTACAGTAAAATTACTGGTAAAAATTACGATAGGTCCCACTCGCCTCATAATAAAAATAAATAAAAACGAAACAGCATCTGGATTCCAGTTAGCTAGCGGTCCCAGTCGCTTGAATCCTCAAAGCATTATGTGGAAATAGGATTTGATTTTTACTTACTGCAAACGGCCCGCTTGATAAGCGGTTACTATAGCGTATAAACGTTTTCCAATATCAAGTGCCAATATCTTCAATCCATTAGATACATTGTGCTAACGGTAAGGAGAGGTTGGATAACAGGTAACAATTTTTTGCCAAAATTGTAATGAACATAGGTGCCAATGTGGTCTTATTTGTACACAAACTATACTGTATGTATACACAGGTGTAGTAGATGGTAGGCAGAAACTTCCTGCCAACTTGCCCTAACACTCTTTCACGAGTTGCAATTAATTTAAATTTGGCCGAGAAAAAATCAAATGATTTATTCAGGTCCTGGTATAAGGCACTTATAATTGTCGAAGAATATACCATCGGTTCCGAAACTAGCCTTCTGAGAAGAACCGGGAAGAAAATGAGAGAAAAAAACAGATTACTATTCCTGATGCAGTCGCGATTATCACGTTTTGTTTCACTAGCTACACTTTCACTAAGTCACGAGTTATGAGCGCTCAGTGAAAATAGTGAGAAAACTGAGCATGTTTTTATTCGCTTCACGTCGTGATGGAATTCTAGCTATAGAACAGATTTCATTTTTTTTTTCCCGAAATTATCAAAATGAATTAATAATTCAACCAAACAAAATAACCTAACATAACTTAAGTGTATAGCAAGTTAAACAAGACAACGTTAATCCGTTCAAAGTTGTCCTTTAAAAACTTTGCAGTGAGAATTGCTACTCGTTACGATGGTAACATAAAAAATTTACGTCACTAATCGCCCGTTAATCCGCTTCCATTAAAAAAGTACTAAAACTTAGCAAGTAGGTGTTATTCCTAATTCATCTCACGACGGATGCTGGCCTGATCTGATAGACGCCCGCCCCTCGGCAGTGGGTGGCGAGCCCTCGGAGGGAGAGCACGTGCCTATTTTAACTCCGCGGCTTAAAAAAAGAAACAAAAATATCCACCTGAAAAATATTGTATCAAATTCAGCGTAATATTTAGTAATTAAACCCGTTTAAAAATATATTCGTAGCAGTTTATCGGTGTTCAAGTTTGTAGTGTAGTGAAGCGTTTATCAAATTTAGAAGTATTTTAAAAGTTGAATTTAGTTATTTTTTAAATAAGTATTATATAAGAAGCTACACCATCGTCGAGGTAAAATTATATTCATGCTCTTTTTAGAATTTGAGAATGAAAAAAAATGCGATATCTTCCACGCTGATATTCAAGTCTTAATGTTTAACTATACAAAATGTTTGGTAATGCATTCTTGGAATGATAGATCTAGGTAAAATTTGACAAAACCCACATATATTGTGGGTTTTGTTATTTTATTTTAAAGATTTGTTTTGTATCCAAACCAGCTACATAATAAATGGCAATTTTAATTGGTCTGGGGCTTATCAAACTGAAAAGATTCCCAAGAGCGTTTACAATCTCCGACACATAAGTCCGATTGAATCGAAAAGTATGATTGGATTATCCGAATGAATTATTGAATGAAGGAAGTTATGAATACAAGATTGAAACTGGCTTTGCGAGGGGATCGGTGTGTTATGCCTAGATACCTACTGGTTTGGGGTTTCAATCTATACATCTATACATCTATATCTATACAGATAAATAAGAAGTGTCTGTTTGTAATTCCAAAATTACAGCTTTTCACTAAATGCATATGAAAGTATACACGCTACTGACACTGAAAAACCAAGATTTAATTTTTTTCTCTGTCTGTCTGTCTGTCCGTCTGTCTGTCTGTCTGTCTGTCTGTCTGTCTGTCTGTCTGTCTGTCTGTCTGTTTGTTCCGGGTAATCTCCGAAACGGCTGGACGGATTTTAACGGGACTTTCACTGGCAGGTAGCTGATGTTTCAAGGAGTATGTGAATACCGTATATACTTTCATACACATTTGGTCTGTTATTTTTGAATTACACGGACACTTCAAATTTATATATCTGAAGAGATGTTTAAAAAAAAATTTATTCGTTATGTAGTACACGTTTGGCTTACATTGACGCTAAATGGTGCCGTGTGATAATGACAGTAGATTAATTATTGTTTGAGATGAAGGGAGATGGATGGAGAGGAGAAAATCTCCTCACGACACACAGATTATAGTTTTCGAAATCCCATGGCGAGTGATTAAGGGTTGATATGGGGCGGAAAGCCGTCACTGGCACGTCATGTCTGGATAACGATATTGAACCGTACTCCCAATTACATTCGGTTGAAATTGTATTGAGTGTTAAATTCAATCTTTGACTGTTCTCTATAGTAGTTTTATATTACAGGGGCCTTACAATAAGCTCTTATTGCGATGATAGTTTGGCTGTATGACAATGACGGACTTATACAGGTCATATTTGGTTCATAAAACAGCTCTACAAAAAAAATTGTTGCCCTAGATATCATCGCAATTTTTTCCGTTTTCAAGTGCACAGGTTACGAATAGATTCATGAAAGTTCTCAATGTGCTTGCATTTCCATGATTTTTGCATATCTTATATTTTGAACAATTATCGGCTTGCTGAAATTAAAATAAAATTTTCAAGTCATGATGAAAAAAAATCAGAGCAAATTTTACAATATCATTGATAGTTTCATGAATTGTGTGCATAAAAAGATCCAAAAACATTTTCATATAGGGCAACAAAACCACTGTAGACCTGATATGTTTGTAGCGGTAGAACCTCTTTATGTTAAAATGTTTTTTTTATTGATTTAAGTTTTTCGAATGTCGACTTGACACAATATGTCTGGGAGAAAAGATTTGGTTTTTCGATTGATGGTAAATAAAACAGTAATTAGGTAAATACAAAAATAAAGCGGACTCAAATATATAGCGTATTTAATTACGATACTGATTACTATATGTTTAAAAAAACAGTGAACGAGCATAAAGGGTGTTTTTGATTTGACATTATTCTCCGCATAATAAAAAAGGGTTATGGCCATAAATCGCACAATGTATGGAAATTCGTAGCACAAAGTTTCGGATTGAATGAAGTCTAACCATGCGGAAAGAGATCAAAAGGAACCGGCGATGATTAACATAAATATAATTTTAAATGGAATGTGCCAGCCTTATATAGGGCGGATGAAATTCTTAACGATGTTCTGGAGTTCGCTCTTTATGACAGAGTTTTTTTTTGTTTTTTACCAGCTTCTACTTATATTTGACTAGCTGTGCCCCGCGGTTTCACCCGCGTAGTGGCCATAATAAGTTTTTTAAATAAAATTGAAACATCAGCTATCTGCCAGTCAAAGTCCCGTTAAAATCCATCCAGCCGTTTAGGCGTGATGCCGTGACCAAGGGAAATGGGGAATCATTTTTATATATAAAAAAAGATTTCGATTAGAATTTGTGCAACCGCAACGAAAAACAAGCTACTGGCACAATATATAATTAAAAAAAGCAATATGGATCACAATTTTAAAATAAGAAAATTGTTAGGAAAAAAAAAATTGTGCGAGCGGGATGTGTCTTAAAGTTTTTGAAATTAACGCCTGTATTTACTGAAACAGAAATGTTGATTGATTTGTCAATTTAAAGTTTTATTTATTCTGTGCTTATATACTTATTGGGTCATTAGGTTATTACAACTTTTAGATAGGTAAGTCGTGTGAAATTATGTAAATACTAGCTGTGCCCCGCGGTTTCACCCGCGCTGAGTAGTGAGTGTCCCGCGGAACCCGTATGTTTTTTTTGAATAAAAGTAGCCTAAGTTACTCTTTGTGATATTAGCTACCTGCCAGTGAAAGTCCTATTAAAATCTGTCCAGCCGTTTTGGAGATTACCCGGAACAAACAGACTACAGAAAAAAAAAAATGGTAGTTCTATGTTAGTATTTTGTATACTTTCATGTGCATTTAGTGAAAAGCTGTAATTTTGGAATTACAAACAGACATTTCTATTTTATTTATCTGTATAGATGTATAGATTAGCTTTCATCCATCCTTGGGATCTAGATATGCATTCTTTAGTTTTTCCTTTCAAACCAGTAGTTTCTGAGATGAGCGGAATAGCGTGTTCAACAAAAAAACTCTTCAGCTTCATAATTAGTATATGCTAGCGGACGTTACGCGGTTTCACCCGCGTGGTTCCCGTTCCCTTGAAAGTACGGAGATAAAATATAGCTTATATTATTGAGTAATAATGTAGCATTCAAATGGTGAAAGAATTTTTAAAATCGGTCCAAATCTTTTGGAGCCAATTCGTTACGAACAAACATACAAACCTTTCCTCTTTATAAAATTCGTATATACGAGTATATGGATAAGTCAAGTAGAAAGTAAGTGATCTTGTAGGATAATAGGTGACCTAGCTCCCCAGTAATGTATCTTAATGTCCCAGTCATCCCGGATCTGTAATGGGATGTCAACCCTTTTCACTACTCCAACGGCGACGAACACATGCAAACTAGGATCTCGTAGAAACTTGTAAATACGACGAATTGGGCTAGATCTTTGTTGATGATGACGTATTCTTTGGTTTATGTTTGTAGGTACATACATAAACCAATAGGCCCATGGATGAGATGAAGACGTGGCCATAAGGTAAAAATGTCAAACCTTCTCTGAACTTACACAAATATTTCAAGGGCGAAATGAGTCAAATCGGTCCAGCCATTCTCGAGTTTAAGCGAGACAAACGAACAATTAATTAGGATATAGGTTATAAGATAGGCAATATTCAAACACGTATGTACACAGTACCTACTTATATAAAAACTCATATATTTATTCTGCAACTTAAGGTTATGCTAGAAAGCCAAATCGAAAACCTCATTCGTGGTTTTCGATATCGCGGCTTCAGTAACGAACACTCCCGCGAGGATTCGAGAAAAGCCCCTCTTAGCTTAAAGCTCTTTCCCAAATTTCAGAAGGCTTCGTCTCACTTCACTCCAGTAGTTTTAGTTGAGTAATCTCTTGAATATTTAATATGTGAATATTCACATTGAATGCGCGGGATGTTATACCACGGGGATTGTTTCCGCTAAGGTCATGGCTATCGTGGTTGAGACCCTTTAAACCGGCTTAAACCGACATTAAGCGAAGGAATCTAGACTGTGATCAAAAAACAAGATTCGAATGTCTTCAGACTCTTGATAAATATGTTTTTGTTCGGAGGAAGGGACGCACCATCATTCTCACTATTTGCATAATTTTATACTTGTCTTGAAAAATTAATTGAAATCATTTGTGGAGTAGTAATGTGCCACTGCGTGAAATATTTAAAAAAAGGCGCGCTATAATTTTATTTTTCCGTAACGTCGTACAAGTAAAATATGGACAGACAACAAAAATTCTTAAAATGGTAAGGACAATACAATAACAAGGCGAGATTCGAACCCAAGGCATCCTACAAACTGTGTTACTCTGTCAATTCAGCTACTCGAGTCCCGACCTTGTGTGTTGATGTTTTCCAAGTAAAACTCGTATGAGTAAAATAAAAATGCCAAGTGCGAGTTGGTCTCGAGCACCGAGGGTTACGTTCAAACCTGATGTAAATAAAAATGTATGTCTTTCGCAATGTTTCCTTTATCTGTGCTATAAGACGTTGCTTCGTACCACATTTCAACATTCTGAGATGGGAAATACCCTGTAGGTTTTGATAACCTCGCGAGTGTCGAGAATTCTCAGCATAAACGACTGTTTCTTTTGATTGCGTTGGCTTAGAAGGTTGACTTTTCCAAAGCCCAAGGACAGTATTTCATATGAATTTCAACTTGATACCTCCACGCGTTCCTGAGAAAAAAGGTGACAGGCATACTGACGGACAACAAAGTGATTCTATAGGGGTTCCGTTTTTTCCTTTTGATGTACGGAACTCTAAACTGGAATGAGATCTCAACTACGTTGTCTACAAATCAAGTCGTATCCTTGAGAAGTTGGAGTGGTCGACATCCTTATTTTGTCGAGGAGGCAGTTGACGACGCTATTTGTTACAAAAATATGGAACCTTGGAATACGAGCCACATAGTTTTCACGAGCACCGAGAAAGTTCTGGATATTATGTTTCACGACGAACTAAGTCTTGATAATTTATAAAATTCTACATACTCTCTTTATTTCTCTTTTGAATGTTTCATAAGGACTGGTAAGCTAGCTTTCATAACTTATTCTCATTCCCTTAGTCACTTTGTCAGTTTGCACTCACTGTTCTACCTATCTGTCTGTCTATCTGCCTGTCTGTCTGTCTGTTTGTTGTGGCTAATCTCTGAAACGGCTGGTACGAATTTAACTGGACTAAGATAGCTGATGATAACTTGATTCTGCGAAAAAAGTCACCTATAAAAATAAATCTACGCGGGTGAATCCGCGGTGCACAGTTAGTAAAAGAGTAAATCTTTAAGACTGACAACCCTCACGCTCAATAGAGGCTCAAATATCCATAAATTCCTTAATGATCCCGAGAGACACCGACTTGGGACAAGTTTTCTACCTTTAATTAGTTTTAAGTACTGTTCCTTGTATATATAATTAAGTTTTATTGAATAAAAATTACTATTATGGCTAAACTAGCTGTTCCCCGCAGTTTCACCCGTGTAGATTTAGTTTCATCCCTATTGTCGCGGAACCCTTATATTTTTAATAAATAAAAGTAGCCTAAGTTACACCTTGAAACATCAGCTACCTACCAGTGAAAGTCCCGTTAAAATCCGTCCAGCCGTTTCAGAGATTACCTGGAACAAACAGACAGACAGACGGAGAAAAAATTTAAAACTTGGTTTTTTAGTGTCAGTAGCGTGTATAGCTTCATATGCATTTGGTGAAAATCTGTAATTTTGGAATTACAAACAGACACTTCAATTTAATTTATCTGTATAGATGTATAGATATAGATATATGTGGAGCTTAGAAGGTGCGTATCAGCGACTTGACATTGTAAACATTGATTTCCTTCACCGTACAATAAAAATGCGAGTACTTAGGTACTAACTTACTTTTTAATTAAAAGTAACGAGTCTATTGCTACTTGGTAGAGAACCTATCCAATACTTAATTAGCTTTTTCCTAAGGCTGATCAGTTCGCGGAAAATTCGATAAAGTTACTTTGCTCCAACGCTCTTTATTTTCACTTCAGTGTTCCTAACTCTACTCGTAGTTCATTTGTTAGTTAATTATGGTGATGAACAAGAAGAGAAGTCTATGTTTAAAATTTTACGCTTGCAGAAAAGAGTTTTTAGGCAAATGTTGCTATTAAGCACAATAATATAAAAAAATATATAAGTTCACGTTGATCACAAAAGATGTCGATTTTATGACGTTGGCTAAAAGCCAGTGTGAGCCCGTAGCAAATAAACGTTTCTAGATTTAATTAATTTTTATTTTATTTTACGTTTAACAGTGAAATTTTACATAGTATACTTACTGCTAAAGGTGTAGTATACACTCATTCGAGTTTTTCCGTACACCAGTATCGTCGACAATTCAATAATAACGATGTTTTTTATAATAATTCGTTGAAAATGTATCTTTCTAACGGTGAAAGAGTTTCTAAAATCGGTCTAGTAGTTGTGAGTACAAAAAAAATCCGTATAATATTTGTATACATATATAAATCTATATGTATACAAATTTTATACGGATTTGTAAGCTTGTACAATTCGTCAAAATATCGTGCCAATGTATGTCAGCTCAGTGAGGTTAAATTAGCTCATTAATATGATCCGGTAATCCAGTGTTATACGAACAGTTAACTAATTGGGAGGCACCCAATTAGTCAACTGTTCGCCAACTGCCAACATTAATAATCAAATTATTACTTAGTCTGAATTTACGCTTTAATAATAGTGCCGGAATACCCATCTGTCACCTTGAATCTTGAACCAAATCATATAACCACGCGGTCGTTTGCTTTCTACTACTTAGTATATATATTACTAGCTGTGCCCCGCGGTTTCACCCGCGAAGATTTTAATATTTTAATTTCATGGAAGCCCGCGGATCCCTAATGTTTTTTAAAAATCTAAGTAGCCTAAGTTACTCCTTGTAACATTAGCTGTCCGTCAGTGAAAAGTCAGTGAAAGTCCCGTTAAAATCCGTCCAGCCGTTTCGGAGATTACCCGGAACAAACAGACAAACAGACAGACGGACAGACAGATAATTTTTTTAAAAATTGATTTTTCTGTATCAGTACCGTGTATACTTTCATATGCATTTAGTGAAAAACTGTTATTTTGCAGTTACAAACAGACACCTCAATTTTATTTATCTGTATAGATTAACTAGCATGTAATCGGCTGTTTCCCTCGCGTAAACTTAATTGAATAGGTAGTTTTATTTTGCTTAACACAGTTTTAAGCCTATATCAATTGAAAATAATTTTGAAAACAGCAATTGCTACGTAAGAGCCGAGGAGGCCATGGGATTTGAGTAGTCGCCTGCTACACAAGCGAAGCCACTGACTTTTTCTAAAAAAATTATGTGCAGTGATATCACAACACGTGTTTTACGGTGAAGGAAAACATTGTGTGGAAACCTGCATATGTCTGAGAAGTAATTCCAAGACACGCCTGAGACGGCGATATTCTCACTATCTGTTACGTTTGCACTTTATCATCTTCGGTGAAAAGTGGGTGCTGTTATTACACCTCTGCCTACCCCTTCGGGGAATACAGGCGTGAGCGTATGTATGTATGTTTTCTGAATTAAAATGTATTTCCGTATGACGACAGTGGTACATTCGACGGTTACTTATTGTAACAATAGGAGGTCGACCTTGTTATAATTATGATTAGCACACATTGGTTACGTTCGTTCTGTTGAAGTGCATCAAGTATACCAAGGGTCGGTTACCAATGTCTGTATAATGTTGCTTATATTTAGGAAACATATGAGTTTTTTAATGAAATAAGGACACGAAGTCCAATCATGTATTTTGATTGAAAAAAAAAGCATAATAACCCCTTTTTTTATTCAACATTTCT
This sequence comes from Watsonalla cultraria, assembly GCA_964035505.1. Lineage (NCBI taxonomy): Eukaryota > Metazoa > Arthropoda > Insecta > Lepidoptera > Drepanidae > Watsonalla > Watsonalla cultraria. The sequence goes on from OZ037720.1 coordinate 10,091,891, forward strand.
GACTAGATATTGTAGAGGCTATTAATAATATTTATGCCAACTAGTTTACTGGTAAATAATATAATGACATGAATTAATCGTGTGAATTTTGAACGCTTTCATAATTTTGTATGGAAATTAGGTCATTAGGACGGCCACCATGGAACGGCCCGATAAGGCCCACTATTCAAATTTCCCCAACCGTGTCCCGAACCATTTGTAAAGAACAGATAAGGATGAGATAAATTTTAATCTGTTCCTATACCTTTAGGAAGTGTGGGTATCAAGTAGAGGATACAGGGATATTCCGGGGCCTGTAGATAAAGTAACATTATCCTCACGTTTCGCTAGTAGAAACGATACAAAATGTTCAGGATTGACATAAATGTCACGTGACTGATTTATGTCATTTCCATACATTTTTATTGTTTCTAATAGCGCAAGCGCGAGAGAATGTTACTTTGTCTAGGCCGTTTAGATAGTTTAAGAATGTTCTAATTTCGAATTCTTTTTCTAAAAAAGTTCTTCTAAAAGTATGGAATAAAAAAGACTGGTTTTAGAAATAATGTTTGTAAAAATAAAAAACAAATTTCGAATCGAGCTTATCCTGATCGTTCGAATACAAAAAATCCTGATTCACGGCAACATAAATCTGAAACCCATCTCGTGGAAACTTAATTGTCTTTCGAATACTTTGGGGTGAATAATTTAGAGTTCTCATGTCACTGGAAAAGACTGAAAGTTGCCTGAAACTGGCTACGTTTCTTGTAAATTAATGGAATGTTTAGGTCAACTTTAATATAGGTATTGTTCGTGTAATTTACTGTTTTTGTTTTAGACTTCTGCAGTGATTCCTGGGCCTGTAGACAAAGTGACATTATGCTCGCATTTCATTTATAGAAACGATACAAAATATATGTAAATGACTATGTCACGTGACTGATTCATGTCATTTCTATACATTTTGTATTGCTTCTGTTAACGCAAGCGCGAGAGAATGTTCTTGATATTCCTTGATGAATATTGCTTTATATTCCAGAATTTCTTATGTTATTAACAACAATGTATGTATATTTTAAGGTCTTAACTGTCCATCTAATGTTTAACCCAATAGTTTTATTCTTAATCTGTCTCACCCATTTTTTCCTCTTCGTCTCTCTTGTACTTTTCCTTTTCCGTCTTTGGTTAAAATTGGGTGTTTCTATACCTATAACCAACCATTAGTTAGCTCTCAAAGGTCTCTGAAGTCGTTTGACTGACAGTTGGACAGACAGACAGACGAACACACGGACAGACGGACAGACGGACTTACGGACAGACGGACAAACAGACTTACGGACAAACAGACTTACGGACAGACGGACAGAGGGACAGACAGACAGACAGACAGATGTATAGCGAAGTTTCAGTAATAGGGTCCCGTTTTTTACCCTTTTACGTTCCCAAAAAATCGTCATCTGAAAACACCTTACGATGATACTTTACGAAGATTCACACATTAATAACAGCTGATTGTTTCATGGAATCCAGTGAGTTATGCTAATATTCTCACATTTGTTGTGTGTGTCGTGAACGGTGTCATTAGGCGCGCACAATGGCGGGACTGTGCTTATATATCATGTCTTTATTGCATTACATATTGTATGGAGATGAGCGCATTATCGTCTCACTCGCCTCTTATATACACCCTCTGTCCTTAATAACGAGTCGAGTTGAATTTGAATTATATATTGAACTATCGTGACGTAACAAGCGTGTTAGTAATCGACACCAGGGGCCCAACCATGAGCTCTTATTGCAGTGATAATTCAATTGTGCGACAGTGACAGATGTATACACGCCACATACATCTGTCTTATAAATGAGGGAAACTATCATGGCAATAAGAGCTCATTGTAAGGCCCCTGAAAATAAACGTTTATTAATAGTGTTGTCTCATATGGTGATATGGAGCTAAAAGGCTAAAAGATAGCAATGTTTTAATTTTTTAAACACTAGACTTAACCTAAACATGATTCGAAATAAAAATTTAAGAGTGTCTTACTTCTAACAATCTTTCTGACTGAGTTAAGATAAGACATATTTATTTTCGAGAAAACATTTTACATGTGATCTTAAAAATATGATTTTAGAACAATAATATACCAACGCAGTTAGTATGCCAAATATTGTATTGTGATAGCAATTATTAAATTCTAGTTATTGCAGAATCCCTGATTGTATTGTTTTTTTTTATTAATCTGTTGCTCACATGATAAGAGGAGATTATGAGTGAGGGGAAAATAATTAATTCCACTGGCAATATTGTTAAACAACGTGACACAAGCCGACCACATATCACGCGGAGTGACAGCAAATGTTCGTGACACAAAAACCGACCGATATGCGGACCTGCGAATGTTTTTGTAGTTCCCTCGTAAATCATCCGCCTCGTAATGATAACTCATCTATCTACCTCAGGAAACGAGCTGACGTCCTTGATTTTTCTTTATCTGTATCTACAGATAATATTCTACGTCAGGGATATTATTCATTCTGGCTGTTAGAAAAGAACTGTATAAACCTTTTGAATGGATATATCAATTGTAACCAACGAGTAGACTACTATTTTTAAAATTTTTGTTTTCTTAATATTTTTCGAATTTACTGACAAAGTAATGGAGAATTAAAATTTAAAAAAATACGGTAATGTATGTAAATGACGTAGGTATGCGATCGGTCACATCTTCACACTTCTTACTGACATTACGCCGGGGTTGCTTATAAACTCATATTCGCTTAGAATTTCGGCCAAATTCTTCCAAGTTTCCGTAATGCCGGTCATAAGCTCATAATATGCGATTATAATTTTATTTCTTAGAGTATCATATTATATGTGAATGAATATTATTATTTATATAATTATACTAGCTGTGCCCCGCAGTTTCACCCGCGTAGACTTAATTACATGGGTGGCCCGCGGAACTCGAATGTTTTTTTTAAATCAAAGTAGCCTAATTTACTCCTTGTATCACCGGCTATCTGTCAGTGAAAGTCCCGTTTAAATCGGTCCAGCCGTTTCAGAGATTACTCGGAACAAACAGACAGACAGACAGAGAAAAACTTTACAAAGTGTTTTTTTTATTTCAGTACCGTATATACTCTCATGTGCATTAAGTGAAAAGCTGTTATTTTGGAATTACAAACAGACACTTCAATTTTATTTATCTGTATAAATAATCTCATCAACGTGCGTAAATAATGTACGCTTGATATTTCACAAATTTGGTAATTAAGTTCTTTAAAAGCAATTTGATTTCAAATAAATTCCTAAATCTCTAAAAATATTTGGTGCGAGCAGATTCTAATTTATCGTCGGCGTTATTAGTGTTTCTGTTCTACATTTGTATTTGTCGCCCTAGCTGTACCTTATTGATTCCCTTCGACAAACCAGGAAAAAACATAGCCAAATCACAGTCATATTAACATAAAATGTCTGCCAGCCAGGTTCTTTTATTCGAGATTGAAATCCGTCGAGCGTGAATGAAAAAACGCCACTGGTTTTCCAGTGCTGGGTATTTTCATTTCACAATTCATTACTATTCACGGTAAGAGTTACACCAGCTTCGTTATGAAAAACATATTTTTCGAGAAACCGTTGATGTATAAGTACACTCGGGTTGATAAGTGTTGTCATTCACATTTTCAAGTGACATTAATTACTTATGAATAAAAAAAATATATGAGCGTCGAGAAATTGCCACTACTCGTAAACTAGCCTTTAGAACATGTCTGTCAAAAGTTAAGTAAATCGAGTATTATTGTCCCACTCAATAGGTAATTGGAGAGTTCTGTGGGTTCTATAGCTAGTATCAACATCGCCTTATTTGTAAAAATATATAAAAAATGTTTCCCATTATTCAATTCTATTATAATGGCTGCAGGAAATTTTATGAAATATAATGTTCTTAAGTGATACGACCTGCATTTATACGTTTGAGCGCGTATTGTAATTTTGCCCTATGGCAATGGCGGACGATATTGCCAGACGCGACTCGCATTTTAATTTACAAGATTAGAACATTATGAATGTTAGAGATGGCGCATTTCACGAATTTATGATTACTTTATGATTGAATTCTGACAATTTATTTCGACTTTGGTGTAGCTATTATTGTATATATTTATGACAGTTTATGTGACAATAACTAAAACACGCGAAAGTGAAGTTTTAAATAATAAAATTTGAAAGACTGACAGACTGAGCTGAAATAAAGTGAACAAAAAGTTTTTAATTGCCAATGAACACATCTTTCTCACACTGGCTGTGTGTAAAAAGTGCAATTAGATAAAAGAAAGAAAAGAAATAATCCATCGTCCACGACGAGTGCGCGCGTGGTCGCGGCTACGCAAACAGCAGCGCAGGTGTGCGCTGCGAGAGGCACCGCCAAGCTGGGCGAGCACGCTGCGATGCTCGCGGTTGCGATATGCTGCATCCTTGTCCTACTGCTGGTCTTCATCATACTTATCATCGTCGTTGGACAGAACATGGAAGCCAAGGGAGGCTCTTAGCGGCCAAGAGGTAGGTGAATATTCCAACCTGTCAAGACACAAAAAAATTCCACATTTGAGGTGCTCAACCAACGACCTCAGTTGGTGCCTGAAAAGGTGTTTCGGTGGTTGCAAGTTAGATTCAAACCTCGTGGTCGTATTTAGTTTGAATTTTTAATTAATATTGTGTTTATTTTGTGTATTTTGATTTGATGATATTGATTTTATCAACAAATGTTATGCATACCGTTTGGCGCCCAACGTGAGTCAGTCAAGCAAGTCTTGGCTGCTGCTCAATAGGTGGTTGTAATATAACTAAAATTATTTTTCACATCAAATAATATTTAAATCAATGTACGAACATTCAAAATGGACAAAATATTTCTAGATTATGTATTTTGATATTAGGCAAAACATCATTTTAATTAAAACCTGTTTGTCGGTCTGGATAAATGACGATAATGTCCCGTCCTAAGCTATGGCACTTTGCTCGAACTGCTCTTTTATTGTAAGGGAATTTAGGTCACACGTGCTACACTATTTTATGAATGGTGAACTTATCAGATGGCTCCCTCATATGCAATAAATAAGGCACATTGTACAAAAGGGCCCTCGATTTCATTGGAAGTAATGACAGACTATTTCGAAGAAAAATTACTTTTGCGGTAAGTATATTTTTGCTGTTGATTTTAACATTTTTTTTCATTAATTTTGTCATTGATTGTATACGTAAGCTTTTTGTGACAAACCACAGAGCGGCATATATCCATACAGATAAATAAAATTTAAGTGTCTGTTTGTAATTCCAAATAAACAGCTTTACACAGCATGCATAGTATAAAAGTTCCTAAAAGAAAGTGTAGAAGGTATTTATGTGTAAAAAACAAATTATTAAATTTTTCTCTGTCTGTCTATCTGTTCGGGTAATCTCTGAAAAGGCTTGACCGATTTTAAAGGTACTTTCACTGACAGATATCTGATGTTACAAGGAGTAACTTAGGCTACATTTTTTAAATTATTGTTCGTGAAATAAGCCACCCATGACATTAAGTCTACGCGGGTGAAACCGCGGGGCACAGCTAGTTTATCCTATAATTCCAAGTCTGTAGCTTCGTCTCATCTATAATATGTTACGAGTGTACACGGGTGAGGTACGCGAGTGTTAATTGAAGGAAATGGCCTACTTCCCCAAACAGGCACTTAAAACCGAGTGGAACGATTAAGCCACGATATTAGCATACCTTACTTCGGTATATTTGTACACTGCTTGTTTTAGAGTATATGAATTTATTTGGTAAACATTTGCCATTTAATTTGGCTGGATTATAAGCACGTAGTTTTGTTGGTACCCTTATTCCACTCATTGTATTAAACTGATAAATCACTTCTTAATTTCGGCATTCAAAATTATCTATTCAGCTTAGGCCTTTGTAAGGTTTTGTGCTTTTTTATCTAGTGTGCGAATAAATAAATATTTTTTCTTTTATTCTCTTTCTTCTTCGCCTTCCAAGGCATTTATGAACATCGACTATACAGGGTGTCGGAGAAAAAGGAACAGTTGTCTTCTAGAAGTTGTAGGGTTTTATGAATATATCACTATATTGAAATCGTAAAATATCTAGCTCCAACGATAATGTAGTTATAAGCTATGGCCGAAGAGCTCGCGGCCTTAAGCGATTGAATGAACGCGCGGCCGCGGTAACCTACATTCAGTACGCGGTCATTCAACTTTTTAAATTAAGGGGAAGGTTAATGGTTTCGAAAAATGGTTTTATGGGATTATTTCAGGATTTATTAGTGGAAAATTTCACGTGAATAACTCTACGTTACAGCTGATTTTTATGCGAAAATAAGGTATTGATATGGTCAACTTTGAACATCAATTACTCGAAAACGAAAGAAAATATTTTTGTCATAATAATTTTAATAGCTTCCTAAAATTATACCCTATCACACATTTTAAGAGCTGTCCCGATTTCCCCGACACCCTGTATAACCAGCGGTTTTTTAGATTACATATTTCTGAACCAAACAAAATTATATAGCTACTCTTTACGACGAGACTTTTTGTAACCTCGACCTGCATGTCTAATGGTTCTAACCGCAATTGAATCCCAATTCGTCGTTTCATATACGTGATAGTGAATCCATGTTCGCTGTGGCTTTTAAGGGTCATTGGGAATTCGACCACACGGATGGAATTCTCAATGGGATCCAAAATCGCCGCTGGGAATAATCAAATTGCCTTTGTTCCGGCCACAAACGTGGTCCACTTGAATATCTGAGAATGCTGAAGGCATTTTGAAGATGACATTCAGAATTGTAGATAGGTATTAAATCAATTTCCAACTACGTACCTATACTAAACCCAGTTTAGGTTTCGATATTCAAACCGACGAAATCCTGAGGGCAAGATTTAAGTCGCTTGACTTTGACTACATGACACGTTTCGTGATAAATGATGGACCATATCCTGTGTCACATTACAAATTTTATCTTTAAACAAAATTTTACTAGCATTGGTTTAGAGAAGCCTATGAAAATGTAACAGACGGCGAGACAGAAGATTGGATTTTATTTTTATACCTAGAGGTAAAGTTAGGTCGTACGTCTATCTCGTAGTAATGGAGTAAGATGAAGGGACGCTGGGATATCAGAACACGACGAAGTTAGATTATTCGTAGCTTGTGAAAGCAACTTTGCGAGCGCCCGGAGCGGCAAAAAACGGTTAATCCGTGATTTATGGAGAAAGTCTTATCTAATAATGAGTTATGTAACGTTTTATAGTTTCTGTCTCGTAATTTTTGCCGAGCTCGGGAAAATTGGAAAAATCTTGGTTACTTATTGCGTGCATTGCATATATGCAGGTAAGTAGAAGTTACAATTTGTGATCACTGAATACACTCGTGTCGTGTGTGTGTGTGTGATTATGTTCGTATGTGTATCTTTACCAAGACGTACGTACCTACGCCTCGTCACATGGGTATGTACTTAACCTGCCTACCTACCTACTTATTGTTTATGCCTACCCCTCTGAAAATCCAATGCACGCCCCTGCTTATTATAGTTTTTGTTTTTATAGCCAGATTCTACTATTTTTCTCTTTTTATTTTGCAAGATGTAAGTAATTGTATTATAATTATTCTAACTAGATGAAATTGAACATTTTAATAATCTAAATAAAAAACTATTAGTTGATATTATTTTAATACATATTGAAAATAATATAATATAAATAAATTGTTCTCTTCCTAGCATTGATACCCTAAATATAAATATTTTCATTGTTGCAATCAAATATTTAGTAAACAATATTCCATAATAAGGTTACTCGAGATTGTAATTACTTCAACACCACTTTAATTGCGAGTGGGACTCCTATCTCCCAGCACTGAAACCCAATATCCTGTATAACATTCCGTTCTACAGAACTTGTACGCGATGGTGGCAATTAGGGAAGTTTCCAATGCCTGCAATTACACTAGTGAGTCGTGTTTCGTTCCAAAGGGAGCGAGCTCTGCAGCTCTAGTTCTAGTTATTTTATAACTTTGGATATATCCGAGGTCAACTCGCACTAGAAGAATGCTAACTGCGCGCTATATGTATTTTTTCGTAATCAAATTATAAAATCTATGTAGGTACATTTAAATATCAGACGTTTAGCTGTTATACCGAATGGGTTTTTTTAACACAGGTGTGCTACATGTTTGATCGCTGCTTTCGGGTTAAAAATAATATAATCTATCGATTTTATACATTTCCGACCTATTCTATTATTATACATATTCCTATGATACATGGTTTTGGTTGTCATCTCTCATGTCGTGTGATTGGAAAGTTTTGATTAAACTCTGCCTGCTGAGAACACCGATTCTTTGGTCTTGACTTGGGTTTGTTTCACGTTTGTACCTTTGAAATTTTCAATAAACAAAATAATACACAGGCAATAGCTATGGATAAAAGGCTCGTAGCCACTGGAGAGAAGCGAGGTGGCGGAGCTGTAAGTGAAGTAAAAATCCACGAAGAATTGCCCAAAATCTCTGTTGTTGCAATTTTGTTCAATTCTATTGGTGAAATTTTACCTCGATTCGCTCCAGTGGCCGGGCAACCTTACCGAAAGTAAGATAAAGGTACTTAGTATTTATCGCTATGTATAGAGAAGCCTTAGTCATACTGATAAAAATAGAAAGAAAGAAAATTTATTTTTCATACATAGAACAATGCGGTGCAGCATTAATTATAAGGTACTAAATATGTGGGTAATTTAATAACATTATGACGTCACAGACATATATTAACTGTTGAGCAGTCAATGTTGCTCTCTCTCTGTTCCTTATTAATTGTATATCTGTGGGCCTCACCCCAGTTGGTACCGCACAAATCGCTTGCTCTAGTCTCTAGAGCAAGCACATAGGCCTAGATTTATACGTCATCTCCTTTGGCCTTTACTATCTCCGATCGCGGTACTTACCTGATAGTGTAGCGGCACTGTGCCGTCGATGCTCAGTTTACGAGATGCGAGGATTAGCATTATTCGTGATCATGAGATTTGCATCTTTATAGCCACATCTACAAGGTCTAATTTGCATGTTAATAAGAATATTCACATCAACGCGCTTTAATGTTTGCATTATCTTATTACTAAGATGTGTTTACAGTGCCCAATTATTAATACATATTATTAATATTTTAATGCGAATAGTGCCCTGACTGTTGGCAGAGAACCTTTAACAGATTTTAAAAAAACGTTACTTTTGTGCGATTTAATTGACGCGTGGCGCCATCTTGTGATTAAAAAATTGTCTTTCAATCTAATACCTTCTCATGGTAAAGCCGCGATTTTGCTGTAATTCGGAAGGACACAGGATTTCAACTTCAAAAAATAAATGAATGACGGATAAAGTCGCAGGTAAAAGCTAGCAGAAGCTATTAGATCATGTCATGTTGTCAATGGCAATGATAACTAACATGTACAATTTCGAATTATAAGTAGGTATATGAAGTACACTGGTACGTTAAAAACAGCCAACCTTGCAGTGAAGGCCAGCGTTTTAAAAGGGCTTTCTTTCGCCTCTTAAAATAACATGAAGTGGGATACATAGGTGAAATATTCATAAGGCACATAAGCGGCTTGGGCTCAAAGCGAGTGGAATCTGTACCGAGGGGCCCGCCGACACTGTGCCCTTTACGGGGAATATTAACGTTGGTACCTTCTATGTTGCGGCTACTGCGCTTTGTTTTACACGAGTTTTTTAATTTACATTCTTTACTCTTTTGTACTTATTTATACTAATCTTATAAAGAACAAAGATGGGTATGTTTGTAACAAATTGGCTCAAAAAGTACTGAACCGATATTAAAAAATTCTTTCACCATTTTAATACTACATCACTGATTAATATAGGCTATATTTTATCCCCGTACTCCCACGGAAACGGGAACAACGCGGGTGAAACCCTCGTGATTTCCGCTAGTCATTTGTAAAGTTAAATTACTAGAGCCGCGACGCAAGTTCGAAACCCAGCGGGGCCTGTACCAATGAGAGTTTCTTAAAAAATACTTCCACGATATTTTCTTTCACCGTAAAGCACGTGGTGTAAAATCACTGCACATAAGTTTTTAGAAAATCTCATTGGTACAGGCCCCGCTGGTCAGTAGTCAGACGCTTGGTGTGAGCATTACATTTATTTTCTTAAAGTTATCTGTGCTCTGATCAAATTGATGTTCATAGGTTGGAAGGCGATATCGCGAGGCTCACAAAATCCCTTACTATCGGACCCTCTCGTCCTTGATGCTGTCGTATCTATCTTTGACGCCCGAAATGCCTTATCGAACATCCCCTTTGGACTTTTAACACAAAGTTTTCGGAAATTAAAAGGTTTTATCTGATGCTTTGGGGAGGACGATTCGTGATATTTATCTATAAGTTGATGTCAATTTTAATGGAATGACACTAAGAATATAAAATCAAAGGAAATAAAGAATATACTATGAGCCGAATGTGGATAAAACTCTAACAATAAAAAAATTAAGACACATTTAAATTCTGGATAGTAGGCCAAATATTTAAGAGCTTTATTTGATTATACATCAACCAAATCAGACAAATAGGGTTTTTTTTAATTTGTGTTTTTATGTCAGTACCAATATCTTATCAATATCTTTTCATATGCATTTAATGAAAGGTATTTTTGGAATTACAAGCAGCAACTTAAATTGTATTTAACTATATAGATATCATAGAAAAAACGGGTAAAAGTTATAGCTCAGTTGTCGAAAACGTCCTATTGAGTTGAAGTCCTATCTAACTACGATTTCCGATCACGTGAATAATCGGGAGACGATAACGATCGAATGCCGTTTGTTTTACGTGAATCGGAGCACAGTTTACTGCTACGACAGCCTACGGTGTTGCTTCGATATGCTACGACTCCGTAGCAAGTATCCTAACTAATGTTACTCACCACAGCCACCTCATAATGTCGTAACCGCGTAGCACTCTCACGCGGTGAGTTTCGGCACGAACTGTTTGCTTTTGGACTAACCAACTCGGTTTGTTTGAGTTTGATAATGAGATGCTTGTCGATTTCATAATTATTGTCGATGGATATCCCTGCTCTTCACATCTCCTAGATATTACGCACTACACCCACCGAGGTTCAGTTTGCGTTGACTTTTATCATTATTATTAGATAATTGACTTGATTCAACAATACATTTTTATAATAATAGCAGTAACATGGTAACCGTAATAAAAATGAGTGAGTGTAATAGAAGCAGTAATCGTAAGCACTCGCTACGAACATTAAACACGTGCTGAGCGGTCGGTAAACAATACATAGTGATACATCGCGAGTGTTTTGATCTTTTAAAGCATATAGCGACTACATAATGCTAATACATATGTAGGATGAACACAAAGGAATTTTTATTTTCTGGGAATTGTGTAGAAGGCAGTCTATATAATTGAGTTTCTGATAAAGAGAGGGTATAGCAATAAAATTGTTATAAATGAGGATATTAAAATGCGATATAGCGAATATAAATTGCAATTGTCGGGTGAGCGAGTGATCATGCTCATCCCCAGCAAAGGAAAGACCTTCCAGCCAGGGTGTCATGCCTGGGGAACCGCGGCTCCAGCTGTTCTAGTTGAAACCTGTATATATACTACAATGTGCTTGAACACTCGTATTGCGCGATTTAGGTTCTCGTGTATTTGTTCTCAAACTTCGCATTTGTTAGCGAGTAGCGCCATCTATGTACCGAGTGGAGAAACGATGCTACGTACTAAAAAATTTTAAAATTAAATTTCTTCTTAGATGTAAATGCAGGTTTTTTCATGATGATGAAAAGTATTGTTAAGGCATTTAATTAGAATGTTAGCTATTGTCAGCTTGGATGTCGGTTGCGTGATTTTTTTTTGTAATGTGTGTGTGTCTGTGTACACACAGAAGCAATCGTCGTATCGCAAAAATCGTAGCGCAAACTTATTTGCTGACTATACCGTAAATAAATAGTAAACACATAATAACTCGCACACCCTACCCCGTTTTCACTTTAAGGCACCTTTTATTCACCCCTTCCTTATACCCTTTTCGACGCCATGTTTTCTTTGAATTGGTCATAATTCCCACTTTGCCAACGGGCTCGTGTTGATTTGATACTTTTGTTTTGGTAGCACTACACACTTTGCTACTTCGCTAGAGAGGTTTTCCTTGTAAAATATGATTAGTTTACGTATCTTGAACTCACTACCATTGTAGCAATATGCAGCTACATAGGATTGTATCAGAATATATACAGAAACTAGCCAGAAACTTTGTATTGCCATATATTTTTTTTAGAGAAGGTCACTGACGATGGACTCACCCTCTTTCACGTTGACATTTAATCATATCCGGTGAAATGTGGGTGTTATTGTTACAACACCTGTGCTTACCCCTTCGGGGGGGACCCTTCTGGAGTGACGTGAGCCAACCCTACCATATAGCGGTATGTTGGCTGATTAAAATAGATGTTGGCTGATTCTATGCACTCAAAATTTCATACAAATCGGTCCAGCCGACACGAGAAGAGATAGATAATAGCCGGAATCCGTAACATTACAAAGTAAATTTAGAAGTAAGTCAACCATCACATACAATAAAACCTTTCAAAAAAATCATTATGATCTGGGATTTATCCTCTGAAAGTTTGAATTCTTACTGGTATGAATAATGAAACGTAATTCAGAGCAATAAGTACCTATAAGCATATGCGGTGGCTACACAGTATCCGTGCTGATTAAACAGAAATACGTTTTCATTTGTGCGATATGATTATCTAGGTCATGCATTCGGATGATTCGGTCGATCTATCTTTATTACGATCAAATTTTAGCGCGTGCTTTAATATAGTATATATGTAAGGATATCGTATATATATTCAATCGTATATATAATCGTATGTAGATACGATAAACTGTTGGTCCTAGACACATGAAAATTGGAAGATACAATTTGAGCTCCTTGTTGCGAAGGTATCCACAAAGAAAGAGTTTTCCAAAATTCCATCTCTAAGGGGGTAAACTGCTATGCGATATTTTTTTTCTATATACGGGCGATAAAGGCGTGTCATATTAAATAATTCTCACAGTATAACTAAGTATTAAGAATTTATTTAAAGTGCTTCTTGACCTGATAATATAATAGAAAAAAATTAAAGTTATGGAAAATATTTTTAGCTAGTTTAAATGTTATTTATCTGTTATCGTGTGGATACGAAACCTTTTTGAATATTAAATTGTTGTGGCTTAGAATTTGACAACTGTAACTGTATTGTTTCTGTTTTCTTTCTTTTTTTCTCCTCCTTGTCTATATTTGTTTAATGGTACATTGGACCGTATACAAGTACATATTTGAAGTTCAACTACCTAATCTGAATATTAGACGGAGGTTTCTCGTTCCTTTGACAGCCGGAGGGCTCTCCGCTCGAGTGCTAAACAAAACGGAGAGCTTCGTCGATATCAGCTTCTCTCAAGATGCCGACACGATATTTTTTCACTGACCCAGTTTCGTTAATTTTTTATAGCTTCCAGAGTGTATTTTAGTCAGTTGTAGGCGCTTGTGTTTAGATAACTATACTAATATTATAAAGAGAAAAGATTTGTATGCAAGTATGTTTGTAACGAATTGGTTCAAAAAGTACTGGGCCGATTAAAAAAAATTCACTATTTGAATGCTAAATTATCACTGATTAAAATAGGCTATGTTTTATCTCCGTAATCCCACGGTAACGGGAACTACGCGGGTGAAACTGCTTGGCGTCCACTAATTTATACGTACAGTTTGAAATGTTAAATTCGGTTCTTAGGTATAACTGCGTAATATAGCATAGTTGGGTCATGATACAGCATGCTCTGACAATGTTATGGTGAACACGTACAAGTGCAGCCAGTGACAGGTGACACACATGCACGATATCCGGTCACAACTTGATGCAAGGTCACCCATTGTAGCGCGTCTTTTGTTCCGCCGCGTCGCGCGATTATACCTGAAACGGTGGCATAACGTTAATAGGTCAACTAGACCTCACTTATTGCTAACATGGCAGGGTTTCAAGTACACAGGAGCTTTAGGTTCTACACAAATGGAAGGGACTTGTGAACTGTGCTTCATGTGAGTAAATACGTTGCTTTTTAGCATAAATAAAAAGTAGGGACCAAATATAGAGTTTCGCCCTCTAGTGTGGTACTTGATACATACGAGTGCCGCCGAGTGATTACCATTCACTTCACGCACTCACTCGCTCTGCACACTCGACTCACTACTCGATACTTTTGATCGAATATCTTTGAAGGCACAATCGACTCGAACAAATACGAGTAAAGATGGAGTAGGCTCTGTCTATACTACTGTTATAAAGAGGAAAGATTTGTATTTTTGTGTGTATGTTTGTAATGAATAAACTCAAAAACTACTGTGCTGATTACAAAAATTTTTCACAATTGGAAAGCTACATTCACACTGAGTAACATAGCCTATATTTTATCCCCGTGTTCCCACGGGAACGGGAACTACGCAGGTGACACCCCGTGACGTCCGTTAGTATTTTATATTCAGGATAAAGGAAAATCTAGTCTTATTTTGACTTTGTCAGAAAGTTTCCATAATATATTCGAATTGCGTATACATAAATTTTAATTATTACGAATAATAAATTACCCAGTGTCTTGACGTAATGAAATTACTTTTGATATTAAGGCTTTTATTAGGTATTCAAAGTAATTAATTACATTCATAATTTCTGTGTAGGAGATTCTGGGGATAGGAGGACTTAATTTAGTGCTGAAGTGGAAAAGGAAATGTTCAGCAACCTTTAATAAAAAATGTGTATAGAACGTCTTTGTAATTATTAGCTTAAAGTATTAACTTAAAAGTTCTTGTATAAGAAAGTAATCATAGCGAATAACTCTTTCTATTTAGCATTCCATAGCGAATCTTTGAATTTCTACTCAAATGTGAATGATAATGAAAATGAAAATATTTATTCAGTTTAGGCCCTGGTAAGGCACTTATGAAAGTCGAGAATTTACCACCGGTTCGGAAATTAGCTTTCTGAGAAGAACCGGCAGTAAACTCAGCCAGGCGTCATGTACATATCATCGAAACAATATAAATCATATGAAATCATCATGTAGGTATGGATACGGGTTTTAGGGCTTAGTTTACAGAATAATTATTTATTAAGCCACCTCTACATTTCCTATTTAATAATAAAACCAGTTTTACCTTAGAAATAAATCTATGGTCCATGCAACTCGAGTGTTCGTGCAATTAGTGTTGGCGGTAATGAGAGCCGCCATCTTAGTTCCTAACCGCACTACAAAATGGCGGTCTTACAATCTTCATATTTATGTTAATAAATTCATGATATCAATGAATTAAACAAAATATATATAACGACTGTATAAGTGAACTTGCGCTGAACGATAGGTCACAACTCACAGGGTCACCGAATATTGATTAGAAAATAAAGATTAAAAACTTGAATTAAATAAGAATAAGTATATAAAATGACAGTTGATTGATTATATTCTCATACTAGCTGTGCCCCGCGGTTTCACCCGCGTAGATTTAGTTTCATCGTTATTGTCGCGGAACCCAAATATTTTTAAGAAATAAAAGTAGCCTAAGTTACTCCTTGAAACATCAGCTACCTGCCAGTGAAAGTTTCGGAGATTACCGGAACAAACAGACAGACAGACAGAGAACAATTTTATAACTTGGTTTTTTAGTGTCAATAGTGTGTATACTTTTAGATGCATTTAGTGAAAAGCTATTATTTTAGAATTACAAACAAACACTTCAATTTTATTTATCTGTATAGATGTATAGATTTATATGATTGTAGTACCTACGGACAGAACAAAACAAGAATATATATATACCAATACATATATATATTTTATAAATTATAAATATAATATAATTTATATATATTCTATGTATAATTTGAGATTAATATAAAGTATTTATGTATTGTTATATTATTTTGTTTTCATCTCTTGTTCCATTATACAATGCACCTACTTATTCTCTCTCTGCACCACTCTAAGGTAGACTGGGAGACAATGCCCATGGCATTAAGTCCGCCTATATACTTAGTGTATATGAAGTTTTTAATAAATAATAATAATAAATAAATAACAAGAAATACAAACATTTTTTTTAACATCATTACTGTTGATGTTTAATTTGGCAGAATACATTGCGTTGTTCGTCTATAATCGGTCATATAACTCACTTTGTTTACCCCAAACCGCGCACGTTACGTCACAGGTGAGTCTACAACATAAATTACGCAAATCACTTTACCGAAACATTGAACCTAATTAATGGCATTCAACCTAACCGAGTCACGGCCTCAACTCTCCATATATCCAAGGATTATTATCTATTAATTCGCTTTGTTAAGCTTAAAACTCGTAAAGCTGTTCATAATTCAATTGTATATAGGTAAGTAATTCTACTATGAAATGGATGTGCCGATGGAATTCTATATTAAGGATGAAACAAATTCATAGTTTAGATCGCTCACACGATCCATTCAAGTGCAAATTGGATGAAGAAATCGATGAAAGTGAAAGATAACATGGCTTGATTAATGGCCCACTATTATTGATATGTCGCTCAAAATGGAAATCCTTTTTTTTATTTTCACAAAACCGCTAAACTTGTGGTTGGTACCGACACCTATTGTTTTAATAGGTGTCGTGGGCTTGAGGCCCGAGTTCAAGTGATAATAATTTGTCTCGCCTATCCGTATTATGAACATATATTTACAAAAAAATATATTTAAGTGTTATATACGTACTACAAGCTTTGCTTGGTTTGGGACTAGAAAGTGCTACGTTACAATGTCCGAACATTATTGTTACATATACATTTTAGACGTCTTCAAACTACTATTTCTCTTACTAAATAAGAGAACACTCAAAATAGACCCTGTTACAAGTGACTCTTCAGAATTGGCCGAAGTAAAGGAGTTGAGGAAAAGAAACATTAGCCATTGTTCCTGTATTAAGATAAAAACATTAGCATTAGAGAAAAAAAGTAAAGGGAGTGAGAGAACCTTAAGAATATGAAAATAGTACAGTAATTTGAATGTCAGTAGCTTATAGGTAGTTACGAGTACTCGTGAAATTTAAGTAACTTTTGGTAAAACAGCTATGATTTCAATTTTGTTCCGGACGAAGGTAAACAAGAGAATCCTTATTAAACTTTGGCGAGAAACGTCTTGCAATAGCTTTGTTCAACTAATCGAGGGGCGTGTTGGCCTTTCCACCTGTAATTATCTCGCTTCAACAGTTTTAGATAAAGAATAAGTCATTAAGACTTAACTTAAGTCCTACATTTTAGTACTTATTAAACGTGTATGAGCCAGTCTCAGAGTCGTGGTGGCCTTGAGGTTTGAGCAATATCCTTCTACGATAGCGGCCTGTACCACTGAGTTTTTCTAGAATCTTAAGTGTAGTAATTTAATCCCACGTGCTTTACTGTGAAGGAAAACATCGTGAGGAAACCTGCATTTGTCTGAGAAATAATTCAAAGGCGTATGTATAGTGCCTGAGACGGCGATAGACTCATCATCTGCCACGTTGGCACTTAATATTCTTCGGTGAAATGTGGGTGTTGTTATTATAACACCACTGCCTACCCCTTCGGGGAATACGGGCGTGAGCATATGTATATGTATAGTGCCTGAGACGGCGATGGACTCACTCTCTGTCACTTTGACACATAATCATATTCGGTGAAATGTAGGAGCTGCGTTACAACACCTCTGCTTACCCCTTCGGGGAACGTTCTGAAATGTCGTTTACATATTTAATTTATTTAAGTTTACTGTTATAATTGATTAATATACCTAATAACTATCGTAGTAGTATCGTATCGGAGGTAGTTGTTGTTTACATTTGCAAAATAACCGTTGCAAATGTAAACAACAACTACCTCCCAACGGAAGGGTTGCACTCTTAGTAATGAAAAGAGACGCAGTTCTTATCGGGATCCCCCGTTCGCAACCAGAACTACCCGTCTAAGGCTGTACAAGTGGGTCGTGTAACGCCTCTGACTACCCCTACCGGGATCCTTCCGGGAAGGGTCATACTAACATACATACTTTAATGATCATGATTAGAATTGTGATCACCCTACTAAAAATAGTTGGCTATTTTTAATGAAATTATTTCCTGGGTTTACTTAGATATTACGATTATAAGATAAACGTTCTGAGTTCAGCAGTAAAATTGGTAATTAAGTTCTTTGTTGATTCTATTAAGATATTTGAATTTAGACTTTAATGAATACAGTATTAGGTAAATATTTCAACTCTCCGATTTTCAAATATTTGTCAGACAAATTTATCTTCTCATCATAGATGCAACCTTGGGCCTCACTGAATCCAGAATCTAAATACAGAGTAGGCAAAGATAGAACGCCAACCTAGATATGAATGTGTCAGTTACAACCAAGGCCCAGAAGAACAATTTCTTGAATAGAATAAGATTTTACTTTGCGGAAAATGTATATTTATACAAGAATTCATAATCTTTCATTAGCCTGTGTGCATTAAAATTCTCGGCATACTTACTGGAATTTAGAAAATAATCTTAGCTTACGTTTTTAAGGATACAAAGTCTAAAAAATATGGGTGTAAATGGTCACTGTCCCACACTGGAACTATGATTAGCTAACTGCTATTTTACACTGTAAATATTAACAATTCAGGCTAACACATAGCTACAATGTTTTACATGTATCGCACGGTTAGTAATCAACAAAAAATAAAATAACCGCACTATTAAACCCTATTTTCTTCGTAGACTTTTTCTTATCTCGGTATAGTGTTTTACAGTATACAGCAATCGTCCTAAAATGTATCCACGTCGTATACAGGGTGTAAACAAGTGAAGTGGAGGCAATATCAGCGCAATTACGGACGGGCGGCGATCTCCAATATCCCGACACAATCAAGATGGCCGAACATCCGGCGGCCATGTTGTCGTGTTGCGACATCGCTGTATGCATGTGTCATATTCTAGATGACTAGCACAAATTAATGTTCTGGGGGTAAACTACAAACTAGGGTAAACAGGTTGGATGAGGTTGGGGTAAACTATAATTTTTGGTAAGTAAATAAGCACCATACCAATTTGATGACACTATTGGTCTAATGTGTTAGTATATTTGACTGGTATTCTAGGTGTCTCTGGTTCGATTCCTGCATCATGTCAAGCAATATTAGCCTTGTGTCTGGGTGTTTGATACGTATTGTAAGTAATTAACAAAAAAGTAATTTAGTATTACTTATTATCCGTTGTCTGGTACCCATAGCTTTGTTTGGAACTATATGGGCGCTGTGTGATAATGTCCAAACGTCAAAGCTAAGACGAAGAAAGAAAAGGCACTCATTAAAAGATCATAGTGGCCCTGTGACTTTTAATTTTAACTGACCTTAATTAATTATAATGCCTGCGAAAATAGAAGTCGCATTTTCGAGACGAAAAATAGTTGTGGCAATATTTGAATTGGCAATAAAGTAAGGTCGTAATTTTTGTTCATGGCAACAAAATAATTACGCAATAACATCTTCAAATTGTATAACGTTTTGAAAGTATTTTTCAATTCACCAGAATAACATCAAAGCAGAAAAGTAATTGAAGATGGGAAGAAATTAATTTATCATAATGTAATTTTACTTTTGATAAAATACACGATTATGAGATCCTGCTAAGATTAATGAAACATTTTCTCAAATATTTCTAATGTACGCACTTGTAGCCCTCGGGTTACAACCTTCGATGTTATAGAATACACAGCCTTCGGCGTCGGTGCTTTTTGTAAAAGAAAGCTTACCGTGTTCGGAGATGTAGAAATAAATACCTTAGACATGATTGATGTATGACGATGAAGCGAAACATATACTGAGTGGCTCTCACTGCCTAGTGTGTGCGGAACACAACTATATCTTTACTAGCCGTACCTCACGGTTTTACCCGCGTGGATACCATATAGGTAAATATTTTTTTGGGAAAGCCGGTTTGAGTGGTCGCCTGCTATGATCGACTCCATGCTTATCCATATACATAAAATTGAAATGTCTGTTTGTAATTTCAAATTAATAGCTTTTCACCAAGGGTATGTGAAAGTTATTTTAGATTTTTCTTATAATGCAAGCGCCGTATATACTATTATATACGGTGCTTGCATTAAAAGAAAAAACTATTTTTTTAAATGTTCTGTCTGTCTCGGTCTGTCTGTTTGTTCCGGCTAATCCGTAATAAACTGGCCCGATTTTAACTGGCTGATGCTATAGTTTGATAGGATTCCTTTTAATTTAGAAAAACTATTACTAAGTAGCATTATTTATATATTTAATCCTACGCGGATAAAACCGCTAGGCACAGCAGTAGTACTAAAGAAAATAAAATTACGTTGATTTTGCACGTGCGTTTTTGTTGCAAAATAAAAGCAGGGTAAGACTAAGAGTAGTTAGACTTTTTCACATTAATGTACCTGTTAAAGTCTCGTCAAATGCAGTCCAGGCGGCTTAAGAGCTTGTGGCAAGGCCCCTGATTGCAACAACATTCAAAAATATATCACGATTCCAAAAAAGCGACCTGAAAAATATATTGAATAACCGCACAATTGAAGAATCACGCGGAGCGAACAAACAATAACAAAATGGTAATTCTATCCATCATCTCTTGGAAGTGAGTTTAATTGAAATCAGAAACGATTATATTTGATTTCCCTCTCAACCATGAAAATATCTGAGAATCTAATAATTTTATTGTTACAATGCCTTTTCTGAATATATTATTTTACTGGAAACTAGCGGACGTCACGCGGTTTCACCCGCGTAGTTCCCGTTTACGTGGAAGTGCGGGGAATAAATATAGCCTATGTTAATCAGTGATAATGTTGTATTCAAATGGTGAAAGAATTTTTAAAATCGGTACAGTACTTTTTGAGCCAATTTGGTACAAACATACTTACAGACAAACCTTTCCTCTTTATAATACTTACATGTGTCGAGATCTTTATAACATTCACAAGCAAGGATCTCGGAAGGGTTGGCAAAAAAAGTGTGACAACACCCTAATAATTAGTTGGCAACGTAACAGATGGTGAGTTTGGTGCAATCTCTTGACATTTAAACCCAACAGCATAAATTTAAAGCTTCAATCCCTATGAAAATGCGCACATCAGAATTTTGTCATCTGACAAAGCAAAAATGTGTCAAAGCGTATGACTACCCAAAATTTTCTTGGTTTAACCGCCATTGTGGTTTAATCTGACGGTCTCGTAAACAACAGCTGCTCAATTTTCAGGAAGTATTTTTTATAACATAAAGCAAACTTGAAATATTTCTCAGGAGGAGGAGCTCGTGGCACAGTGGCTATTGTGCATATCATTCGATCAGTGAAGTTGAGTAGCCCTAACCTAGGCCAGTAGTTGGATGGGTGACCACGTTAAGCCGTCGATCCCTTTTTTGGCAATCGTTACAGGTCAGTCAGAGGCCTAAGAGAATCTGAGAACTTATTTGACCCAGATTACCGATTTTCCTCGTAAAAGAGGTTGCGAAGGTCAGACCGCGTTCGCCGCCTATAAAAATCAGGTGATCAGCTACCATGGGATTAAATCAAGACCCCAACCATACCTCCCACCAACAATACATGGAGTAAGGCCAGGGATAAAATGATATGGTAAAATAAAATGCGTTTTAATATTATAGTGCTTACATTTATAATTTCAAACATTACTAGTTTCTAAAGACATTTGATCTCATTAAATGGCCGTGTTTATATCTTAAATAAAGGAAAACCTCGGAATTGCGTCTATTTCTGTGAAGCGGATTATTTTCTCTCATCATTAGCGCACGTTGGAGTTATCTCGCTACATTATCCCACGAAATGACATATTATATCTCTACGAAACATACTATTCTGAAGCATTGAGGTGAGAGTTAATCCGTAGACATTAAAGACATATTATTACGAACTGGCTAAGTCCTGCGATTTTACCCGCGAAGACATAATTTCTGGATGATATTCACGGAACCCATTTTTTTTTATAAAAGTCTTAATAATGTTACTCCTTGTAACATCAGCCAAAAGTCCCGTTAAAATCGGTCTTCCTGTTTCCGAGTTTATCGGGAACAAACAGACAGACAAACAGATATTTTTTTTACATGTGACATTTGGTGACTAGTTTTTAATGTTAAAAAAAAGAGACACTTTATTTTATTTATCTGTATAGAATAGATGTATAGATTAACAGTCATTCCAACTTGCACTTTCCTCCATTTAGATAAAGTATATTTCTCCAAATCCCTACAAATATAAAGGGTATTAGCGACTTATGATCGATGACATCTCCCATTGCTAAGTTTCCATTCAGTAATTAATTTTCCTTGACTAACAGTTGAAGCGAGATTTCTACCATAATTTATGGAAACGCAGAACTTTTCATGAATAAAGGAAACTTTTCTATGCTGAATAGCCATTGGTTGTCACAGGCCATTCAACACTTACAATAACCTACTTTAGTTTCATTGTTTCACGGATTCACTATTCTACGTTTAAGTTTATATCTATTTTTGGATATGCATGAAGAGTTGCATGAATGTAGACGAAGCAAAAGCAGTAAGGATAGCATGTGGCGAACAGCAGTCCGACTACCTAGTCTTGTGTTCCTGCAGTGAAAATAACCAAAGTTTTAATAAAACATATAATATTACTAAAATATACCTAATAAATTTTATTCTTACACGTATCACTTTATACCTTACTTGCGGACGTCACGCGGTTTCACCCGCGTAGTGCCCGCTCTCGTGGGAGTACGGAGATAATATATAGCCTATGTTACTCGCCGATGATGTAGTCGGTCGAGTAGTTTTGGAGCCTATTCAATGCAAACAAACAAAAACAATCAAATCCTTCCTCTTTATAATATTAGTTTCGATTTAGAAAACGCTCGTGTAAAGTAAACGAGAATAAGCATTCAATAATAAACATTTCAATTTCACATAACACCATATTCTGCATAAAAAAGTTAACTTAGACTATGCATGGAAACGTCCGGACGAATACCTCTATGTGCATCTAATGTAGCTCTTTCCCTCGGCCCACGCGAACTAACGTCGTAATTCCACTGGCCTACTTAACTTTAGGGGACGCCTCATTTAACTAATGCTCCTCTTAATTACCGGGTAACCTTTGGGACTTGCTACGTATACTGTAAAATATTTATTGGACAATCATTTGCACCAAATGCTTTGAATATGGAGCACGTGGCACAGTTGCTATTGCGCATATCATTCGTTCAGCGAAGCCAAGAAAGTAGTTGGATGGGCGAGTGGTGAGTTGGTGGGCCCGAGTTTCCTCCATGCCTTCGAAAGCATGTTAATGGTTGCCAATTTAACATTTTTGGCGATAGTCACGGGTCAGTCGGAGGCCTAAGAGAGTGTGACAATAGATTATCGATTTTCCTCGTAAAAGGGGTTAAGAAGCCAGGGAGATGATGATGACTAGCACAAAATACCTGACTGATAAGTATAGTTTACCTTGTAGCAAGAACGCCTCTGAACTTAGTGACTAGAAAAAGCGAATAAAAGGGTGCCATCGAGCTTGCAGGTGGTTGGGGCAGTATCCAATCTAACATAAAGGTCACCGCACACATTATATCAAATCGGAAACGAACCGTCACCGCGGCGCTTAGATCGTACATATTGAATACCTATTACTCATGCTGTTCTATGCACTCAAAAACCATGTATCTATTTAAAAAACGTGATGAACGATGCAATACTTACTCCTTCCTTCATTCTTGATCCCCGAGGTTGCGTACCTTCTTCTTCGTAAAAATTAAAACGTCAACAAGGTTTGTGTACATTCCAATGATATTGTATTACAGTTTGCAAAGTGATGTGTCGTAATTTGTGTCGTGAATATAGTTCCCGAAAGTACATCTGCTGGAGTAATTAGTGAAGTTGGTGTCAGCCGAGCGGCAGACTAGACGGTTCGCTACGTGAAGTTCCCTCGCTTCTATTTAAGACCTCTTAATTGCTTATAGTTTTGATGAAACCCGACAGCTACTTCCCCGAAGGGGTAGGCCCATTTATTTATAGTAAACACACATTTCGCCAGTTATGTTTAAATCCCATTGATAAGGGGCGATCCTATTGCAATTAAATTACAGATGGAACTCTATAACACTTTGCCCGAATTTGAGATCAAACCCGTGTTATGCAAAAGTTCTTGCGACCACTAAACCAACGAGGCAGGTTTACATCTCCTGATTGATATATCATTATTTTTAACAGTTAATAGAAAGGCGTTACGTTTCTTTATGTCGTTCGTTCGGAAATTCGTGTGTAAACTGCCTTTTTTTTCTAAAACTTGTAACGCGGAATTCGATTTCTACTTAATTTTCTTGTTAAACATCATTTCAAACCAGCGATGAAAGTATGTGCGAAGACGAGCTCTTGTGAATTCTTTAAATACTCAGAGAGAATTCTTCACCAAGTTATGTGAGCTGCGAGACGTGTTTTAATTTATTCACGGACACCTTACATACTTAATTTGTAACATAGTTTGGGCTGAGCTTGCTTGAAGTTTGAAGAATTCTACCCTCTTCACGATCCCTTTAAACGTACTTCGTGATGGTAAAAAAGTGGTAATAACCTGATTATAATATTAATTGGTTCTTATGATTGTTTGCCATATTAGTCGTTAAAACTAAGGTTCATTTTCATTCGCCAAATGATCATCTAAACTTCAAAGTATTCTTTTGCAAAGCACGCGCGTTATAACAGTTCTACCGTTTTCAATTTATCGGCCTGAAGACTGAAACTGTTGTTAAATAAAATAGCATTCTATAGGCAGTGTAACAAAGTTGTTATTTCTGTGCAGTGCTCGCGGGAGAGACGGAGCTCTCGAGCCGGGCCCCGCTCGCAGATCCCTCGCCTACTAAAGTGCCAAGTACGTCTTTTATGTACATAACATACACTTTAATAAGATCTCTAAACTAAAAAGGAACAAAAAAAAATATTAGTATCTAATTATCTAAATATTAGTGATAAGTTTTTTTTTCATTTCATTTCATCATGTTGTGATGTTTACTCGACTGGTACAGGGGCCTTACCATAATCTCTTATTCCCATAGCTGTATGACAGTGACAGACAAATACATCTGTCACATAATCATTATTGATCTGTCATGGCAATAACAGAAGTCATGGAAGGGCCCCAGATCAACTAAGCCGAATTGATTTCATTTGTCATATGAGATTTTGTACTTATTTTTTAATACAGTCTAATACCGTCTTAACTGAAATCATGAAAATTTAATATTTTGGCTTAGAGGATCTTCACGGGAGTTCATCTCTGGCCTTCCATTTATAATTTCATTAATAAGTTAAAAAGGCGCAAAAACATTAACATAAATAAAAAAAAACGTTAAAAAGAGATCTTATTACAGTGAATATAGAGTTAACATTACGTAACTGCACGAAATATGTATTGCAACTCCAGCACAAACCCCGTTGATAACAAATATTATTTTAACTCGAAAACTCACATCAAGGTCCACGTTCAAATTAAGCGGCACGAGCACAGCGTGATAAAAATAATGCGAATGAATATTAAAATTTATGTAAAGCAATCATGTTTGGACGATCGGAAAATGGAAAAGCACAATTGTTTTTTTGCACACCCTCGCAATACTCGTAAAGATAACCTATCACTGGCGTTCTTGTATTTACAATACATTTTAACTTTTACACATCCCTTGTGTTATTTAGATGGGCAAACATTAATGTTAATGTGTGTAGATCCCAAAGCATGTTGAGTGTTAGTATTTGGTGTTTAGTTACAAGATTTTTTTTAACTAAATAATGTTGCTGATTCTGGAATATTGTACGCAGGTATAGGTATTGTTTCAATTCATAGCTGTGACCAAAAATAGCGTAGGCATTGTCAACGTGCTGTGGTGGTCTCGGGGTTCGAGCAGTCGCCTACTACGCAAGCGACGCAAGTTCGAATCCCAGTGGGGCCTACACCAATGAGTTTTTCTAAAAACTTATGTGCAGTGATTTCCCACCACGTGTTTTACGGTAAAGGAAAACATCGTGAAATCGACAACTTGAAACATCGAACTTCCATGTGTCTGAGAAATAATTCAAAGACGTATTTATAGTGCGATGGACTCACCCTCTGTCACGTTGGTACTTAATCATATTCGGTGAAATGTGGGTGTTGTTGTTACAACAACTCTGCTTACCCCTTTGACGACCCTTCTGTGATGGCGTAAGCATATTTATTTATTACTGAACACGTTGCAAAATTTTGTCAGTCGTCGTCAGTACTTTACGGCATAACTGTCAATTTATATACAAAAGACAAGTTGAATATTCTTATGAATATGAAGTTCTATTTTCGTGAAATTGAGGGCAAAAAAATCCCCCATAATGAAGCTGTTGGAGAGGTGTGCAACGGAAACTTTTAATGGTCCGCTAACAGGCTTCGCGGCCCGGAAAAGAGCTCGCGCGTCGCTTCACCTAAGCTTGAAACGCTCTGATAATCTAAAGCCATAATAATAAAAATAATGATAATTCAATAATTTCAAGATGCAGTGTTGTCATTTGACTATTAAACAGCTTTGTTCTACCAACTTTGCAGCACAGCACTCACGCTCGATTGCAGTAAAACGTTTTCATTTCAAAAAAATGCCGTAATTATGGTAACTAGTGCAATTTTTTAATTTTTGATTGATTGTCATCTTCGTCTTTAATTGATGAGTTGTGACTCTTGTCGGTGTAACTGATGCAACTTATTCCGTTCGTCTCTATCAAGACTGACTGATAGTAAGTGGTAAAATTTCTGACTACCCCATAATGCGTAAAATGTGTTACTACCTCCTACCGTTGGGTATGAATGAGATATTACCATCCAATTGTATAATTAAAGAGGTTGCATATTAAACGAGGTTTCAGCCGAACAAAACGGAAACAGATTAAGCTTTTTGAATTGAGAATGTATTAATTCAAAACGAAGTGAATATCCGATTGGACGCTGTAACTTTGTTAGTCAGCAATTCAGCTGTGAATTCAAACACTGATTTGCAATTCAATATCAACTGGAACTTTTAACAAATAATCAATAGTTTGTTTTATAATTGTTTTCACTTAACAACTTTGATCATCTTTCTCTTATATACATCTAAATAAATATAAAAATCACTGGACGGATCGGGCTGAAATTTGACATGCATGTAGATGTTATGACGTAGACTTACGCTAAGAAAGGATTTTGATTAATTCTACCCCTAAGGGGATAAAATAGGGGATGAAAGTTTGTATGAAACTGCGGGTGTGGGTGAAACCGCTGGGCACAGCTAGTATACATATACAATTCAAAGTCCTGTCGTTGGAACTGTGTTCATGGGCTGATATGTATACATTTTTGTGATTTATGTTGTATTAATCAACTGTCAAAGTTCTTTCCGTAAAATCAAACCAAAGCTGTAAATTTAATTTAAACATTTAACAAAACGTACTGGGTTTGAAGTCGTTATAAAGGGGAAATAAGGGTTATAACAAATCCACTTCAGTAATAGACAGTACCTCTCAGGTGCATTGAAGGCGCTTCTCTTTAACCACCCAAGCGAGAATCCTTTGAATTTGTCTCTCAAGCGAAAGCACCTCTTGGCGACTTTTATTCAAAGGTGCTATTTTTAGACTGAGTTTTGGTCCTATTATATTGTTATATTACAAGATCTGGAGATGATTTTTGTCACCTGGACGCTATTACAAATATCTATATATCTGTGTGAGTGTCTAGTGTGTGTGTGTGTATAAATATGTATGTTATATATATCTGTCTCATTTGATGAGTCGAACTATCATGGCAACACGAGTTCATGGTGAGACTTATAAACCATGCTGGAAAAGCCTTCTTCCATAAAGCTGGCATAAAACTCAGCTTTTTATACATGCATAAATAGCTATTATATTCACCGAGCGCAACCCTAAATAACCCTTACATTTATCACCTGCTAAAAATGCTTGAGAAAATGTTGGCAACATTTTTAACAATGGGCAACAAACACCTGAACAAAGGGGAAGTTTCGAGGCTGAGTTGTGGCTTCATTGCAGTTTTTCAGGTAAATGGAGGCGTAAGACAAAGGCCTGTCGACGCAAAGTATTCGGACTGTTTTCCACTTTAAGGTGCACGTATTTTTTTGTCAAATAAGTGAGATCCTGAGCGGCGGGATTCCGGATAGCTATTAATTTATCGATATATTAAGAAAATCCTCTTTAAATTTTAAGTTAGAAAATACGTAACCTGAAAGATTTTATGTAGATTTTTTTTTTATTTAATTCAATGTAATAAGAGCTCACCTGTACCTAAAAGCTTTAGACAAAGAGTTCATCTGACGATTTAGAACAAAACGAGCGGGTTGGTACACGGATTAGCGACGCGTGATAAGGCTGAGTCCCAACTATTAGTGGCCGACTGAGATTGTGGCCTATCGATTTAGGACGCCCTTCCATATATTTGAAATGGAGTGTCCACGGGTTGCTAGTTTTGCGCTCACTGTACGCAGTTCGCAGCGTTACGCGCGCCGATTATCTCAGTGAGCGACTGACTCCCACCAAAACCAGCAGTTAACTCATAACAGTTTGCATGCGACGCTCGAAAATTGATCTGAGTTTGCAACGCAAATTTAATTTCGCCACAAATTTGCAGCTCACTCAATCGGCCGCTAACAGTTTGCCTACTATAAGTTACGCAAGCCAAGTAGTCGTGGGCTTAAGAGTTAAGTATCGAGCGACAGTAGCAATTAATTGGATTCTAGATGCGTAACTCTGCAGTGGGTATTTATATTATATAGCCTGTATTTAAGCGCGTAGCATCCCACGGCTCGGCGATCAATTTCAGATATCTTCTATGTGAGCTAACTGAACTATCAAAGCGACGTAAAACAATGCATTTACACATTTCGTTGAAGAGAAAAATCCGAAAACCGTTTTTTGAATTGTTGAAGTAAACTGAAGCGATACAAGATGTATTTATTGTATGTATGTTTTAACTATGGTAAACTTCGTATCACCTGTTTTTCACCGTTTAAACCTTTTCTGAACTTTCACAAATATATCAAAATCAAAATTAATCAAAACTGTTTCATTCATTCCCAAGATTTAGCGAGATAAACAAACAGCAATTTATTTATAAATGTAGATAATTTTATTTTGCTAAATGTTTGTTAAATTTTAAAGCTATGAGTTAGTTATGTTCTAACAAAACGTAAAATCGCTTCGGTAAATAATCAGCAGGCAAAGGCATTTATTAATGTATGAATGAGTATATCTTCTGTTTGGTCTGAGTGGAGCAGTACCAGCCTCTTGCTACTGACAGGTTTATTACATCTCGCCGCCGACACTTGACTGATTATAGTCTCTGGAATACCGCACTTGATGCTAATGCTCTTTTATTAGGCACTCCGGACACAATATATATATAAACTTACTAAGTAGTATGGAATCAAGACTAGTTTGTTTCGCTTGCCATTTGAACAACTTTAACAATAATTTGACAGCAGTCTCTTTGTGTACAAATGAAATATACCTAATCAGATGACTCCACTCCATGGGAAAGGCCATGGAAATGATAAGCGACATGTACCAGTCAATTATGTAAGGGTAAGAGTGTTATTATCTATGCCGATAGATGGCGTTGATATGATGTGAATCGCGCTGTTGAGATTCTCCGCAGTGTCTTTATATAGTAAATCTCGTGGTTCAATAAATACTTCAATCTCTTTGATATTATCATTTCATTGATCTTAAAGCCTACAAACTACAGAGTACAGGACTAACATAACTAATAAGATTATGAAAATGTTCGGCGATCATTAAAAGTTTACGGACGGACAGATTTTTAATGATGTCGTGATTGTTGTCAGAGTGTGTTGGAAACTATTTTGATGTATTTATTTATGGTTTTTTATTGTGTTGTTTTTCTTATTATATTTTATAAAGTGAAGTTGTCAAATAAATACGTTATATGTCAGCTGCTTTTTTCCACTGCTCCTCATTTTAATTTGCTATCGTCTACAGAGTGCGACCGCACGTTCGTGAGCCGCGGCGGCGCGGGCAACGGCACGTTCTTCGCGCCGGAGCTGGTGAACCCGCAGAACCAGAGCCGGCAGTGTCTGTACACGTTCCTCGCGGCGCCAGGCCAGCGCGTGCTCGTCGAGTTCCGCACCTTCGACCTAAGGGGGAAGCCGCCAGAGTAAGATATCTACACCTATATTGTAAACATGAATGATTTGATTGTTTTTTTTGTTTGTGTAATAAGTTTCACTTAGATATTTTCCGGTGTAGGTATTCAGTGTTTTGTTTGACATGACTTTCATAATTGTGATAATATAATCATAAATGTGGCAAGGGTGGTATTATAGTGTCGAAGTATAAACTCCAAATGATTTTGAATACGTAGATGATATGTTAAAATGTATTTTCCGACTACTGTTGATGTATGATCTAATAATAACCGATAACTTGTTTTTTTCAGTGGAGCCGCGGTGGGGGAGCTGCCGTCGTAAGTACACCTATCTATCTCTATCCGATCTATCCATTACATCTCCGTACATATTATCCTCAATATATTCGCCGATGCAAACATGTTTGCTTCCCCAAAGTTATCAATTATTTGGCAAACAATAATACATCTAAAAATTGGGTCAAACATTTGTACAACCTTGGTGCTAATGTTCCATTTGCCGAACTCGATAAATTATATTATGTACACCTGATTGATGTTTCTGGGATCAGGAACTTTCCAGGGAAATGGCAAACTTTTGCTTGTTAAGAGGTTAAGTGGTTCTGTAAATGTCATTATTTATGATCATTTTGCCATGTATTCTATAGGTATATTATAAAGACGTTGGTGTACATTTTTGTAATTTGGATGTAATCTTAGTAACTATTCACACGTTGAAATCGTGTGACCCCATAGCAAAATACACAAATATGTACTGCCGCGTTATTCACTAAGGTTTCTCAGCGTCACACTCGGTCGGTTTTAAATACATATACGAAATTAAACCATATCCCCTATTATGTACCTATAAATTTCGTATGATTGAAATCAACGCTCGTTGTCGCAACGACTCTGAGAAACCTTACAGAATAACGCATCTGAAGTTGGCCCCTTGTTAATGTATGCATGTGTAACAGATGCATGCACGAGTACATGGACATCTATTCGGAGATCTCGTCGCTGGAAGTGGGCGAGTTGGTGAACTCGGCGTTTGGCGGTCGGTACTGCGGGCCCATCCCGCCGCGGCGGCGCGTCTCACTGCACCGCGCCGTCGCGCTCTCCTTCTTCACCGACAAGCCGTACACACCATACAATATCTTCGCAGGAACCTACCGCTTTATCAATGCCTGTGAGTATCATTTTCATCATTTACATATGAATATGATTAAAGTATATTCTATATTCAGGCGCATTTATCAGGAAATATATGTCACAGATCCTTGTCCTTCTCCTTTCACTATCTCCGAATTTACAGGATGAGACTGTTACATAGAGTATATAAAATACAACGAATAGTTGGTTGTGTTTATCTGTGGATATGCTATTGGAATTCTGTGGAATGTCAAATTATCGATATAGAGTAGCAGTGTCTGTGGAAACACTCTACATTTTCTGGAATATTGTCTACCTTTAGATATAATCATTACGAGGGCTTTTCGAACGCCTCTAGCGACGTGGCTTGTGCGTGCAATACCTTTATGCAACTCCAACTTACGTGTTCAAAGTACTTGTATACTATAATATTGTACTGCAACAATCTACAAGTCGACACCAGTCTCCTTATTTCACAGAGACAACTAGTTACTTAGACTTTGTTTTAAAGTCTGATACTTCCAATACCTCTTTGCAATACATATTTGAACGCCATCGCTATCCACAACAGCTTCTAACATTATAAACGCGATAGATTGTTTGGGTTACTTCTTCATACTTTTCTCGGTCTAACAGATTTAAATAGTAACTTATACCCAGGCTCAGCACAACTTTTTACTTCGCAAGTTGAAGCCAAGAGCGAGCGGTGCAGCTAGATTGTTTGAAATAAATTATAAATGTTCCCACATTGTTACGCACATAGTTGTCACCAATAACAGTAGGTAATATAATAGTCCACATTCATAGATTGTCACACGTCTGAGCCTGTCCAAGTTTGTACATAAATAACAAACTACATGTTCTAGTTGGGGGTGAAGTTTGCGCGGCCGGCCGTTGGATGTGTCACTGTATTAAATACCACTGTCATACTGCAAACTAGTCGACAGTGAAATGAAGTGAGGTAGTGAAAACGGTAAACTTAAGTCGAAATGTAATCTTATATCATAATAATTGAAGACTACTACGTGAGCGACGCAAGTTCAAACTCCAGCGGGGCCTGTGCCAATGACTTTTTCTAAAAACTATGCGGTGATTTCTTACCACTTGCTTTACGGTGAAGAAAAACATCATGAGGAAACCTGCATGTCTGAGAAATAATTCAAAGACTGTATAGTGCCTAAGACTGCGATGGACCCACCCTCTGTCACGTTGGCACTTAATAACATTCGGTGAAATGTGGGGGTTGTTGTTACAACACCTCTCTTATTATTATGGTCTGTCCATGACCATGGATTAGCTGCATTTTCGTCAGTTGCAGAATCAGTTATGAATACTTATTAATTAAATACATAATCATTTTATCTGAACTGTATTGCAGTTAATAATTATTTAATTAAATGTACATGATGCCAGCTGAGTTTCATGCCGGTTCTTCTGAGAAGGTTAGTTTCCGAACCGGAGGTCTATTCTTCGACGTTCATAAGTGA
>OZ037720.1:11925048-12106424 GCA_964035505.1 Watsonalla cultraria
TGCGGCGAGTGGCATAACGACCAATTAGCATGGCCCCCGTGAGCCACTTCAATAGACGACCGATCGCTGAGATATGCAACCAGTTAGATTGTTACTAAATTTGCGATTTCCGCTTGTCGTTTAGTACATTTGTAAGTGTTATCCGTTGCGCCATCTATGTTAATCTACTTTCTAGCATTTTGTTCGGGTTGTATTCACCGGAACAGTAACTTTTGTTATCCGTTGCTATAATCGCCTCGGTAGAGGATAATCCTTTTGGTATTGGAACAATTTCTAAGCAGATAATATTTTGTGCTTTATTGCAGTCAGATGAGTAAAGTTAACGTCGTGGTGTCCGAGTCATTAATCTTCTATTATTTTTATTTAAAGTGCGTATAAACTTTTATAAAAAGTGTATGAAAGCATTTTAATGCAAAGAAGAAATTCGAAGACGTTTCTGATGTACTCAATGGTGAAAAGGTAGGTACTTATAAGACCTCCCCTTGCCCCTTTGATGATCTTCGGAAGGCGTAAACTGTCAAACGCATTAGCCATGTAAAAAATAATCCTTAATTTCCCAGAACAATAGTGACTGAATATTTGAGTAATATTACAACACCCAAACAATCAGATTATAATTGCTAAACAGATTTACTTTTTTATTCGTCAAAACCAGCTAACCTCCGACATCACATATTGTAATGCCCAATTATATATTCTCCATACGTCAGAAGGTATTCGTAGTGGAGTCAAATACAATTGTATTGTTATAGTAATGTATTCAGGCGACAATCAACAGATAACTATCGGTTGGAGATCGTGATCGCGTGTCACTTCGATTGGATGCGGGTGTCACTGGCGGTGCGGCAAAGATTACCGAAGATTCAGAAAGACCACTCGCTTCAAAAAATTACTCATTAAAGACGCAACAGTAATATCTGTTTTAATCTACATCGCAAATTTGAAAATTTTGTAGTTGTACACGCGCATGGGGTCCTGCCAATTTCAAAGATATTTTCAATAATATGATCATTGAATTGAGTGTTTTACCAAAATACAGAATGGAAAATAATGTATCCTCTGTTATTTTATTCTGTATCCCGTACCGTGTTATCTAAAAGCACATACATTTATTTCCGATGTGTAGATGTTAGATAGACGTCGTCTTGTTAGTGGATACCAATTTGTCGGCGTGTGTCCGTACTGTTAACGAAGGCTAGCACTGCCAATTAAATTTCTACTTATTGATAATACAGTAATGATGCTTTTTGAATGTGGATCTTAACAAGGCTTTGTACGTTAATTGCTACCGATAGATTGTGTGACATTGATGTTTATGCTGGTACCAAAAAATAAGGGAGTAATTGAGTGTTGAATCGTAGGACGTCTCGTTATTGTACCAAGTTTTCAATGAATGTCTAATGAATAGTCGTGACTTTGATTAGCTATTGATAAAATACACAACTCTCAAACATAAAATTTTATCGATATCTTAATATACGATGCGGATCTCTCGTGAATGAATACAAACCGGTACAACATTCCTACTACGCTATTAGAGACATGAATTTCTAAAAATTATAGCCAATATTTTACAAACTTTGACGGTTGTCACAATTTAGATGTCAGCTAAGTATATGTAAATAACCGAGAATTATTTACGACTTAAACTGGTTGTTTTATCTATCGTCAATCGCGACGTCGATTGAAGAGAAGGTTTGGGAACAACTTGCAACTGCGTCACAAATATAATGACAACATCAGGGCGGCTCATTAAATGTTTTGAGATTTTCTTTCAAAATAGATGAATACTTACGAGCACCTCAATCTACTGTTGCTGAACTGGAGTTAGCCAAATAAGGTCAATAGTTGTCACTAGAATTAGCATTTATTTAAAATAGCTACTGTAATTAGCCGAACATGATCCAAAGTTGTAACTATACAGACTTGATTCGAGTTCTGTTCTGGTTCGAGAACTCCGTATGCGTGTGATAATTCTAGACGGGAGCCATGCACTGACCTTGTGTTACTATTATATTTAGTGAGTGCGTGGTCTATCGTTCGTATCGCGATCCGATCGGCCTCACGATTGCTCCCATCGGTACATACCGCTGGGAAATATGTCCATTTCACTTCTAGGACTCATTGAATTCCAATTAAGAGACAAGACTTAAGACAAGAAAGGTTTTAAAATATGTTGGGAAATATAATAAACCGTCTTAACAGTAGTTAAGTCGTAAAGCTAATATTCGCAATAAAAGAATTCGCGGTTTCACCCGCGTGGATTTCAATTTATGGACTTAAGTTACTCCTTGTCAGCTATATTCCAGGGTAAGTCTCGTTAAAATCGGTATAGCCGTTTCCGAAACAGACAGACAAGAAATTTTAAAAATTTTCTTTTTATATGGATTTACCGTTTATACTTTAGAATTACAGACACTTAAATTTTATTTATCTGTGTGGATGTGGTATACGTTGAACGAGTTGCACGATTATCCAAACATAAAAACAAAAGGCATCGCAAGCAAAGGGTTGATACCCGTGGAGACCCTTCGTGAGAATCCGATGGAATAGAGACGTTTGTCGCTTTGTATCAGACAGCACAAACACTGCATGAGTGAGCAAAACTGTGGGCATGAGAACTGGACCACCATTTAATCCTTATGGTATTACAATTTAATCTTACCGGAAGATGAAGACAGATCGACTTGATATACAGTTAGTTGCCTTAATAAGAGCAGCGACAGTACAGTTTAGACTATCAGTTCGCTCAGGACTTACGCAGACTAGATAAGACCCATAAATGGATAGAAACTTATTCGGGTTAGCTTGAGAATATCTTAATTGGTGCATATTCAACAATACTAAAGTATAGAGTATCTCTCTGTGCCAAAAAGTAGTACCGCTTCCAGAAGTCAAATACCTACATTAGGAATCCGATTTAACGCAATACCAGGAAAACGCTACGACCCACATACCTTTTCCACGAGCGACAAGGGGTCTCTCATTGAGCCTACAATTTACAACATTGCCTCGAGAAGACAGTTTAATATACAAATGTTTGTCCAACATCACAGCCACACACCAAGTGAGTTATAGACTCACATCAGCGTTGTTTTCACACCAGATGGTATAAACGTGTCTCCTAGTTTATTAGACGGGCCCCAGTCATTTGTCATAGGAGGCGCTGATGGCAGTAATTTACCGAATGAAGGGCATTTGATGATAGATTTACTTTATTGTCCCTTGGGCTGTGGAAATGAACGTTCCTGTGTGAGGGCTTCGTTTGAAACAAGTGTGCTGGGAACATGATCTGGGAAGGGTTAATCCTTAGTTGAGTCACTGTACTGATTTTCTGATTTTTGATACATATATGTTTGATGTATGTAATAAAAAAAATATTTCTGCTCAAACAATTTTTTTCTAATAGACATTAAGTAAGGAGTAATGTAAAAGTATGAAAATACGAACAATTCAAACAGGCGGGAATAAGCTTTCTATATAAGACTAAACATAGGTTGGCAAGGAGATGTTAACATCGAAAAGGCGTTCCGTTAGATGGACTCGCTAACTGACACACCAAGTGAAGGCGAGAGCTGCGAATAACAAATGTCATAAGAAGATGGCAATCGGACGGATGCTGTGGATCCATGATCCAATTTAGCAAACGGTTCCTCGCCGGGGCCGGGTGGCGCGCGACCATTTATTTTCCCCGTTTGATCTCTGGAGGAATTCCCTTTATCAGTTCCCCTCATACAAGCGATAGTCCCGTATTCCTTAAGCGCTCCCGACCGCAATTTACTATCGACTTTTGAATCCGGAAAAACTAGTTGAACTCATTCTGCGGTTAGATTCACTGTCGTGTGTTGTGATTTATATGAAGTGTGTTTGCTGGCGTTTTTGTTCGATCAAAACAACTGCGAAATCCAGAGTGGATGATTTTCACTATGAAATGATTAATCTGTGACTTTTATGAAATATTATTTGCGTATTTGAGCGGATACTCGAATATATATTTTGTTCAAGTTCAAGTTCTTTGTAGCATTATTAAAGCGACTAGGAGTTATTTATCTCAGAATGTTATCAAAAGTTCCCCAGACCACCCTTTTGCTGAAGCAAATTCCTGTGAACCTATAACCTGTTGCATATTCTTGACTTTATCAACTCGAAATTTCGAAAGTTTTAAGACCGGAGTGGTTTAATCAGCAGTTAAAAGTTAATAACTACTGGAATGAACTCCGGATTAAGTGTGATTTAAAACTAGAGGGGAATAAATAACAGATACGGTACTGGCGTTGTGTTAACGCCTTTTCATTGCTATTGTGGCGCTTCACGATATCAAGAATATAAAAGCATTTTATTGTTCAACTCCAATTGCGGTCTATTCTGTATCCAGGGCTGAGTTTTTGCGACTGTTCATTATTCATGAACCTCAACTTTTGTTCGGGAACGTTATTCTGTTGTATCATTAGCAATTATGATTACTTCGGAACTGGCTCAGAAAATTTCATTAAGTAATGTTCTCAATATTACACCACTGAGTGTATTGTCCCGGCTTCTGTTTTTCCTCATTCCTGCTACATTCTTGACTCGGGACAAGTGTCGCTTACTCACCTAAATAACCATTAATACACTCACTTTGTCTAATAAAGAAGCAGGCAGAATTCCTTGAATTGGCCGGGAAAGTCGTAAATTGATCAGATTTTACTATGAATGACATATTTTATGAACGCTAAGACACTAACCAAAACTAGAATGTGGAAACATTACTGTACTGAACGAACCGACAGGAATCTATAAATAGGGTTTTTTTTAATTAAAATTAGATATTCACAGTATTTATATAATAAGCATAATGAAGAAGAAAAAAAACATGCAGATTTAAAATTAACGATGAATACACTTGACACAACGTGGATACAATTTAATATTTAGAACTAAATTAATAATAATTATATTCTGAAGAGTTGAGGTCCTCAGAACTTCTACAGTGTGAAGTTAAATTGTGACTGCTTTCCCTGCATATTCCGATAAGAATGGACTGAGTGCAAGTCCACAGCCTTGTCCATAGTTAATTAATCAAGTGAGATACAGCTCACAATCATGGAAGCCTTTACAAACGAAACGATAATGGAAAAATATACCAAACTCAGACCAGACATCAAAAAAGAGGGTACAAATGAATGTAATTTATAAACCGTCCGTTGAAAAATATAAACATAGTATAAATGGTGGTATGGGGGAGCTGTATCTCTTCACACAGCTCAATGGGTGCGAACAAAGTGTCTGCGAGCGATGTGCGTACTCCACTCGGCTGGACACGGCTGCCCAACGCC
This sequence comes from Watsonalla cultraria, assembly GCA_964035505.1. Lineage (NCBI taxonomy): Eukaryota > Metazoa > Arthropoda > Insecta > Lepidoptera > Drepanidae > Watsonalla > Watsonalla cultraria. The sequence goes on from OZ037720.1 coordinate 11,930,364, forward strand.
TTATCTTGATTAATTTTCCCTTTAATAAAATTTATTGCGTTCTCTGCACACAAAAATGGAGCTTTTGACTCGTTGACGTACGTTAATGCGTTTTAGTGTCGGAGAAATGTGGCTGTCTCTCGGACCACCTATCTATCTGTCTATTGTCCTAACTTTGGGCTTGAATACCAATGGATCTCAATTTAAGTTGAATTGTTTACTTATCGCACTTATGGTGGAATTAAAACAATTTGGGTACAAAAAGGTTTTTTTTCAATTTGCTATTTAAAAAAAACATACAGCCGAATTGGTAATTCTCCTTTTTTAAGTCGGTTGAAAAAATTCTACGGGTTCGGAAACAAACCAGCACGAAACTGAACAGGTATCTAGTACTTATTAAAAATAAAAATAACTAATTAAAAAGGTACAAGTTTATATCGTAGTCACATTTGAAACACAATAAATAACAAAAGTGAAAATTTCCATGAAACTTCTTGTATCTATACAGATAAATAAAATTGAAGTGTCTGTTTGTAATTCCAAAATAAAATAATTTCACTAAATTCATATGGAAGTGTACACGCTACTAACACTAAAAAACCAAAATTTAAATTTTTTCTCTGTCTGTCTGTCTGTCCGTCTGTCTGTCTGTCTGTTTGTTCCGGGTAATCTCTGAAACGGCTGAACGGATTTTAACGGGACTTTCACTGGCAGGTAGCTGAACTTTCAGGGAGTAACTTAGGCTACTTTTATTTATTAAAAATATTAGGGTTCCGCGACATGAAGCTTGAAACTAAATCTACGCGGGTGAAACCGCGGGGTACAGCTAGTTAATAATATATTCAGTTAGTAAATAAGTAGTTCCATAATTAAATTAAACTGGGACGTGTATACCACAACCTGTCTCGTGAGTCACTTAACATTCCATCCACGTATCTGTAGATCTTAACTGCGAGGGTTTCATAGATTAATCATAAAATTACAAAGTTTAGCATTAATTCGCAGATTGAATGTTCCCGTACATAATAATAGAGCGGTGATAAATCATAGTATTACAACTTAACATTAATCATTCACGAGATCGAACAAACGCTAGGAATAAGAACTCTGTACCGAACTATATAATTTAAAGCAATTTGATCACTTTTATATACAATATATACATTTAAAATGTCTGTTTGTAATATCACAATAACAACTACTTACTAAAGGTATATATTATGAAAATAAAATTTCATCAATATGACGTCTGGTTCAGTTTATTTCTGTAATGACTGGACTCATTTTGCCAGGAATTTTACTGTTTGATAAATGATACTTACAGGAATTAATTAATTCTTATATTATATAAAAAAAATAAGAAAAGAGCAAAAAACCCCATGTAATTGAGGCTATGCGGGTGAAACCGCGAGGCACAGCTAGTAATAAATAGGATTAATGCACAATACTATCACGAAGTAGAGCTCAGAGAGATACAATCTAACAAATCAGTTGTAACAAATTACATTTCGTTGAGGAATAAATTTAACCAAGCGACTCTGTGCTTGCGTCAATAAGTTCACGATATCTCGGATTTTGTACCTTTTATCGACTCAGTGATAACAGGGAAATCCATTTCTTAAAGTGGTTCCTTTCATAGAATCTATTATTGGATGATAAGGAATACTTACGGTTTTGTACTTACTAAACAGATTTATTGTCACTGTTCCGGATTTGCGGAACAACTGCTATCTATAAAACAATAGATATTAGTCTTGAATTGTAGACATGTACAGTATTATAAACAGGCAATTACTTTAATTTTATTGTAAACCACCTATGCCCCGCGATTAACCCGCCATGGATTAAAAAACACTGTTACTAAGAGATTTTTTTCCATAAATAAAAATAGTCTAAGTTACTCCTTAAAATATGAGCTATATTCAGAGGTTAGTCGGAACAGAAAGAGAAAAAAAATTAAGCTTTTTTGTATATCCTTTGATTATGCATTTAGTGAAAAGCAATAATTTGGAATTGCCATCTGAAACTTTAATTTGATTTATTGGTATGGATGGATAGTGTTACAGTAGATACATTAATCAGTACACAAGGCCTTTGGTAACTCTTGATATAGGTAATACGTTTGAATTTCGCCAGTAATTATTCTATCTAAAGGTAGACAGGGTTCATCGAACACGTGCTAATAAATCAGACTAATAGATTAATAGAATAAATACTATACACATCTTATTATGTCCTGAAAATTAGTAGATGTAGAACGCTCAAGTGCTGACGTAAGCGTCTATTGTGGAGGATCTCATATTTCCTTTCACGTAGGAAGATAATAAAGACCAACAAGGTGTAACTATGACCCTAATCAAAAGCGGACGTAAGTCTATTGCATGGACTTATTAATCAACGTGCCAATGGACAGTGATCTCAACAGAACAACAAGCAATCAATGCTGCTTAGGTTAATGTAGATCTCAGAAAGTGTATCTATGATGGACTTCCCACAACAAATTAAATGTACTTAGAATGCGAACACATAAGGTACAATTCGATCGATCACATGACCAGAATGTCTTGTTTAACAACCCCCCAATAATACCAACTCGACCAAATTTTAAAAGATGGCATTTTTTTCCGAACAGAGTACATGATTTTTTTCGTTCCATATTCAATGTATTAAATAAATAGAGATAAGGTAAAACGAGATATTCTGATCAGAATTTGTAGCCTTCTTGGGGACTGCCCCATCTTACAAAGATTGTGCTCATATCACGCAACCTAAACCAAAATTTGTTGAGTTATTGCGATGAGAAAACTCGAACTATGCCTTTGTTTGACACATCAAAAGTAATAAAAAATACTAGAAAATGATATAGCGTCGAATAAGTTACTACTGTACCCAACACGAAAGCAGGAGCTTAGCGAGATCAAATGTATAAAGACATTATTGCAAAGGTACATGTTCCGCACGCAACACGCGACCGGCGGCGGCCGGCGAAGATTGATGGATAGGCGAGTGAAAGGAATGCTTACAAAGGACATCGTCCTTCGATGTGGTGCCTGTCGGGATACGAGGACTATTCCCGAGCCGGGATTACACTACGTTTCCGCCATTTGATATCAGCCTTTAAGACCCACTAAATATTTAGACATCGACCGACACTTATCACGTGTCACGAAAATAGGTTCTGTAGTAGGTTTCTAAGTAATTCGGAAATTTAGGACTGGATTTTAAACGTGAAACCTTAATAGAATAGGTACAGTTTCAGATAACATTAGAAATTATAATTTGTCTTCAAGGTTATGACTAAGAACCTTTTCATACATACAAACAGTGTAGTAGGTAAGTTGGACGCAATCTGATATTATATTATTTTGGTAAATTAATATTTACTAGCGCCAAACGTCAAGTCAAAAATTCTGTGATCTTGAAATTCGTAGTACCTACTAATTAAATCCTTACTTAATAACTGTACTATTAAAATTGGTCAAGTTCCTCGATCCGAGATACACGCACAACAACTTGTGCCAACTTTATCTGGGCTGAAGTTGTTTATCAGGTTTATATCGGTTTTAAACTTCCACCGCTTTGTTTGTTTTGTCAGGTCTAACTTTTTGATAAGCGATATTGACAAACTTTTCATTGCAAAGATATATCGCATGCTTTTTGTGTTTTGGTTTTACTGTGTTTCTACGTAAGAAATGTATATAATTTAACGTTAATCCGTTTGATAACTTCATTTACTAAACAATCATTTGCCGTATTATCTTTATTTCCCACAACAATGTTACCATCAACAATTTCATCATTCTGACATTCCATACAAAAGCCCAGGAATATTAAGCCTTTCTCACGATACACAAATTCCATATAAATCTCGGTAGTAACATTCATCTCCTTTTTTGTCGAGATCGTTGATAACTTGACCAAAATAGTGCATAAGGATTAAGTTATTAAGTTAAAACGCCCACGATCCGGGTCGGATCCCGGGCGCGTCAATAAAATATGTAATAAACACTTCCATAACGTACAACGACTTAGCCACCATCGGTTCGTGCGGTGGCAAGTTACAGAAACTAGTTCAAGTTTTGGTTGGAAAGAGAATAGGGAATAGGGCTTAAGTCACAAGACGAAATACAACTTAAATGCGTCTATAATATAACATGTACTGTCTTTATCAAAGAGGTTAATTTCCAATACTCAAAGAGTCTCAGAATAAATCCATGTTGTTTGTTCTGGAAGTGAACCAAATCAATTTCTTAGCGACAATACAGTCGTCAATAAAAACTTGAAACCCATCAGCGGATTAGCTTACTGAAGTGGCAATGATTCGATAGCGTGGCTGGAAGTGATGGCAATAGAATAATTTACCATAGAGGTATATGTAGCGAGCTCGTACATTTAAAAGTTATATTGTCGGGCTGTGGAGATTAGAATAAGTTCTATTGCAAAGAAGAAAAACGGAAATGTATAAATGTAGTAACACAAGACACCTATAAGCTTTGGTCGTAGGTAGTTATCATAATTAATTACCACAAACACAAATCCAAATTCCAGTGTACAATAAATATCAGTATTTTGAGTTCCGTGGCGTATATCGTGACTCCTGCAACAGAGACGTATGCGTGCTGGAGTTGCGTCGCCCCCGGCTGTGTGATATCTTTATTGCTACAATCTCCACTCTATTGTAAATTGTTTTCATTCTCAAACGCTAAGCTCTCGTTTTATAAATCATACGATAGTGATATACTAGCTAACAGAAGTTTGAGTGAATTATTTGGTTTGGTGGTAGGACACAAATAGCTGCTTCTATTTTGAATGCTGTATTTAAGACGTTGAAACGGAGTTTAGACGGAGCCAATCTCCTACAATTGAAGAGAAAACACTGTTTTTTAAACAATACTTAAACATATAATTAAAGGATAACCCTTCGTAAATTTAATGTAATACATTTGAAACTTTAACGTTATACTAATTCTCTCCGCACCTATAAAACGCATTAACAGAATGAATTCCATTAAACTGTCGGTTCTCAACGAGGATCCTAGACCCGACCTTCTGAATGAATGACAATATGTTCCAAATGAACGCATGTGCCGAATGACCGGTGTTCGGCAGAAGGTCTAATTGCTTTCTGCGCCTCGCATGATAATGTCCAACTTAAACTGGACCTTTGGGATTACACGCTATTACTATAGCTTCGGGAGAATTAGAGATCAATTGGAATTATAATTTTCCTTTGCATTCTGCTCAATTTTTAATTTTGATTCAGGTATTCCATTTTGTGTTTCTCGTTTTAAGTTTTCTTGACGACATTACAGCTATGAGTGAACTCATCACGATGCAAAAAATTATATCTTCTTCACTCATACATTTTGTAGCTTAGAAAGTGCAAAATACTTGCATACTTGAATAGTACCTAAAAATTCAAGGTTCAATCAAAGTTCAATTCTAGATGATTCTATCAAATGTTTTGAAGAAGCGTAATATCGATTTTTTTTTTTGATTATGTATTTCTATAACATCTTTCCACTGACTATTTTATTTCAACGATACAATACAATTCCTTAAATCTGAAACCTCCGCGGACTGCAAACATTTCAGGTCGTACAAAGCGGCACAATTTGAGTTCGTAGCAAAACCAAACCAATATGCTTTCCAGTAAATATCTTAAAACCGCAGTGCGCAACAAAAATTTTACCGAGTGGCAAATTTACGAGGATCCTAAACCACTTGAGGCAATATCGGAGCGGTTAAACTAGGTGACCGATTCATATAAAGCCAAGGTTTCATTTGCGCCCCTCGGTTACAACCCGTCGTAAAAGTGTTCCCTCTCATTTGCGGCACACATGTAACGATGCATCTCCTACAACTGTCACGACTTATCTGACTGGAGACTTGACTTGTAAAGTATCCATCACAGACGGTTTTAATGATCAGTTATAAAAATGTGGTTTTAGATAGAGCTCCTTCTGGTAAGCGCATCACATCATTGTTCTTCATTTAACCAAAGTTACTTGGTCCTTTCATACAATATTCACAAGAATGGACTGTCTATTAATCTTTCATTGTAATAGGAAAATCTATACGACCAGATCCCGCGGGGTCAGGTTTTAAACAGAAAGTTCAGCAAGTTTGAATGAGCCCAAGTTGCGAACAAATATAATGCTAATTCACCTCCGGAGATTTCCCTCGACACTCGTCGGACTCCCATGATCACTAACTGAACTCCTAGTTGCCAAGAATATTCCATGAACAAAACTTCCAGCTTCGGGGGAACGCGTCCTGCTCGCACTCAATTATTTAAGACGTATGAGATTAAATAAAAAAGCGAAGTGTCAGAGCGGGAGGGTCTTAAACTCTGCGTTTGACGGAGTACAAAAGTTTAAATTAAATTAATACTAGCGGGGTGAAGATAGATCGGCCGCACACGTCCGGTGGCGCGGCGCGACACTCCTGCTAAATAACGACAATCTAACTTTAATTGCTGCTATTTGTCCTCGCCTCGGAGGCTGCAGATTGTCTCGCCAATGAAGCATTTTTCGCAGCTTTTAACATATTCATTAGTCCGTTTAAAAGTATTCCACGATTAATCCATTCGAGGGGTCGTTGTGCAGAACAAAATGTAATTGACAACATAAATAACATTAATAAAACCTTTGAAGTGACCATTTAGGTGTTTTTGTTTTCGATAACGATATACGTTAGTTGTATCAGATCGGTGCGACGAAACTCTGTTGTCTTTTAATTTTATTATGAGTGCTTTATTACAAGGTTGGTAATGCATTCCAGGACTCAAGTGGCTTAAGATTTTTTTGTGTCGGTCGGCGCTTGCGGCTGCCACTTGGTTTTTAATGACTCTATTAAAGAGATTAATGGTGTCTATCGCTTAAAAGTATCCTTTATTTTTTTATCCGTACAAATTTAATTATAGTCGATAGGGATCTTTTGAATAGTGCGGTATTAGAATCTCAAAGACTATGTTCATTTCAGCTGCTTTTGACGGGACGTCAACAATTGTTCATTTGTCATCTTTATTGTTGTATTGTTTATCATTATGAATATCATATGCAGAAGACATAGTCCTAAATACATTTAAATTCAAATCTCAATGTTCAGTGCACTCCTCATTTATTTTAAAAGCTTCCGTAAGATTGTTAAGTTGAGCAAACCCTCTTTTATCTCCTGTATTTTAGATTTAAAAATGTAGACATGGTTTAAAGTTAAACCAGTGTTAAAATTTGGTGCTCGCAGGGGGTGAGCTAACTGGATTGGGCCCCCCTCGGTTATCTCGCGCGACTTGCCACGATGGCTCCCAATTTGGCTCCGGCTGCACGTTTTTGCACGCATCCCTTTAATATGTGCCTTCCGAACCAACTACCTCCCGACTATAAAACATGCCTGTACGCTCCACGGAACTTGATTGCCGAGTTATTTCAGTATAAAAACTACTAACCGATGTATTGATTCCTCGATACGTTAAGGTTAATGAACGGCCTTCTAATTCTATATTGAGGTAATTGATAGTAAAATTGTACTAACTAAAGCTTTTCCGAAATTCTGAAAATATTGAACGATGTACCATAGATAGTTACAGAGGTCAGAAGCATTGATGAGACAGCCAAAAATTTGTTGGATATAAAATTAATTGATTATATTTTAATATTCCAAGAAATACAAATATGATGCTTGTAACAAAATCAAAAGAAAATTATCTTATGATAATTATCCTCAACGTACAAAAAGTTAATCTGAAACTACAAGACGTCAGGGAAAAGCTCCCGAGATCCCTCTGTGAGGTCGCCGCAGCGCACGCCTCGTTGTCTCCCGAGTCCCGTGGCTGAGTTGATCCGACGACCAGCCAGTCAGTGGCGTCCCGCCTGTTCACGGCAGAGCACGTTGTTACGCTCTTCGCTCGCGCACGCAACGAATTCAAACACGATACCAATATTTACTAATTTACTTTACGTTTTGTATTTTGTCATACTTTGTGCTCTGATATAATTTTCTTTCAATTCCTCTTTTAGTTCCTGTTATTTTGAGAGAATTCCTTCTGTTTGTGTTTTCTTTTACTTCTGGATTTAATTCGATTTCATTCAAGAATAAAGCAAGTGGTTTCGGAGAAGATCGAAGACGGGCATCTTTTGTGTGTAGGATGTATCGCTTGAAATGTAATTGGACACATCTACGAAGAGAATGATGAAGATTGAACATGGTTGCTTCGCTTTTGTTTCGGGAATGCAACACGTGAGATAAGATTCGAAGATGATTTTAAAACTGGGAGGCAAATCGCCCCCGGAAAAGCCTCCGCTGGAGACGAAGAAGGATCCAATACTGGATAAGAAAGAATTAAAGAAAAAATGGGAGCGATGCGAAGAGAAATGTCCAGGCGACCCGTGGGTCTACTGTGCGGTGTTATGGTGTGCGTGTGCCATGAGCCTGGTCTCGAGCGGGTACAGTCTATACAAGCAGCAGGGTCTGCAGGGGCGGCTGGCGTTGCTCGAGGAGCAGCACCTGGCGCTGCGGAGCGCCGTGTTGGAGCCGCAGCAGCCGCTCGTGGAGAGGCTGCGGCGCGAGGTGCTCTCACGACCACTGACCTACTGGAGGCCGAGGAGGAGCATCAGGGACTATGGAGACTGCGGATGTCCACCAGGTAACTTGACACTTTTCAATAACAATCAATAAAAAAAATAATCCTTGATTTAGGCGGTTGAGGATTGAAATTTTGGCTTTTAAAACAAATCCGAATCATTTCAAATATTTGAGACTATACTATATTCAATACAGTTTATATTTGTATTGAAATGGTTATTGAATTAATATCCCCCTTATTACAAAACATAGTTTAAACCGAGAATAGACCGAACTCAAATTAAAGCTAGCCCCCTTGAAATTGAACTACCTCAAAATCAAGGTTTATATCAGGTAATATTTTATAGCATAGAGGTAGGTATGAGTTTAACTACGGAATACTAAAATATATTGCGGTTTTCACTACACGGAACAACATTTAAGTAGAAAAGTAAATATTAATTGAGTAACGTTTGGAATAACTAGACTTGTTTGCGGAACAACAACATCGGTGTTTGCCTCGTTTATGTCAGTGACAACATTAATCTGATTAATTTCTAACAAAATAATATACGCGTATCTATCAGAAGCACTAACATCATCTATACAGCATTAAAAAGGTATTTCAATATATTTTTATAATGAATATCGTTAGATTCATTAATGTGGTTATTTAGCTTCTCTATAATCTAAAACAAAAGTCTAAAAGAATCTGCGTAATCTATATTATATTATATTAAGATAATAAATATAATGTTCGTGTATTTAAATTCCCGTTGGACTGGTAAACAGAATTACACGGCCATAACTCAACCTTTTTAGTTCACAACATGTGCATTGTCAGCGCAAATAAACCATATTGTATTAATGGAGGTAATCTGGTGTAGTTCACAATGGGTATATGGAAATACTAGCACTACTTGTAAGCATTTAGCAACACCATAATACGTATAGTACCTATCATGATACACTAAGAATAAAGATTGTGAATATAAAAATAAAAGGAGAATAATCAATTCTTCAAAAATATGTTTATGCTATTGAAATCCCAAAATTTAAGGATCCTAAATTCAATAACCACTTTCCCAAACTAACACATCATCAAATAGGGTTTAAAAGGGACAATCTTCTCGAAAAAGCTATTAATTTTTTTTCCGACGCAATACGAAGTTAATCCCGAGTTGAAAGCTGTCAACTAACCCCCCGGCTATCTGCGGGGCCCGCAGCCGATCCAAAAAAATGATAACACGATGGTGCGAATACGAGACCGTGAGGGCGACACCTCTTACAAAGCTTGCTCGTAATATAGAAAGATATACTTTTGTATGGGTTAGTGCACAAAAAATGAGATTAGATAAAACTGTTCCATCGATAAAGTTTGTGCTTGGGTGGTTATAAAAAAGACTCCTTAATGAAAAAAAATATTTCTCTTCTAATAGAGTAAAAAGAACAATGAAACAACACGAATCGCAGACAAACCCTTAACGCGCTAATGTCCATAAATTACGGCCGTTAAGCACTATGGGAACCAATAGTCCAATCAATAAAAACATAAACGTACCGAGGGTGGCATACGAGAGCGATAAAAGTGACGCGTGCATTTGACGTTCGGTCGCCCTTCGGTGTTTATTTGGATTATTGGAAACGGTGCTTGTCGGACACCCGACAGCGAGTGGACGGTTAGCACGGCTATTTGACAATTTCGATGGGCTCGCCGCATTATGTACTAGGCGTGGTATCCCCATTTAATCTAAAGCCACCACTCATTTGTGTAAAGCCTCTGTATGTTCTGTGTTCATCGATTCGATTGGTAATAGCATTATGCTTGCTTACTTCACTGGAAGAACTAAATTAGTTGCGCTCGCCAGATCAGATGCGGTTATGAAAACCCGTTGCTATTGTAATGTCTGTGCAGTATATCGTGTATCTTTATTGTTCTACGGAATAATAACAGCGGAAGTAATGGGATTATTTCATTTGAACTTGATGGTCCATGAAGTCGTAACATTTTAATAACATTATCATATTTACTGACTTAAAATTGTATTATTATTAGGATATCAGACTACGGTCTAATATTTTATTCATAAGCAGCATTATTAATACCTAAAACGTGTTGAATTATAAAATAAGCATAATATTTTTTTGTACCTGAAATGGATAAGAAAAATTATACGTTCGTATTCTAACTAAAGGGTTTGTACTCTTGTCGGCAATGGTCTGGGCGGGAATTAGGAAAACTAATCTATTTGGCTCCAAAGCTTTGTCTGAACATGTCCAGTTCCAAAGTCCAGAATTTGCTCAAGTAATTAGCAGGAGTACAAACGGCTGGTTAGTTTTAACACCCACTTTTATTGTTAAGCTGTTCAGCTCGGCGCTAACTATTGTACGAGAAACTGTATGGGCGAAACTTTTCAGACTATTATATGCACCGTTTATGCAGCGTTTACACCACAGACATGTAAAGGGAATCGCAGTCATGGAACGTACCTTATAGTCGAGAGCTTGTTTGCTTTCTTCTTAGTTTAAAAATTGTAGGCAGAATTTGATAAAAATCCCATTTAAAAAAAATTAAGATCAAATAAAATTCAACCCCTAACACCCCTTCCTACGCCCTCAGAATAAACTCAAGTATGTGTAAAGTGCTCAAGTTAGTGGTTTCTGGGAAATGTGAAAGGTCCCAGTGCTTGTACGGCGGCGGGTTTCACTTAGTTTTGATTAAACATCCCAATTGTTCGGAGCCTCTATTAGTTTTAGTCTGCGCAGTAAGATAACACGCTAACTGAAATAAGCTTTAGTAAACATCATTTTACTTCGCAAATACTTGCTTTGGGTTTTGAACGTCGATCCCGTCATTCTGCTAACTTTGTAGTAATTGCTAGTGAGACTTTTGTTTACAAAGTCTACTATGTACGTTACAGTTTCGTATCGTCAGCAATTATAATGGTAAGAATTAATTTTCAAATTTAATTGGGTTTCCATAAGACAGAGACATAGGTTTGATAGAAATAATGTAGGCTTAAATAATTCAGAAGGAAGAGCCGTGGTGGCTAAACCGTTTTTAGCTCAGCGTCAGCGCTCGTAGTGTGACATCGTTTGTTCCAAAAACGATTTGGAACAAACGATGTCACACTACGAGCTAACGAAGAAGGAAAATATTGCAAAAAAATCTGCATTATATTTGAGAAAGTCAAAGCGCAGTACCTACGTATAATGCCTAAAACGACAATGGTGAGACCGTCTGTCATATCGGCAGTTCGGCACGCAATTATCTTAGGTGAAACGTGGGTGTCGTAACATCTATGCCAATAACCTCTTTGGACTACGAAAGCTTCAATACCAAATTAATATACTAAATTTGATTTACTGTTAGCCGGCGTTAGTTTATTTTTAATTCAATCATCTTGAACCATAATTAAATAAAACATGGCGACGTGGGATATGTGCGTTCTTACACTACAGTTGTAGAAGGCTGAACCCATCTAATTGAATGTTTGTACGCCCCAGGCCTCTAGGGCCTACGCCAGTGCAAATTTACCTTCTATCAAACAAAATTAAGCCCTGTTTGCTTAAGGAAACGACACCAATTTCAATGTGCCTTTAAAATGTGTGAATGAATCAACGCTAAAATTGTATCCGGCTTTTTTTGGGTATCAATTTGAGTTTAATTTAAAGTTGTGATGGGTTGATCTTTATCTTTATAATATCTGTACGATATTGGCTGGAGAGAAACGACGTCTTTATTTTTATTACTTACCCCAAACCTGTTTGGGATATAAATAAACAATACAGTATTAAAGTGGACTTGCACTTCACGATAAAACATAAGTTTAGTATGATTTTTGCACGATGAAGTCTTTTTGCATGGTCTAAGCGATTAATATAACAAAAAAAGCATAACACAGCACAACGTCTTCAACTGAGGATGTTTACAGCCTTCTAATTTGTATCTGTTATATTGTTCGAGCTTAAGATCAATTATTTTATTCCTCATAACCACTTATAAGATATATTTAACAACTATTTAAGTACAATAGTACTACTTCAATATTATATGATAATAATCACTTAAACCACAGGAATAAACGACACTAACCAAAACGGTAGTTATAGTTTATATTCAACAATATATTGAAATGTATCGTGATGTAAGACACCAATATTAACTTGTTGAAAGGAAGTGGTGACAGAACAAATGAACGCGGTTCATTAGCCGAATGCCACGGACGAGTGAAACTTGGAACGGAACCGCGAATCCCAGAGGAACTCACGCGAGGAGCCTTAGGTCATGCTCTACACAGTTCACGGAGAGGCGATACCGTGTGGCGTTACAATGGAGCGGATGCGGTTTTGTTCGTGCATCTTACTCGTATATGATCTGTCGTCATTACTAAAGGTCTGTAGTCAGGCAGCTGATGTCGGTGTATACATTTGTGTAGGTCTTCATCAGCATATCGTCAATTTCCGTATTTGGTTGGTTAATTTTTTGAAGGACGTTTGTCATACGTATACAATGTCCACTCCGTAGTGCTCACACATCACATCTCATCAATCATTTACCAGTGCAAACATTAGCCGCAAAATCCAATAGTTGGATATATCACTTCATAATCATGTTTGTTTCAAAATATCATGATTTTTAGTAAATACTCATTAACTTGACAAGATTGATCACCTATGCAACTACAGCGATGATACTGATACAGTATATTTAATTTGCTTCTTTACTCAACTATCACTTATTTGGAGATATAATCGCTTTAGCTTCCAACGTGTAACAAATCGTGTGAAATATCGCGGTGCGCGGTGTCGAACTAATTGATTCCGGCGTGCACTCACTAATGGAGTTGGGAGCATGTGCCGCATCCACACGCTACCGCTCCGGGACATACTCCACACAGTTACCAATCACTGACAGATTCATTTGGTTAATGGTTATCGATGCCAGATTTAATTGTGTTAACTGTATCTCATCTGAAGGGTAACATATATCATGGTCATTTTTTATTGATGATGTAATATTATCAAGCGTCCCCACATTAGAATCTCCTATACCAAAATTTGTATTGCAAATTAATCTTACGTTTTCAAATAAGGCAATAGTTTTAATTGAATGTTTTGTTGCTACCCAAGATTTTAAAATAAACGTGGGAAGTTTTAATCTCTCTCTCTTACAAGTTTGGAGCCATATTTTCGAACAGCGTTTTGTTTACTGGCATCATTATTAATAGGAACACCTTAAGCTCATACTTGATTGCTTTCCTGTTTGTTTGGTAACTCTGTAGGAGTTAATTATGTTGTTCCCAATGTAAAGAGCTCACTAAGTGTATCCGATGCGATGATCGTAGGTGTAACGTTACGTCATAAATGCAAATGGGGAGTTAAATAGATATTTATATTATTCCTCGCAGTATAAACGTGTAGTATAACCGAATATGCAACTTTAAGAGCTTGTTTTCTAAAGGAATTTAGATACTTAAAAAACTACCTTGAAAAATGTGATGCTACTACAAATTAAGAGCTTTCGAAGTTCTTTCCATTAATACATTGCCTCTTAGAACATTACATGAGTAGAGTACCAAACTATGACTAAGATAAAGCATCAAGGAACCTTTGATTGCAAAAAAGTTAGATTTTTCAACACCTTCAAAAGGTTCTGTAAACCTGAGTATTAATTTATACTTAACAACTAAACAGATAAACAATGGTTTTTCTCTTTAACCTATCAATCATAAAAACCTGTGAATCTTCATTATTTTAATTTATAACTGTTGTCTCTGTTTCGAATTAATACAACGTATGTAGCTATGCCCCGATATATATCTATGCTTATCTGAAGTCGACCTGGAGATTACACCAAACACACAAAGCACGTCTTTCATATTAGTAGAAAAATATGGACTTTAGAAAAACATTTCTGTGTCACTGTTTTGTGTGATTTCACCCAACTTTCTGTATATCAAAAGAATTACCACAACGAGTCGTGATTAAACATGAGCTTTATGAATTATCGCGTTTACTGCGATTGAGTCATTAGATAGGGGCTTTGTGTTTACATTTACAATTGGTAAGCCATCGCGTTTAGTTCTAAACCGGAATCTTCTTAGCACTTCAAGGGATAGGACTAATACCAATATTGTAGGGAAGTTGTATCTTGATGATGTTTTATTGACTGTTGTGTTTCTGTGAGAGTGGTAAGGCACGAGTCAAATATGCGAAGGTAGACTTTATAAAATGAGTTGAGATAAGAGTGACGTCGTACAATATTAATATTCAACTCGAAACAAATAGACAGACAGAGTGTCGTATATACTTTCGTATGCATTTAATGAAATGCTGTTAAGTTAGAACTACAAACAGATACTTCAATTTGATTTGTCTGTATAGATTGAATTAGTATACAAACATAATATCAACCGAAATGGCTGCAAAATTAAGAGAATTATTTTATTACTCCATAATCCATTGCTGCACTCGCATTAAACCAAACGATAAACTAACGCATTAAGAGA
This sequence comes from Watsonalla cultraria, assembly GCA_964035505.1. NCBI lineage: Eukaryota > Metazoa > Arthropoda > Insecta > Lepidoptera > Drepanidae > Watsonalla > Watsonalla cultraria. Next base: position 11,945,417 of record OZ037720.1, read on the forward strand.
AGCAATCTGTATTAAAATTATATTGGATACTCACAATGTAACAGCTAAAATGTATTTCATACTCTTTGAAACCCCAACAAGAAACATAGGGGATACAGTAATGAAAGCAATGTCCCGTGCGTTTTCATAAGTTGTTTTTATTAATAATTGTACTAGTTTATTGTTATTGCTTTTACTTTAAGAATGGTTTTATCACAATCAGAATGTTTGTGAGCTATATGTTACACTGAAATGTCCGGATGGATTAGGATTCTTAAAATGGAGGTACCGTTACCGTTTAGCATATAGGCTTTCCCATAATGTTTCTATGGGATTTCATAAACACAATAAGTAAAACCGAGGGGCGAAAGTATAATTGCATTGTTGTTTCTACTTTCCAAACTAATATCATGTTTACAAAATGAAATCTCTCCTAGGGGTGTACACGAACTCGCTTACAAAACAGTTCCCACATAAATTCCGATTCGCAATCACAACAAACGTCCGAATGTTTGTTCCAATGTTTGGTCAGCATCAACTGCAGTATAATGGGAGGACCCTATTGTCAGGAGACAATGACCCCAGAAAAAACTTTAGTGGGGTGCGCCCGACCCCGGCCGATACTGTGTTGGTAACCCTTTGTGCGGACTGTGTGGATTTGATTGTGGAATTATGTCAGTCGCATTCGATATTTAAATTAGCTGTTTCATGGTGTGGAGTTGGAGTTTATACATTTACATTTGAAAAACAAATTTAAAAACAATTCTGTATCTATTTATTTCCAAACTTTCAATTAGAACCTAAATCTACGAACCGATAAATTTTATTTTGCCAAATATATTCGATTGGATAGCGAAGCGTACTTATTGTCTAAGCTAGGTTTGTTCTAGTTTACTTCGTAGTAATGATGTGGACCTTTACAAAATATATATTTTCTATTTAAAATGTAAACGAATAATTGTCCAAGCCACAAGCACGTGAGCTCGTGACGTAATAACAATAACTGAGTGACGCCTCATTGAGTCTGCCTCCGGAACGAATTCCTCTCTCAACGCCTCCTGTTCCGACGCTTCTAATTGAGATGTTAATACACATGCGGCACTTATTTTTACCTTTAAAACAAGATTTTCTTTTGTTTGTGACGCAGATGAATAACTTCAAAGGATGCAAAACCAAAATTATTACTCAATTTGATCAACGTAAAGTTACGGTGTACAACCTCGCGTGAAGGTAATGTCAGGGAAATATTTTCAATTTAACAGATTCAGTGAATACAAAATCGTTTGTAGGTGCAAATTATTCCATTCCATTAGGTAAAAGCAGATATCTTAAGCCGTACGAAGGAAACAAAGTAATTGGAGACAAGATCATTATAATAAAACTGCACAGCTGTCAAGTGAGATTAAATAAACCATTTATCTTGGTTGCTATTTGCATAGAGCTGTTAGAGGCCGGAATATCTCGGAACAAAAGGTTTCCTGGCTAAATATGCAAATGCATTTGTTTGCAATGGACGGACTTTCAACTGGTCTTGATCGTGGCCTAATCCTCAGAACATTTCTACGTAAATGGAATTGTGCAATCCACTTCTATGATTCACCCTAAAAGCTGCCAATTTGACCCAAAACCCAAATTAAATTGTTTACCAGCTATACATTTAAACAATGTTATAAAAATAAACGTATATATATCTACATATAATATTATCAATGATTACAATTTCCTATAGCCGATATAAAGTAGGCAAGCCCATTAATAATGTACTTAGCGTTAATGCGGTACATGAACCATCAAGAGCAATATTAATGGTCCACTGGGCTAACGATCTAGCCCTTATTCAAACTACTAACAACCCGAGGCCACGTATTAGAAGACTGCATTAGCAGTATTGTCGCCGCACAATGTGGGCCCTAGTGTCCCTTGGTTTAACGTCGCATTCAACGACGTTGGTGGCTTGGAATCGTAGATTTACTAGGTCTTTGGTGATTGTTGCCCTTTGTGGCTTTGCTCTCAAATGTCTTACTTACGTTGCTTGTGTAACTTTACAGACACTATATATCAAAGGAACCTTATGCGTTTTGAATTTTCTAAGAATTACAAGTACCATTTAATCTGCAATGTTCATAACACAAACAGGTTACATAATTATATGTTATCTATTAGATTCTCAAAAGTAACCCTTCATCAAACATGCTGTAGATGATGTGTGTATTTCCATGACACCCACAAACGTGCCTAGACTATCATCTGGACAATCGCTTGTTAACACATGCCCGCACAAATTGGCCGACATTGTCGATGCAATCTCGTCCGTCCATTATATTAATCGTTGAAACATTTGTTGCAATTAAAGTGTCTCTTCGTCCATGATAGATGAATAAAACATCAAAAACAAATGCACTGCCCGATTGTCACCCTCGTTTAATAGTGTTAAAATCTCATTGTGAGAGGGTGCTGAACACAACGGTACATTGACTATTTCGTTTCTAATATCGCCGACTCCGGCGACAGATGGTTTGTTCTCGATACTGACTCCGCCTTTTTTCCTATTGTTTGTTTTGAACTCGTCTCTTACTTTATTGAGTCGTTCCCAGTTGTTGTCTTTTCATTACTTTTGTGATCGATGTCCTCGGGATACGTTTAATATTTAATAGCTCTATCATTTGTTTGTTCTCTATTTTGATCGCTTCAATATTTGTGACGTGAATGGACGCAGAAGAAGGTTATTACTTTCATTGATTTACTTTTTTTGAATTAAAATAATATGTATAAATTGGGTTATTTTCAAAGTTTAAAACATATTTGTGTACAAATTTTGTGACCATATTTAAACTAATAAGGTGTAATTTATTAAGTAACATTTTCACTCTTTGATGGTATTAAATGTTTGTCTAGGCACAATGAACTCCCCGATAAAGTATTATTGTAAACATTTAGTATCCAACGTGTAACAAAGCAGTGTGTTTACGCGTGGCTGTCACCAAATATATCTTGAGACGGTAGTCAACAGAACAGATAACTTATAAATAACTTTAAAGGGTTCTCCTCGTAAAATCCCAATATCCTGTTGAAGCGTCACGTTTAATCTCTCAGTAAATTTGTCTCTTTGTCACGCCCTCTCGGAATGGATGTGATTGTAGCACCCCAGAGATATAAAGTAGTGATAATATTTAATGGGCGATAGACACGTGTAGCTATGTCTTCATTTTGAGAGTAATGTTACTAAGTATTTGACGGAGGAAATGTTGCTCGGGATTAGGGATAGATCTACACTTGTGTTCGTCAGTGCCTCATTCTGGGTATATCTCTCTAATACTTAGTATTTCTGAACAATATGTTTTATACTGACTCTATGAACTATTGACATCTAATGCATACCAGAAATCTTTGATACGAGTTGGTCACCCAAAATATGTTTTCAAGGCTATGGTTATAGTTTCTCGGGACTAAATTAAAATACTTCCAATATAATCGTGAAAAGTCTCGAAAAACTATGAGTATGAGTCGCAAAGTTTACTAAAATACTAAACATGTATATTGACATCCACTGAAGTTTAACAAGTTGCTTGATCGATTGTTCAGACACCTGCCAATAAAATTCCAATTTCAATAAATTTACTTGATTACACTGAACGTAAAGGAAATGAGAGTGATATAATAATGTTTAATTTTGGCAGCGCCCTCCGTTCGAGCGCTGTCGACGGAAATTACGAGCCCTTATCGCGAACCCTAAATTAACCACTTCCACCGATGGAAGCCAGCCAACAACCACAATTAATAACATCACGGTGATCCACCGTATGTGAACAGGAACAATTTAACGTATTATTAAAGGAGACCATTCAGGCTTCATACAAATTTGCGCCCAAAATCTAAAGAACAAAATGCTTAACGTGATGTCCTAAACAGATTAAAGATTAATTTTTCTGCACATTGCAGTTGTGGGCCCAATATGAATGGTCTCCTTTGTAATAAGATGATAGGGCATGACGAGATCACTCGTCCTACATTTGAGCCTCTACGTTACAGATACAGAATATTGAGGTGCGAATCACACCGAATATTAAAAGCAAATCCTTATTTATATTCTTATGAAAAACTCTACATTAGTTTTAGCACGAAACGATAATTGAAAAGTAAATGACACCACTTCACTCGTCTTCCCTTATGAAACCTCCTTTAAATATTAGTTGTATGCATCCCAAACCAACGACACGACATCTTCTGTGTAATTACTTCGCACACTGCGAATATTAATATGAAGGGGTTCGTAGCACAGTTGATCCTGTGCATAATAATCTTACTCGGGTTCCCGGCTCATATATTATATTAGATCGGTAAGATCGATGCTTATGCTGGCTACTATATGTATATGGTTCTTAAAATTTGTTTTAATATACTCGTAAGCCTGCATTCATGTACGCTTCCTTCGGTTATGAGTGCTCTGAATTTGACTGTCATTGATCCTTTCGATATAAAACACACTAGCTTTTTTAATGCACGTTAGTGTCTGCACAGAACATAACATTTTATTTTCTATGATTTATTTTCAGCTAAACGATTTCTATGAACTTTTTAATAAAATTTCGGTACAATGCCTGAATAACCCCATATAAATTATTATCTGACTAGCATTTTAGGTCAAATGTTTCGTTACTCATACAGTTATGATCTCATTGCCTATTTTGCTTTAAAGTAATTGACAATAATGTCCATTCTCTATTATTCAGGGTGTATTATCATGACCGGTGGAACAAATATGTAGCAGCAGATGGCCCGATGTTCGCCGGCGCGGATCGGTGCGCACAAAACTTTCCAACTCAGCATACATTTTACACCGTTTTGAGTTTGTTTATCGACTCTTGTTTTGACACCCCTATTTTAAACCCCGATTGAGTAAAAACCGTCTTTTATTACGATAAAAAAAATGCTTTGTGGAGCATTATAGTTCTTTGCTTGTAAGAAGCATTTCGTGTGACAATAGTATTGTCTCTGCAAATAAAATAATAATGTTGAATGTATAAGAAAAGACTAATAACAAAGTTCCCTGCATGTCTGGCGAATATTTACCGAAAGCAAACACATTACCATTCACCCGCGCGCGCGGTAATTCATTTAATCTGAACTCACACCGCCTCCCGAGACACACGGCTTACATGCTTGCAGAGCATTTTGCTTGGGCTATACAATATCTTCTGTGTATTGTGCAAATATTGTTTTTTTAGCTCTAAACTAAAAAATTATAAAATTGAATTAGCTCGAAGGTATTGACTTGGTTAAAAACCAGTAGGCTGAGGTTGAAGTTACCAATTTTTACCAAAGATGACTTAGGTATCAATGTGAAAATTTTTTAGTTCGTCGCTCTTTCAGCGGTCGGCCAAGTTGAACATTAACAATGACAATATGAAGCATACCAGCCTCCGCATTACGATTAGTAGTGACCACAATGCTTGCGTATTGCTGGAGAATTTGCAAAGAAATATTAGCTCCACCAAGAGTCAGACACAATAAGCACGGTGCATTACTCTTGAACTTATTTCTTCTTAGGGTGAATCAAACCAACCACCGCAGCTGTTGCTAAAGCAAACAAGTATACTTACTAATGTAAAGTTATTATTAGTAGTAATAGAACAGTATTTTATTGTATTCCGGAAAATATTTTGTTGGTGGTTTTATGTGCATGTGTGTATTTATTTGCTTAACTGTCAGCTTTGCGTTCAGTTTGCATTTTTTCATTTGAAGTTAGTTCAACAATGCAAAGTTTGCTGCAGTATTTTTTAAACAAGCCTCAGACTGCGACTTTGTCCCGCGCGGCTGACTCCATTTACTGTCCCACAGGTAGTAACAGCTTCTTTAAACACTGATATTAGCAAATTTACAGACAGGCACAGGATTATCGAAATAATTTATTTAAATGAATAAATATAAGTGATACGTTTTGTTACTAAGTAATACATTAAAATCATTCGTGAAAATATATTTTGGCAAGTATGTCTCAAATACTTTATTGTAGTAATTTTCAAATCCAATAGGCTTTTAGTAAGTTCATTTATAGCTATCAGAATGGCCAAGAGGCAATACATCTGGGCATGCAAATAAAAGTAAATCCATTAGGTAAGGCACACACGGAGGCAGGTAAACTAATAAATAACCAAGTTTATACAGAGCCTCCCTGTACTGTATAGGTTACCGCCTAACTTATAATAGCGTCGGGCTCACTAATAGATTTCACTCCCACCTGAGATGCGTGGAGTTAGCCTACTGAAGTTTCTGAAGGAAGGGGTGCTCGTGACAGCGGGGAGGGTAGCGGAGCGGACACCGATATACTGAGATCTTACAAAGGTAAAAAGGCGATCTAAGTAATTGATAGTGTGAAGGACTAAGCTGGGCAAAGAAGTAATACATAGATGAGAGAATAGAAAAAGAATGGCATTGTTGCGATGATCACAAATATAGGAGAGACCGATGCTATACCTCACCAGCTATTGAGTTGTAAATGTAGATAAAGTACTATTTTGCTGAAGATTTTCAGATACGATAAATTGAAGGTAAAAGGAAGTTTTATTTGGTGAAAAGTTACGACGTATTACTGCATTTTAAAGTAACTCTTGTGGTCCCTTGAATACTGGATGTGGATAATGAAGCTAATTTCAAGGAAACGAATTATTATCAGTAATTTAAAAGACTGACGATCAAGAACATCACTATGGAAATAAATAGTATCGCTCTTCAACTGTCATAGACATAGTAAACATGAGTGTGTGTAGTAGATCAGTAACATAAACGATACAAAAATGGACTAACACAAATGTATTAAGCTGACCATGTATACTATCTTATGCCTTTTTATACTGTATGCACATCGGATATTTATGCACATACCATACGCATTTGTTTGAGAGAAATCAGACGTGTGATGTATACTAAATATTCAAAATGATTCATAATAATGTGTCACACATTAGTAGTGTTATCAAATACACATGTATGTGTGTATTGGCAGCACGCGTCGTCTAGCAGCAGTCTAGCATCAGCGGCTGGCGCGGCGCCAGCGATGGTCGCTCTCGTTACGGAACAATCGCTTTTATTAAACACATTTGTTGGATTACTGTTGCTACATTTGATTATAACAATGCGCGATACAATAACGAGCAACTAGGAAATTCGTTCGCGGAATATTTATCAAGGAAAAAATATTTTATTTTGAAAAATAAAACTGACTCGTTGGTGTACTGACCGTGGAACAGCCCTGCAGTAAAATATTAGAGAGTTTTTCAAGCTGTAAGATTAGATGACTATTCTTTTGATTTCCTATGCCTATGATAGGTAACATAAAATACGTTCAGACATATACATTATTAAAGTATTTATCATTCTCTGATCACCAATAAAGAAGGTTGACCTCTGCCTACAAATATTAAAGTTTAATGTGAATGTAATATTGTTCTATTTAACCCGAGGTCGAGGTTTACAGCTTGTAACCTGATGTGAAGCCGAATTAATGTAATATTACAATAAACGCGCTTTCAAATGCATTCGACGCGTTATGGCCCATCATAAACCCTCTCCGTGAGATACGAACTATAAACGTAGTTTTATTGGCTTCGGCCGATCTGTAACGTAATTCTGAAAACGTATACTTGTTGTTATCAAATGATATATTTAATTCTACGAATGATACGACGCCTTATATGTATATTTCTAAATTAGAATAATACCACATCTGGCCTCTCTGTATCTTTATTTGTGCAAAAAAATATGTATTTTATTCCATTGCACCGTGTCTACAAATATTTTTTTTATACTTCCTATTTTTCCATACTTTCCTACTTAATATTTTAAATGGGAAAGTTTCTCTACTTGTCGGTCTGTTCCCTCTTTACAGCTAAATCGCTGAACCAATTTGGTTGTAATTTGGAAAAAGAATAAGTCATTAGCTTTGACTACAAGGACTAAAGTTTCGTAGGTTACGTAAAAAAATAATTATGCGGAAGAGTTACGGGCGAAAACTAGTTATTATTAGACGTAACGAGAACACAATGCTTGCAGCTAATTAAGAGCTTATAGCATTACATGCAAGTTCCGCTAACATTACCCTATAATGCATAATGCACCTTTCATTCTTAGTTCACCAGATTTCGCTAAAAGCCTTTGCCTTTGTTCGAATTTGAACCCTATATCGTTAGGCCATTTATAACACTTTCCCGAAACGCCGCAAACGAAATTAAACCATTAGTGTAAACTAAGTAATCACCATTAAGTATCAATATCGCGTGAACCCTCAAAGCGTCTTATTTATCGTAATGTATTTAGTTAATTGAAAGAGCATTGTTGTAGCGCCGACCAATATCTGAGATAATTAAAATGTTAATAGTATCTATAGGCGAGACTCATGAATAAAGGAAACGAGTTAGTATACTTTAATTATAGTGTAAAGGCGCTTTTATATGTCTTACAGCTCTATAATTGATTGCTACTAGTTTTGTGGCGTAGACTAGTGATGTAATGGTGTATAGTTATTTATCGAGTTACTAACTGTTACCTATTAGTTAGATGTTAAGATTCCAGGAATAATATTACGATATCATTTTGTACGTCCTAACATTATAATATATTTATATTAATCGTTGCATTAATAGTATTATTTGTAGTGTGTACAGTCACATTGATTACTTCTAGTTCCCTTAGTCTTTACTAGCTGGTGGCCGCGACTTATCTTTATATTTTGGACAATTCACACAATACCTTTAATAATCATAGGCTATGAGTTATATAGTTCTGATGTGTGAGATATATTATTGTAAAGTTTCATCAAAATCCATTCAGTAGTTTTGCGGTAAAGAGTACCAAACATACATACATACAAACTTTCGCGCTTATAATATTAGTAGGATCTTAGCTTTTCAAAGAAAAGAAACAAAGAAAAACTATCTTTCACACAAAAAATAATGAAGTACAAATAATGACTACAACTCTTGACCACAGACCCTGTTACTCTCTTTGCTGTTAAGTTGTATATCTGTGTATATATTAAAGCCAGGACCTTAACTGCATAACGTTATGTGCTTTTAAACTCAGAAAAAACGTATTGTCTACAGGTCGTATTACAATTCCCGCTTGTTAACATGGCAGTAAGCTCTCCGACTCTACATCTATTATGTGTTATTAGATTGGTCTAAGAAAACTCGTTGAAACAATTTCTAAGAAACTTTTGCGTATTACTTCTCCTCGGGTTACTTACTTCAGCCGTTTTTCGTGAAATTTTCGTGTTTATTCCAAGTTTTTCGAGTTTTTGCGTGGGTTAAAACAATTAGGCGACCTTTTGTATAAGTTCCGAGTTAAACAACAAACGAGAAAGAAAATAAATTGAACATTTACTCGTAAATTCTTGCATTCAACAAATGTTTTGTGTTTCAAAAATAGGGTAGTTGGTTATTCTGAACAAAGTTACTAATGGAATGTTTATTTGTTATTTATAGCCATTCTTCTTGCTTTACTCTCCCATATCCGTAATATCTAACTCTTAAGTGAAAGGATATGAGTCACCTAATGTAATAATCTTACACAATATATCAAATTGCTTAGCTATGAAAATTAAAGAAATTAAATAAAATTTTATTGTTCGTTGAATAAAACTTAGGATAGTGGAAAACAGCTCCCGAATAAACATTTAAAATTTTATTTCAAGAGATTCATCTGGCTACATAGATATTACTGCAATCTTTGCGAAAATGGACAGAACACTAAAACATCTTCTTCGTCCAGGGGCCTTACCATGAGCTCTTATTGCCATGATAGTTTCACTCATTTATGAGACAGATGTATGTGACGTATCTGTCACTGTCGCACAACTGAATTATCATTGCAATAAGAGCTCATGGTTGGGCCCCTGATCGATGAAGTAACAAACAAACTCACATTTGCATTTATAATATCAGTTAGTATTAAAAGCTACGGTTGTGTACACAATAGTGCTGGTAACAGTACACCAGTAACCTGTGTGGGATATAATTTGACGCCAGTACCGGTGTATTACGATCCCGCGGCGGCGGGCGGTGCCACTGGGTATCTGCGGTCAACGCGACCACACGCCGCGAATTCACAACCTGCCAGGACTTTCCACTGGAACTATATACGCTGTTCCAAGGTGATTATAACCTCTGCTGTGGCTAATAGTTTAATTATGTCAACACTGGTTACATATGCTGAGTTTTTCTTAACTAAAATCAGAAGTCCAAACAAAATACTGTCAACTGGAACTTTAGGCTTAAAATTTAGAATGTAAGTTATCCAGAAGACAATTTGAGAGAAAGGCGATAAAATGATTGGGGTATGTTACTGAACTGCTTGAAGATTTTGGGGCAAATTCCCAATATTTTGAGCCAAACGTGAAGGTGTTACAATGTAGTAACCACCCGCATCGGGTCGATCGGCGCCGTATGAATGTTAAACACCTTATCAACGTCCCGGAAAAAAGGTGAGAGGAAAAGTTTGTGACCGCAAAACAAACTTTTTACACCCGATATTCCCATAAAGTCAAAAGGCGGAACTTTAAATGCAGAAACAGGCTGTAGTTATCAGTGTTCCAATCGCAGTAGAGCGTAGATTGCGTTAGTTAATTACTGATCCTAGTGGAGGCTATTAATCTTCATTTGTCCGCGCACCAACCTTCGCTAGCTGCGGGGCTTGCACTAATATATGGGCCACGTTTTGGACAAATGTTGGCCAATTGGCGGAGTTATTCGGTTGGAACATAAGATATACTTCCACTAGACATACGCTTTAGCTATGCTCGATACGGAGATGCTACTAGCGGACCTCTTTATACATTTCCATCCATGAACTACATCCCCATAATTTCTAGACTCTTTAATAACAAGGCTCTAAGATGATGAGAACAATATTAAAATTAACGTCAAAAGTAACCGACCGAAAATGCGATAGTAATAGCGAAGTCTTGGAAGACTTCGCTAGAAAATTTAGAAAAAAATGGGCTTGGAAAACAAGCTGCTTGGTTACTTAACCAAGTACCTTGTTGGTCAGTAGTGATTTTACAACGCTAATCGTGATTTTATTTCCCATCGGACCAACTACTCAATTCAATCAAAAAAAGCAATAATATGTTTATAAATCTATCTTACCAAACGGACCTAAAAGCGAACATAAAAAATGTCGTCTAGCTTTTGACTTGACTATCGCTATTTAGTATCGTATATGGCCAGTGCTGTTCTTTGGTTCAAAAATATTCAAGGCCCTGTTGTTAAATGTATGGGCATGTTGTGACAGATTGTTTTTGTTGAAATAAAATATCACCTATTGTTATAACAAACTGAACTTGAGCTCTTCATCGGCAAACAAATCACATTTTTTGTTGGTCCGTCCGTACAAGGCGCGTTATCTGCGGCTCGCTCGAACACAGTTTCGCTTTTCGATGCCTGATATGGATCACACAATAATATGGTGTATACCATCAACGATTGTTGAGGCTGAGCTGTAGGCTACCAACGGGGTCCACAGGTGGCGGATAGTGGAACAGCCATCAGATATGATGGTTAGCTGTGAATATTGAATAAACAGTCCCCGACCAAACAGCGGCAGAGTTAGCAGAGTGTAGTGGAAAGTCTGGTGGGACAGGCTTACCTATAAAATGCTACAAGGCTCTATGACGACTCTGTGACATAGCGAGAAAATGCCGCCATTAAATAAGCATTCCCCCCCCCCTAGTGCTGGGTAGCAGCAGTACTAGTACCGACAGGAGGCCGAGAAAAAGGATTTCGTTAGGACTTCTGACCCGGACACTAGCTAACCTAACCACGGTAGCTACACTGCGGTACGGAAGGCAAATGGGAAAACCACCGTACTACTTTCCCAAAAACGAAGCAATGGAAAAAGTCAACCAAAGAAGCATAGTCCTTGACAACGGGCTTCCACGATGTAATATGCCGTGGCGGTCTGAGTCCGGCAGGCGCAGGGGCAAGGCTGCGCAGGTCGTCATCCTGCGAAATCCTTGTACGGTAGGCACGTGGAACGTGCGAACAATGTTAACGGCAGGAAAGCTAGATATTTTAAAAGAAGAAATGACAAGACTCAAGATTGATATAATGGGACTCAGCGAAGTAAGATGGGAAGGAAGCGGGGATTTTTGGAGTGATGAGTATAGGGTGATTTTCACAGGGGCAAAACAAGGAAGCAACGGTACCGCAATAGTCTTGAATAAAGAATGGGGATCAAAGGTAGAAAATACAGTGCATCATAGTGATAGGCTAACTGCCGTCAAAATTAAAGCAATGCCTTCAGATATACTTCTAATCCAGGTATATATGCCAACTGGTAGTCACCCAGATGAGGAAATCGAAGTAATGTACAACCATTTAGATACAGTAATTGATTTGGCTAAGGAAAAAGATAACCTGATCTTGATGGGAGATTTCAATGCAGTAGTTGGCGAAGAAGCGACTGAAAATATATCGGGACCATACGGTCTAGGCACTCGAAACTTAAGAGGAGATAGACTAATACAATTTTGCAAAGAAAATAATCTAATAATTATAAACACACTATTTAAACAACCGAAAAGAAGATTATATACCTGGAAAATGCCTGGAGACATAGGACGTTATCAACTTGATTACATTATAATAAAGAATAAACATAGATGCCAAGTTACCACATGCAAAACACTGCCGGGTGCCGATATAAATACAGACCATAACTTACTCATCAGTAAACATAGCTTTGCAGTAGAAAAAGTTCTGAAGAAAAATAAACCAAAAAATATAGATCTCAGTATTCTTAAGGATAAAAAAAGCAATTTTTGTGTGCAATATAGTAATAAATTAGGTGACATGTTAAGTTTAGATAATAATAGGAATAGCGATATAAATAATGATGTAGATTATAAATGGAATAAATTAAGAGATATAATAAAGGAATGTGCAGTAGAATGTCTAAGAAAAGAAAAAGTTGTACCCCGTAAAAAATGGCTAGACCCTGAAATTATTGATTTAATTATTGAGCGAAGAAAACTTAGAAATAGAACGGATGATCAGAGTATTAGAGAATATAAAAGGATCACAAATAAAATAACAACGAAGTGCCGAGAAAAGAAGGAAAAGGACCTAGAAAATGACTGTAGAACAATAGACAATTTAATGCAGAAAGGAAAATTAGACGTAGCATACAAAATAATCAAAAAACTAGATCAGAAACATAAAACTAGAAGCACAGCAATTTTAAATGAAGAAGGAAAGCTATTGGTAGACAGTACAGACATTGTAGAACGTTGGGTCAGATATATAGAAGGGCTCTATGAAGGAAATGGTCTGGATGCAAATGATATCGAAGAGTATAATGCTGTAGAAGAATGTGATTTGGGTCCAGATATTATGAGAGAAGAATTTGATAAAGCCATACAAAACATTCAAAACGGAAAAGCCGCAGGCGATGATGACATACATATAGAATTAATTAAAGAGGCAGTATGCAAACCTTTACTAGACGAAATTTTCAATCTTATAAGCATAATATATCGGACAGGCAAAATACCACATGATTTCAAAATTAGTAGAACAGTAACTTTACCGAAAAAACAGAACACAGTAAAATGTGAAGAGCATAGGACATTAAGTTTAATCTCACACGCATCTAAAATACTACTTAAAATTATACAAAATAGAATTCAGGATAAGCTAGAAAGATGTCTCAGCGAAGATCAATACGGCTTCAGAAGAAATAAAGGTACGAGAGAAGCAATACTAGCGCTGCGTATGATCATCGACAGACGAATGGACCTTGGCCTTAACACATATATCGCTTTCATAGACCTGGAAAAAGCGTTTGACAAAATCAACTGGAAAATGATGATGGTTGCTCTTAAAAATGCGGGCTTAGACTACAGGGAAAGAAGAATTATATACGAACTTTACAAAGAACAGGAAACAGTTATAGAGGTAGGAGATGTAAAAAAGAAGGCTAGAATTAGACAAGGCGTAAGGCAGGGGTGTCCACTCTCACCACTTATCTTTAATGTATTTATAGAAACAGCGATTAAGATAATAGCAGAAACAGAACATGGAGGGGTTAAATTTAACGGGGAAAGAATACAATTCATCAGATTTGCAGACGATATTGCAGCTTTGGCAGAAAACAGATCAGAACTAGAAAAATTAATAAACACAATGAACAATATCTTCAATCAATTTCAATTAAAAATTAATATAAACAAAACCAAAACACTAACCACATCCAAAATAACTTCAACTTCAATACAAGCACCCATCAAACTTAATAATAATTCGATTGAGCAAGTTAAACATTTTAAATATTTGGGAAGTATCATCAACTGTGAGTCCAGATGCAGTCAAGACATAATAACAAGAATAGCTATAGCAAAACAAGCATTTAACAATAAGAAACACATATTTAAATCCAAGATAGCAAAGAAAGTTAGAAAAAGATTCATAAAAACATATTTATGGAGCATCGCACTTTATGGATGTGAGACGTGGACACTCACGCAAAGAGATAGGGAAAGGCTGCAGGCATTTGAAATGTGGTGCTGGAGAAGGATGGAGGGTATAAGTTGGACAGAGATGGTCACAAACGAGGAAGTATTAGAGAGAGTAGAAGAAGAAAGAATGATAATCCGGACAATAGAAAACAGGAGGGGCAAGATGATTGGACACTTATTACGACATGACGCTTTCATTAAAAACATCATAGAAGGGAAGATCGAAGGAAAACGAAGAAGAGGGAGACCAAGGATTAGTTATGTACAACAGCTGAAGGAAAAAGTCAGCGCCATGTCGTACAAGGAAGTCAAAGTGTTAGCTGACAATAGAGAGGGTTGGCGATTGCTTCACCGACAAGAGCCTAGCTCTTAAATAAATGATGATGACCATCAACGATGTTATCGTATGGTCATCCTCCTTGTTGACCGAGTAACGAGTTTATGCGACTTGTAAATATACAACCCTTTACATGTCATTGTGTGATATAGTTAATTTATGCTAATGTATTGCAAATACGATGTAATTATAGCTCGCAATACAGTAACGACTAAGTGATTATTTCAGGGTTAGAAATCTTCTAACTCTCGATTTTTGCCTCTATTAATCTTACTGGATTATTATTTTATTTTATTTTATTGGGACAAAAAACAGTTACACATTGTACATTACATTATTGAGTAAAAGTATACAAAAAGGTAAATGTATAACCAACGACAATGTCCACGAATTACTAACATAAAATAATTAGTATTATAATGGCACAAACCTTTATCTAGTTTTTATTTTAATTAAAACAACATTATATAACCGATTACAAATATTACCGATTATGTTGAAATTACTGTTGATAATACTTTGTTAAAAATCTAAAATAAATTTAGTGTTTTTCATTCACAAAGTTGGAATACTCCAAATACTATTTTATTTTTATTTTTTTATTGTTATCGATCATCTGGCATTTTGGGAATGGGGGGCAGGTAAGA
Source organism: Watsonalla cultraria (assembly GCA_964035505.1). Lineage (NCBI taxonomy): Eukaryota > Metazoa > Arthropoda > Insecta > Lepidoptera > Drepanidae > Watsonalla > Watsonalla cultraria. The sequence continues at coordinate 11,960,889 of OZ037720.1, forward strand.
TTCCAATTTTAGAATATAATTCCAACTTTATTCATATTTCATCAGACTTAGGAATCGAAATAGTGAATTCCAAGCATGACTCAAATAACTCACCGCTTGAAAAAATTGTTAGTCAACAACACACAATGGTTATTTTTTGCTGTCCTCACGTTGTTGTCAAAGGCTATAAAAACATTGACTCCCGGAAAGGCACAAAAAGTGCTATAAATCATAGTGCATCGGAGGAACTGAGTTTCTTGCCAGGTTCTTCTCAGTAAAAGCAACCTTCCGAACCTGGCGGTAGCATGTATAATCCTGTAAATTGTGTCATTCTGACGATTTGAAAGTGCTTTGTATAAAGTCTAATCGAATAAAGATATTTTTGACTTTGACTTTGACTTTGAAACGCGGTTATTGTGTGGAAGCTGTGGCCTTTGTTCACTGTGACAAGGATGCCACAGATGTTAATGATATAAGTAGGTGCAGCTAATGCAATGGCATTCGAATAAACTGCGCTCCAAAGACATGGAAACATTGAGTTACACTGTCTTGTCACATAGTGCAGATACTCAGACAAGTCTGGGCTATTCTGAAATCATGCATTCATTTCTATCTTGTGACTTAAAGTTCTCTTGATGTTATGTCATCATATTTAAATCTGTCGTGGTGACAAATTGAATGATTTCATTTTATAGTTGAAATAATTTGGAAGAAAAATAATGAATTTAATTTCACTGAAATCATAGATCACATCGTGGTAAGCACCCAGAATTTACTCCGTGCAAGAAACGAGAATAAAGCTTCATTAATCGTTGTAGCCTTTTTTTTGCCCCTAGTGTGTAGGGGCAGTGTAGGGCAAGAAATCGCGCGCGAACCATTAATTTGGTAACTTTTCCCCGATCCCCGGTCACATGACGGCCTGCCTCCAACATGAATGGCAATAGTTGGCACCCCGCGGCCTCCGCGCGCCGGCTTGCATCGTTACTATGGGAACTACCTGCTGAGTGTTTGCATTAGAGAATCTGACAACAGTCCTCTAGCAATACTGTCACCAGCTTTTTCCTCATTTCTATGCCAATGAGAAGACAATTGAAAGGACTTTACCGAATGAAATTCACATTTATTTAAAAAAAAGTGCTTGTATATATATAGGTATATTTTTTCCGACAATAAGATTCAATTTGATATTCAACATAGTTACGACCGAGCTATCAAAGTCTGTATAGAATAGACCCAGGTAATCATTCTCAGCCTACGCACAAACACAAAAGACCCAACCAAATAACGAGGGAACATAAACTTTATATAAACTCATAACGCTACCCATTCTGAAAATTACGTTCTTTTTCATTCACAAATGTCCATCGATCATCATCATGTATGGTCCGGTCCTCAAGCGCCGTATTATTTTTATGTTAGGTATTTATTTCCAAGATTGCGCCCAGCGAGGGGTCCCACGCCGGTGGTCCGCCGCGGGGGGCCTCATACTAGACGGACCAATCGCGATCAAATATTAGCAAATAAAACAAAACTTTAGTATTGCTATTATTATTGCCTCATAATTCTTTGTCCAAAGAGTTTTGTAAATATCTGAAATCTCAATCGAGACCGTCGTGAGAGTTAATACTCTCTAACATTGTAACTAGCATTCCACTCGTACCGAACCTAGCTGGCAACCTTAGCTTCTAAACGATTCTGATTCTATGAACGAGATAATTATCTGTAGTCATCTTGTAACAGAGAGGTTTCGCTTACTTAAGACATCCTCGCCTAGAGGTCTTCCAGAGAGAGGCATTTAGAAATTCATACAGTCAAACTAATAAGGAGCAATATAAACTTAACGATACGATTCCACGAACTGCTGTTATACATTAATTGGTTCGATTACATAGTGAGATAGAGCAAGAGCTGCGGCAATGGCACGTGCTCGCGACAAATTAGTCACAAGTGGGAGTGCACGGTTGTCTGTCAGCTCACAATTACCGCACTGAATGGACAATTCATTGGGCAGAGATAACGTGCACTCACGTTGGCTTACGTAACTGTGCAGGCATTCCACGCGGTCATTACACATATTGCTACTAATTACAAGAGCGGAAATTTGCCCAATGAGACGTAATTTTTATTTAAGTTCTAGATTAATGAGGCACCGAATAGACACTCGTACACACTCTTGGCTGACATATTTCATTTGATATCCGTTACAAAGTCGCTGTTGTATTATATCCTACGGAAAAGGACCAGTGTGAAATTCAAAGAGTTGGAAATTAAATGTCAGCTAGCCCAGTCGTTCTGCAAGCAGATGGCTACTAAAATATATAATACCACTATTTGATATATCATCTTCGTCGATTAAATGTGATGGTTCTATGATAAAAGTTACAGTAAATTATGGAAAATTTTCCAAAGGTAACCTTTCCGCAGATCTACTCGCCAGTTCCCAGAAAGGGAACCCATAGGTGAAGGTGTGGGTAGAGGTGTTACAACACCCATTTTTCACAGGAGTTGATTAGGTCCCAACATAGATTCTCATGATTCAGAAGCAAGTACACAATAGAAGTTTTCTTGCAGGATATAACACCACAATTATTTACAACTCCATTCAAGAGTGAACGTAATAAATCGCCTAAGATTTCCGCGCACAGTTAATATTCCTCCCATTGTAGGTGGAACAAAGCCGCGTATATTAAGCAGTATATCAACTTTTATTACGGAGAATATCCACGCAAATCCAGGCTTACGGAGTTAGTTCATTGTTACAGTAAGTTAATTGTGCCCTCCTTGAGCCGCGGGTAACTAGCAAAGTAGCGAATCTACACCCCGCTATATCCTCGGTTAAACTTAGGATTAGTTATTGTATACTCGTGTTATACTAGGAATTATTATGTGTATTACATTAATATAGTCACAAGTGTGTATTATAATTTTGACTGTTCAGTTTATGTATCCACATGAATATTATGTTTAAATTCGATTAACTGTGTTCTTACTTTAGGACTCTGATTAATTTGTAGTGATAACTAAAGATGACCAGAGAAATTGAATTTTTCCAAGGCAGGAAGCATATAGGCTGTCTGCCATATAATTGTAAGCTACAAGAAAAACTGCTTAGCTCAACCAATCGATCGATATGTACCAGGCTGGCCAGAAGCATTTTCAGTTCCAATCATAGCAGTTATAAAGTGTACATTTCAATAGCTGATCCAACGGCTTAAGCCTCGGTTGCGTCACTAAGTCCTGTCAAGAGCTGTTAGCGGCGAGTTAAGTTAACCAAACTGCACTTTGGAACTTCCACTTTGTACTTAGTCATTGCTTCTAATTGCTTAACTGGTGAATCGGAGTTCTATTCAGATGGCCTATATTGTAAGGAAAAATATTGAACGTAACCTCGAGAATGCGTCGCCTCACCGTGACCGCCGAGTTTCATTCATAAAAAGGCTTTTGTAACACAGATGTTTCTAAAAGTATTACAATACCTGAACGAGTTTTACGTCTCATGCGGTAAATATATGATTTTCAACAAAATGTTACAGCCATACATATCTGAGGATGAAGTACAGTAGAATCTACTTTTGAAGCTTCTGTTCAGCTAAATTGGCTGATGTCTTATCCAAATTTTCATGCTAAATCAAAATCATATATCCCTATATTTGATAAAACTTCATACATCTTCGTAAATTCTGGACATTCATAATTGCCTCACCAGGGCAACTGAATAAATATTTACCAAAAATCAACCAAATCATCAGATGACAACGAAAATAAAGAATTATTCAGGTTTATACATGTTACCATCGGCAAGGTGGCTTTTGGCATAGGCATTAGGCAACTGCTTCTTCGCGAAGATAAAGGAGGCTCGAATCCGGCATATAAAGAAGGATTTTTTAGGAAAGGCTAGTTTTGTGGTGCGGATATCATATCTCCTTTATATGAAAAGTTTCTGATCCTCACCAAGTTAGACACCGTACGCCATTAAGGGGCAGACTTTTTCTTAAAAAAAATGAAGCATGTCTTAGTTAGTGCTGTATAGTAACGTTAGATTGCTGTCAGTGACTTGTTGACGAGGGTAATTGCGATGGCCAATAGGTTATCGACGAGTCACGACCAATTACGTGGTTATAAAGCATTAATAGGACCAATTAGTTAATTGGTCACCCGCAGTAGTCACATCATTACCGTTTTTTTTGTTGGAGCGTCTTACTTCATTACGCACGACCGTACTAGGCGCTGTAGAATATTGTCAGCCATTACAAAAGTGTTTAAGTTCTGTGAATGCGGACTGGCCAACATGAAGTGCCATGCAAATACAATATGGGGTTTTTCCAAGGAGGTTGAACTGATCGGTAGCTGTAATGCTAACTATTTAGTAAAACATAATAAACTGATTCTGTTTATAGATCTATACATTCTATATAGATTAATAAAATTGAAGTGTCTGTTTGTAATTAAAAAATTAAAAATTTACACAAAATGCATATGAAAGTATACACGCTACTGACACTGAAAAACTAAGTTTTAAAAATTTTCTCTGTCTGTCTGTTGGACAGCTGGACCGATTTTAATGGGACTTTCACTGGCAGGTAGACAATTTTATAAGGCGTAATTAGGCTACTTTAATTAGGTTCTTCAGGACACCCATGAAATTAACTCTACGCGAGTGAAACCGCAGGGCACAGCTAGTTTTAAATATGAATGGATGGCACAGTTCGTTACTATCTATATAAGGCTCAAGTTGGATCTATTTAACTTTAGCAGCTACCTACAGTCATTAGCCTCAGCTTTGGAAGAAAAGTTGTACCTTCGTCAAAGTCAACCAACTTGTATCGACGAAAGTCAAATTAACTATTAATACGTATGTCAGAAGCTCCTGAGACCTGTGTACATGAATGTCCTTATTTCGTTATCAGAGTCCTTGAACAATTACTATTTTTAACTGTCAACCTTAATTTATAGTAATTACAGTTAAAGTTTAAATAACGACGAATTCTATCCCTGTATGTAAATCTCTATTTTGCAGCCATGTTTTTTAGAACGTATCTTCTACGATAATAATATTCATCGACCCAAAATCCCGCTATCCATTCTTACACTACCAATATCCATGCATTCTCGATCCTATGTTACCTTGTTAGGGCGGTATCTCACAATGTTATCTGAGGGAACTAAACTACATTTAATTCCGTTGAAAGGAAAACAGGGTCTGAAATATTCCACATACATTCCAGTTTGTTCAGCGTTAGGAGCTTACCTTACCTACTTAATTGTTATTGTAGTTCCAGCCTGGGTTTACCGGAGTCCTTACTGGGTCCAGGTATTGTTCTAGCGTACAATAATACCTAGCTTATGGACTATCTTGTTTTAGATTCGTAGATAAAATACCTATAGATTAAAAACGTTTTCTGTCCTGTTTTTTTCTGTTTTTTCTTCTATAGAAGATCCTAATTTCACACATAAATATTGCCTGTACTTCTCTGTAAATAAAATAATATTTAGCTTCATTCAAGTATAATATTCATTTTGGTAGGTCGTTTCTTTTTTTATTGCAACCAAAGGCTGCGGTAACCACTTACCATGAGGTGGGCCGCACGCTTGTTTACCTTCATTACATGAATAAGTAAAGAAATTAACTACTGACCTGTGTCTAAATGTTATGACTGCCTATTTTTTTGGAGCTAATCGCAAGCGACTTCTACAAAGTTCCTCACTATGTATGTAATTGTCTACTATCATCATCATCTCCCTGGCCTTATCCCATACATTGTTGGGGTCGGCACTTGATTCAACCCGATGTGGCTGATCACATGATTTTTATACGAAGCGACTGCCATCTGACCTTCGCAACCCCATTTTAGGAGGAAAATCTGTGATCTGGGTTAAACCAGTTGTCAGATTATTTTTTAGGCCTCCGACTGACCTGTAACGATTGCCAAAGATGTTAAATTGGCAACCGGGACCGACGGCTTAACGTGCTCTCCGAGGCACGGAGGGAACTCGGGCGGTCACCCATCCAACTACTGGCTAGGCGTATGGTTGCTTAACTTCGCTGATCGAATGATATGCGCAATAGCAACTGTGCCACGAGCTCCTCCTTTATTGTCTACTATATATATTTTTTATTGTATATTTATACGTTCATGATATTCAATAAATTCTTATTTCCAAATGTAAACGTGTATTATCTTTTGGCTCGATATATCAGTCGTCATTATAGTATATTTTTTTCTTGCTACGTCTCATCTCCTTCACTCTCTATCTCTACATTACATATCATTGTTTCCTACCTACAAGGTTGCCACTATGTACTGTATTTCAAAGATCCTCTAACAAACTCGTTCATAACCTTCACCATTCTCTCAACACCACAATCTAGATCATTTTGTGTTCTGCACTTCTGCTCTTTGTGGGTAGACCATTGTTTGCATAGATTCTACGGGTGATTATTTTAAACAATAGTGCTCTACTGTCATGAAAACATTAAGTGTAATTCACAGGAAATGTCGTTATAATAGTTCGTAATACTATTATTGTGTACGTCTCAGAGAATATTATTGCGTATTTAATAATCGCTAAAATATTCAAATTGGCTTGTCATTTTGATCTATTCAAATTTGAACTGACTTGGCAACGTTTCAAAATACCAACTCTACCGTAATGTAGTAGGCGATTGGGCTGCAATTACGAATGTTCACGTTTTACCAATTGACTATGAATGTTTATCACCGTAGCTTTCAACTCTTTAAACACCAGTTTTTAAATCCCTTTACACTCGTAAGTAATAGTCACTATAATTAAGCTTTTCACCACGTTGAGATAACAAGACTTGATCTCCAAAAAATGAACCAACAACAATAGTTCCCTGTCAGTGGTTGGGAGAGCTTGTCTTCCTGCATTAGTGCGGTGGCAGTAAGGCAGTAAGCGTGCACTAGAGGATAAGCAGCCAGACAATACATCAATCACGAGGGATGATCCGGTGGCACTCTTTTATTTATCATGTAGAGCGGTGCACGGGCCGTGACATGTGCCGCCGCTACTGGAAGCACTTTGGGAAACACTTGCTTTAAGGGTTATTTGATTCTGCTATATAGGTATTATTAAACACATTATTGCCTTATGTTAAGTGTAATGTTTATGCAGTTCAAAACTTGAGGTTTTGTGAATCTTCTTAGAAGATATATCTACTAGAATTTTGTCGAGTTATGAATGTTAATTATCTGTATATTTTGTTTAATTATCTTAATTAATTTGCTAAGTATAAGGATGTTAAACTCTTGCGTGGTATTTAAGGAGGTCATACGAAGTAATTTACGCCAGACAAGTATTCATTCGCTATAACCGAATCATTACCGTTTGATTTATGAAATGTTCATGATATATTATAGCAGACAACCATTTATCTTCTCGATACCTTTCATCCGGTAATCTCTTTCAAATATTTTTATAAAATTGTAATATTTTCACAATCGTGAATGTCCCGAGTTACGTTTGGTGATGATGGAGCTGGCTGAGATATTGTCGGGCGATGAATTATTCGTGTCTCGTCTAACGCGCATCAATCTTACATGTCAACGAGGCTTTTTAAAAACTCTCCGGATTAGAACGAGCCTCATAAAGATGCTTTATGAGCCCTTATCTAACGTGTGAACATAACTCTCTGCATTTATAATGCATATTTATACATTGACATGGTGACCGTAATATAATGGTAAATTCTAATTAAATTTATTAGAAATGTAATATAATTAACTTAATTAATATAGCCGTGGTGGCCTTGAGGTTTGAGCAGTCGCCTGCTACGCAAGCGACGCAAGTTCGAATCCCAGCGGGGCTTGTACCAATGAGTTTTTCTAAAAACTTATGTGCAGTGATTTCGCACCACGTGCTTTACGGTGAAGGAAAACATCGTGAGGAAACCTGCATATCTCTAAGAAGTAATTCAAAGACGTATGTATAGTGCCTGAGACGGCGATAGTCTCACCATCTGTCACATTGGCAATCAATCATCTTCGGTGAAATGTGGTTGTTATTATTACAACACCTCTGCGTACCCCTTCGGGGGATACAGGCGTGAGCATATGTATGTATGTAATATAATTATATTTAATATAACTACTGAAGAATAATCGATTATTACCGAACAAGTATTGAACATACAATACGTCTTTTGCTTATCTACATTTCTAAGTGTTTTTCGACCGTTATGTCCATGTACACAATACCAGACAATTCATTGCCGTTAAGTATCCAGCATTTATTCAGCTTCACCAGGTTTCCACTATTGTCATTACCGATGGTATCATTACCCGGCAGTGTACTGTGACACCGGCGACACTCCGGACACTCACCAGATTAACCGCTCCACGTGAATTATTCAGTAGAGCGGATCCCGTCAATCTCTACAACTCTCCCCGACGCCTGGACGGGTGACACTTTACCTATTGCTGGTAATTACTATCAGCCTATGTTACATGAGACTGTTCTTCAAGATTCATTTTACGTTGTGTAACCATTTTTGCTGCATTTTTCTCTCTGACAGTATCACTGTACGTACAATCAAACTAGGAATTTATTTATTTATTTTGTTGTTTGGAAAACAAACGGCAAAAATTTCATATTATTTTTTCTTAATTTTTTTATATTATTTATATTAAAATTTAACAAGTCTTCAGTTTTCATAGCCATAATGTCCATCCAGCGATACTTAGGTTCACATGCTTGGCTGAAAGTGACGTCAGACGCTTTGGTTCTTGTTTGAACTGAAAAACTCGACGTCATCTTGGTCCATCGTGAGAATGGAATTGCCGCATCATGGACAATTTAAGTGCTGTTCTTTGATGGGTTACATTCTCCGAGCAATTTCAATATCGTTATGACCACGAAATTTCGAAATTGTTTAGAATGCAAATGACATTTTAGTGTTTTCGTTCACACACTCATGTTTACATTACGTAAACTTCTAAATTGTATAATTTCTATTTACGGTTGACATTTAAGAAGAAAGTCAATAAAACACTCGAGTCCGTTGCATCGATGTTTATAAATTCAAAGCGACAGATAGTTCCCTAATGGAATTGGTCGCACAGCTCATTACATTCTCATTCTTTGGTATTGGTTTCTAATATTACCTTTTTTATTGCAGGTACGTGTCTATAAAATGTTCCATCGACTCCATCGTCGGCCATCAAGGTATCGGTTTGAAACTTTAAGTCTTTATTTAAGTTAATAAACTTGTATCAGATATCATATGGGACAACATCTAGTTGTTTCTACGGGATCTTGTCAACCGAGTACAAATGATTTAGAACAAACGTGTGCTCTGCTGATAGTCATTGCAATATCAGCCTTGTGTCTTACTAATAAGAGCTATAGAATTAATGGGATGTAGTCATTAGTTGGTACAATAGTACACAGTGGTGTTAGACTTGTATCAAACGCGTTTAACTTGTACCGCCGTTTGTGGTTCGATTGGTATCGCGTTTGACAAAGAGACATTCGTGTTCCTCAACTTGTTCGGTAATGTTGCTTATTATTTGGGCTTGTTCGGTGCTTTGGAAATTTAGGATGACATTTATTTTGTTTACTTCATTAGTAGGCTCATTACCGTCTTTGTTTTGTCGAATCGATGGACCAACAATTTAAGTTTTATTATTGACACTTTATGGAAGTGTTCGTTGTTTTATTTCAGTTAATAATTATGTATATCTTCATGACATCATTTAAATAATTTATATTCTATAAATATTTTATATTCTTGTGTAGAATGTAAGCAACGTGCAAGCTAAGAGCTACATTAGAAGTAACAGCATAAAGTAGCATCTCCACGCAGGATACAAAGAGACCGCCGGATACTGTTTCCGAGTCATAAAGTTTCAGAGCTCAACTACCTTTGTGTTGGGCTCTAGGCGTGGTGCTTCGTGTTCAATTATATTTTACTCGTTGTACTTGCTATTAACACTGTTTTGGTGACTATTTTTCTAATAGTATCAAACACTACCGATTTTGGTTACATTAGGGTTTGGAGAGAAATAAACACGTAGGATGCTTTCAGTCTTCTTTCAGAATATTTAATAACTTTTCTACTATTTGATTATAAATTTTCCTTGTTTCTTCTAATAACCAGCCAGTGGCTGCTTCACTACTCATTGTCCTTAGGTCAAGTACAAGGCTTCGATAAATTTCAGATTTTACGTTTCAAGCGCACAAAGCGGCATTAACACAACCTGCAGTAAAGTAACATCCTAATAATACTCACAAACACAAATAAATCTCAACCATATCCTATTTGATTACAGTCGCTTATTAATTAACAATGTTTCAAACAAAACTTCCTCCGGCAAGTCATCGTCTAGATTCATGAAGGTACTTAATCTCAAGTTGTTTCTGTCAAGTATTTCGTTTGCAATGCTCTCAACATAATTCCAGTTGTTGGTCGCTTCTTAAAATACGAAGATAGAGTTAGTGAAGTTTTCCTCGAAAGGGACAGTAAACAGTATTCTGTTTGTGTAATACTTGGGGGCGCTACAGTTAGAGAAGTTAAGTTGTTTCCCGATATTCAGACCCTCGCGGCCTTCTCCCGATACGTTATTGCAACTTCTGAGCTTATAACGCCACCATAACTTTGGCTGCCGGGAATAATGTTCAAGTATTATACTTACTTTTACTTATTATTCCTGTTTATTATCAACTAAAGGTCTGCTTTGACAATAAATTCATGTTTACTGTTAAATGTAGGATATTATTAACAAGATCGTAAACTACTCTGCGGTCAGCTTACTATTAGTCTCGTTTGTTTAGTAAATGCCAAATTTGTAATTATTAACCTTTACATGGAATGCATAATGGTTAGCGGTATATATTTACAAGACCATGTAATAAGCCGCTGAGCCTTTGTTGGGTTCAAATTGATTGTTTCGTAACTTTGGCGTCCTTTATTGAACTAAACGGTATAACTCGTCAAGGCGTTAGGCGTAGCTAATTACGGAGCACGTTCGACAGCACTTATCCCACTGCCCACGCGTGGGGAGCGTGGGCGGGACAATAATAGCCTTTTTACATCACCTTTTTGTTGTCCACAGCTTTTTAGTTTCCTTAATTAGTTAACGAAGGTACCACACCGTTACACACGCCGTCAAATAAGCTTGAAATTTCAATGTGATGAATCGAGTATTTTCGTTTTTATGACTCATCGTAATGCATTTCGTATACGTGTTCCAACACTTTACTGTCGAGATAAAGGGCTTCTTCTAAAATATTTCGTGTTAAAGGCAGGCCCATTAGCTTTCCATCCTCGTATCACATTTAAATCCTCTTTTGAGCCTCCATATATTTGGTATTGACGTACGAGGTCGCAGGTGGACTTTTTCCAGATGTAGTCTTGCAAATGTATTCATGAATTCCACCGTTGCATTTGGTGTTCTAATATTAATGCAATAGAGTAGAGAATGGAGCAGCTGTGCGGCATGGGGATCGAATAGTAACGAAACAGTTTGTAGGCTTCGATGATTGTGTGTAGTATGAATAAGTGAACAGCACCCGCTGCCGGCGGTGTGTTCGGTGGAACAATGTTTTTCGGATAATTCAACAGCAATGGGATCTGATTTTTTCCATATTCCATCATAAGATAGTATAACCAAGTACTTTTATTAAAGAAAGGAAGTATCTATATAATAGATTTCCTTTTCGGAATTCGGTGCTGCGTCGGGTGGAATACACGCTTGTTTGACACCTTTGCTTAAAACAAACTCTTAAAATATACGTGTTTCTGATTAAAAAACATTATCATGCACGTGCATCTACTAAGATTTTTGATAATACGACCCATGCTTCATAAGCAGAACACGTTCTTATATTTGATATTTTCATCTGATATCGAAGTCCAAAACCAACTGTGGGTCCCACCAAAGAATGTTAGAAAGAAGTTACTAAGTTAATATGCATACCATCAAGGGTAGCTCAGGTTAATCAGTTAAATAAAGTTGATGTGTCTGTTGGTAATTCCGAATAAATAAATTAGCTTTGCACTAAATCCGCGAAATAAAACATGTAACTTAATCTACGCGGGTGAATCCGCACAGCTAGTTTGACAAGTTCGACGGTTTTTAGCATCATAGATTTTTGCCAGGTTTCCAGCGATTTCGATGACCAAATTTTACTAAACAGCAGTGTCTTGCCAAAGTGTAGCTGAAAATCGCCCCAAAACCTGCATCTAGTAATAAATAGAGGTCGGTGGGAAGAGTAATTGAATTAGAGGATACCGAGGTGTGAACACGCGATCGGTTACTTCGCACGCGAACAAAAAAATATTCACCAAACGGTGTTCAAACATTCATTAAGTGACTAACTGAGCTTTGAGGAGTGATTTCTTTATGCTTAGTTTATTTAGTTCCCGATGCGGGCTTAATTAATGATTTGATGGTTGGACAAAAAAAAAAGAAGTGTTAGAATTTTGCGGAAGGCATATAATCGTAAGAACAGATTAATAATTTATGTAGTTAACGCAATTTTTATTTTATGATAAACTAGCTGTGCCTTACGTGCCTAAAACAAATTAGGGTTTCTAATTCCAGCAAGGTGGAATAAACAGACAGACAAAGAATAAAAGGTTTTTGATGTGTTTATATTTTCATTTACATTTGGTGAAAACCTGTCTATTTGGAATTCAATACAGTGTCACAACTAATGTATGGCTGGTACGTATGAAACAAAAACGATTGTAAGAGTAAGCTTAAACGTAGCCCCGTGATCTCATTGTCAATCTCCTGCTTCGACGTGGTTAACCCTTTTGTTAATAGTTACTTAGTGAGCTTATTTATCTGCGGCCTGTGTCGCGTGTCTACACTAAGCCTAAAAGCCTTTACTTTCTTTGACCTAATTACACAAAACTCGTTAGTTGTGTCGCGACATCCAACCTACTTATCAACACAACAAGGGATCTCGATCACAGCTAGAAAACAAAAGATAAGTTACTGAGCGTTACGGTAACATAGTAGAGTTATTAGATGGAATAACACGGATGTACATAGATTGAAAACGCTTATTGTCTGTTCAAATAAAACTGAAGATTTTGATCACAGTTGCAGTTTCGTAAATCGTGTTATTTGAAAGTAACATATAGGTCATGGAAATGAACGTAATCATGAGACTTTGGACTACTCAGGTAACAAAGCAGATTGGCTGTAAGCACCTTTGGTCGCTTCAAACACCAATATTTCCCCACAATGTATGCTATAGTCTCACTTAGGGACAACCCTAAAGAATTTCTCAGGGAGAACGCTAGAATATCTCTACCGTATTAAAAAAATTGACTAAAATAGTCATAGGCTTAAAAGTAGCTCCATCTCTTTCTACGATGCAAATTTACATGGGGATGCACATAGTTTCAGTCTTTTGTAATAAGGGGTATTAAGTTTAAATTGTGATTGTATCCTGTAGGTGCGATGATACAAAGTGGCCCATAGCATCATCTAATACATTCCTTAAAACACCAGTTGTTCCATTCAAAAGCTGGAAACATCAAACAAGATCGTATTTGTCCTTCGCTGGCGTGGGATCATACTCTTTGACTTTTGACATGTAACAATGGATCCCACCGCCGTGTGTGCTCTGTGGACGACAAACATTTGACGACAATGTTATTGAATGTTGCTGGAATGTTGTCGGAGAGATGTCGTAGTATTTGTTTTAACTGAACAACGGGTATATTTTACTGACTTTGTTGCCCTCCTGTAAACTGCTCGTATAACAGGGGGGTTGGGAATGTTAAGTCGTTGAAAAACACTTGTTTCATCACATCATCACAGACGTCTAATTTCTTCTTTTAGAGCACTCCTTATTTGATCAATTATCATAATTTTTCTCATGTCCTTAAAATTTTCGTACTCCCCTAAAAGTTTTTCTCAAGTTATTATAATGTTCGTATCCACAGTCTGCCAACCACGTAGTTTGTGGATACTTGTCTCTCCGCGGATAACTTGCTCTATAAACGTTTTTTCCCGTAGTTTTTGCTCATCCTCCGCGGAGGCAAAGTTTATAAAACTTCTGGTCGTTCTGGCCGCTCCTCATTTCTTATTAACTGGTGAAATTATGTCTGCGATGCTTTTTTTTTTAATTTTATAGTTTCTTATACGGGTATTATACAGATAATAAAATTATAGTCGTAACGTCGACCCATAGAAGTGCCTTTAATGAGCATAAGTAGAAGAGTTACTACAACAAATTTTCACAAAAGATTATTAGGTATTCCTCAAAGATGGTGAATCTATTCTACAACTCATTGAAGTAAACCTTTTGAGTCGTAATGACTCTCTTCATGATATTACTTTCGCTCTTGCTCTTTTACAATAGTATTGGAATCTCGTTACGCGGAACCAAGATTTGATCTGACTAGTAAATAAATAGTAATTCCAATCATCGTTTTCAACGTGATAGTTACATTGTGTCTTTATTTCAATAGTACACTTATCATCGTTGACAATCAAAACAGTAAAGTTTAAACTGTGCCATTAGGTCCGTGTACTTTTGTGTACTCCCACCGTTATCTGATCCTTCAGCCATAAGGAAGAAACGCTCTCAGTACTGTTACATTTACTTTGCACCATGTACATCGCTATCTCAATGAGACTGTTCTGGTCATTATTCCGAACTAACGCGTTAATGAACGCTTTAATGAGCCCTGAGAAACACTCTTGTTTTCCCGAGAAATTGGTTTCCTTATTCTAAGTGACAATATTATCGTCAATTTATATAATTTGCATATTGACTGAGTCATAATCCCTTATTGATTCGTTCCTCAATGTTAAATAACACGACTTCGTGGTTGAATGGTATTTAGTCCACGACTATGACCTAGTGATTAGTTCTTATGATAAAATGTAAACTCTGTACTAATGATCATTTGAACAGCTGAGCCACGATAAAGCAACACTAAGGTGTAAAGACAACGAAGTCACTATCTCTGATAGCATTAACAGTTCCTCTCTAATAGGAATGATGTTAGTGTTGCCTACCAAATCTACATACACTTGACACGTCTTCTTCATATATCCCATGTTGTATTTGACTGAACGCATGGGTTACAACCTGTCCACTGTCGCTAAGGCAATGTTACAGATGTAATAAACCGTGATCCCCAGTCATCGGCAGTGTTAAAGAGACGCATCCAGGTCGTAAACTGAGAGCATTTTATCGCCTCACTCATTAGATGCCATCCAAGCGAAATAAAAGCCTTTACGTATCGTAAATTACACTTTTTAATTTATTAAAATGCCGTTTCATTTTAAAAGGAATTGCGTAATTAAAAATTATTTATTTATGTAAGAAGCCTTGCACTTTGTAGCTCTTATTTATCGTTACAAAACAAAAAAATTGAGAAGATCAGCCACATATGAAATGTACTGAATTAGCTCGTCATACTGAGATCTAAAGTTTAATTATGTGTAGTAAGCCGTGTATTTCGTTGTTTCATTATAGCTATTATTACGTATATCTCACTTGTCTTGTTCAGCGGCATCATACGATGGTGTAGTTCCTGCTCCCACCGGCGCCATGGTTTACCACGTAGCTCCCGCCGTCATTTGTGTCTCTAACACTATATTCACAATTTATAAATATAACTCACTAATAAAACCTTTTTACTTTGAATCCTAGATCATTGTTTATAGTTTGATTTTTATGACATAATTTTTCTGTGTACTTTAATATAGCCCCATAAAGTTCAATTTGGTAACGCGATAAAACGCTTCATCCCCACTTGTGTGTGACATAAAGGACGTGTTGTTATTGTGCGAAATCCCCCCGAAGTCGTCCATCAAATTAGTTTTATAGATCACGTGTGAGCTCTCGTTACTTAGTATCGTGTCGACGTTTACGATTGTATTGCTGGTAAAAAGCGGTAATTTATAGCCGATAAACATTCCCCGTCCCTCCGTAGTCCGGACATAGCGATAGGTCCTGGATGGGGTGCATTGGGCGGACTATTCCTGTAAACTTTCTTTCTTACTACCTTCTATTAACGGAGATACAAAAACGTGCACTCCCAATTCGTGTTCGATTCTATGCGGTTTGGAAAAATAAGTACCCTTACAGTGTCTCTGAATATTTATTGTCAACGTAATGTTAATTTGTGTAATAACTCCTTACTATCTAACAGCCAAGACAGAATATTACAAGTGTAACAGCAATAAATTCCACCGTAGTGACACCCCTATATGTTAAGCAAACATTTGTCCCAAGTTCTCACAGACAGCACACACGTGATGTTTGTGCGGGACCAGGGAGGGTATCCAATCGTCCCAATGTTCGATCGATTGTCGTTTCCGCTGCGATGTGGGGACATTGGTACCCAAGTGAGGGATGGCAATTAGCACTGCTTTATTTTTAGGCAATTTGTTAGCTCGCCGATGTGTTCGCTCGAAGCTCTGTTGACATTTGAAGGGATTGAACTGTCGGAGACTGGACATATTCTACTAATGAAAGACCGTTTAGATTTATTTAAATTTCTAGAGCGTTCATATTTGAATTCACAGATTTTTGGTTGCAATGGATGTGCTTCGTAAATATTTTATGATTCACATTTTGTATTGTGTTCTGAATAAAACCAGATCATCTGAAGTAGTCAGTCCACGTCTACTAACTGCATTATCTAAACTTATAATAATCAAAGGTATTATTATGGGGGACCCACCACGCTATCCTGAGCAACATAGGGACGACCATTTGAAGGGTCGTTAATTAGCATTACTTTATTTTTGGAGGTAATCGTTGGGAATACCGTTTGAGATGTTTGTGGGATGTGCGCCGATTCAGTGGGCCTTCCAGCCGTAATCGCATTACGCGTACGTGTGAGGGGTGGAACAATTACAAACAAATACGAATGCTCCATGAGTGAAACGAACGAAAATTATACCCAAATTCGAATGCTAAGGTATCTTGAAAAACCCTCTTAGAAGTGATATTCTCATCATTCTTCTTTGTAAGTTAGTTTGTTTTATTTTATTGGCAGTGTAATATGTATTATCTAACCTATTTCTCTCTGATCAGTTGTCATCTATGTATCACTAACCCTTTGAGTTGTCTCATCTTAGTGGATCTTCTTTTCATTCTTTTCTCGTATTCTCTTGTTAAGGATTTAATTAAAATGCATATGTCTTTAATGTACCTCAGTAATGGTTATTGTAAATCCACATCACTAACTTTTAAAAGCATGGACTGAATATTTAAGCCCATCAAAATCAATACAACTATTCAATAAATCACATTGATAACCCATTAAAGCTAGTTCTCGGTATAACATTATGTGCTAAGTACAGGATCGGTATCAGCGCGGACAGTAAAGTCAAGAATAGCCTGCCGAGGGCATTCGGCGTGTAATGTTTATAGTGGACGTCAATAAACGTCAATACTAGGGTCGTGATTGTGAGTTCTGCGGCGAAGACAATAAAATGGTAGTAATTCAAGACATCAATCCTTCGGAGCAGTAAATGTCGATAGTGCTTGCACTCGGCGCTGTACTTTCACTTTGTGCAAGCTTGGCTCATCTGCCTTGTTCGGGTTCGCGGGTTATAGCCACTAAACACTTCGAATGCATTAAGTTTAATGTACGTGGATGTGGAAGAAGTCTCGCCAATGGTAGTGTAACACGAACCTCTAATCATACTTACAATGTGTCAATTGTAACGATACATGAAGTCATAGAAAATACATTATCTATACAAATATTAAAAAGCTGAAGAGTTTATTTGTTAGCTTGCTTGGACGCGCTAAACTAAACTACTCGTCCGAATTGAAAAAATATTTCAGTGTTAGATAGCGTTTTTGACGGCGAAGGCTTAACATATAGCTTAGCCCAAAGAAAGTACTATTCCACGTTACATAGTTTTTTAAGTAGGTCTTAAGATCAATGCTCCTTGTATTAATATAATTGAAGTTTCTTGCTACATCTGTATACGTAGTTACATGTATCGAATTATAAACAGAATCTAACAGGTTATCAAATTAATCAATATCACTTCATCTGCAAGTAGGTACTAGGCCACATTTCTTCGAACTCATACCCAAAATAAAATGTAGGCATGGCTCTTCCAAATAAAACACGTGAATATACGACTAATTCTATCCAGATAAACATATTCCTTATTACATTGTTATTAAATTTTGTTTAAAAATACAAAGGCATACATAAATACCATAATACTAGACAGGCACTGACTGACAGACAGTTTCAGCCACGCGTGCTATAATATTCATAACGGAAGGAATCCTAAGCGAAGGAAATAAGTCCTGTTGGAATACTTAATGACTTCAGAAAGGAAACTATAATTCATAGATCAGTGGGTTTTTATGAAACGTTTTCTCACGGATTATATTTCGTGTCAGTTATTTGTATCTCAAGGGACTTGTTAATGGAATTAGTGTGAACTTTGTGATAAATACATATTTTTTAAAGGAAAAATATACGAAAGTCGATATCGCTTTCGGAAATGGTATCAGGATCTTATTGCCATGATAGTTTGACTCATATTATTAGACAGATGTATATGACGTGTATCTGTCACTGTCACACAACTGAAGTATCATAGCAATAAAAGCTCATGTTTGAACCCCAGATCTGAACATGACAATATTCTCCATCATTTATCTGAAAAAAATTGTTATTGTATTTATAATAAACTCTAACAGTTATCTAGTTTCTCCCTATGATGATGACATTTATGGCCGCCTTCCTAAATTTGACTCGATGCGGTTATTGTATTGAAAATTGAAATATCCCTATACTTTGAAGGTAGACTTTTACTTAGACGATATCATTCTATAGGCGGCCGTGTGTGACAGGTAATTCTGTCGAAAAAACTGCCCATTATACCCAGTAAATGAGCGATATGAGTCGATCGTCCGAATCCGTCCAATGCGAGGAACAATATTAAAGACAGCATGTGTTATTGTCCATTACGCGCGCAATGGTATCGGAAAACGATTTGGCCCAAACGGAGGGAGCCGACAAGGAGCGCATAAAACAAAGAAAACTTTTTATAACACTCTTTATTGCCGCTATCCTAGAGTACTGGCGAGCGCTAAGGTGCTTCCCGGCCAGTTTAGCCTAGAGCTATTTCACTAAGGGGTTTTATGTTTCAGTCACTGATGGTGGTTCGTTGAGAGCAACTACATAGATATTGACAATTAAATTATGATGCTGAATCACGTGAATAGTTTTCATTTCTTGCAAATTGATTTCTATTGTGTCAAACATAAAATTTTAGTTCTCTCATACACTGGCGTCAAAATTTTGCCATATTAACAAACCTCAGATTGTATAAGCTTTTCGTACTATATGAGAGGGCTGTTTAAACTGAAACAAGGATATATGGAACTAGGTAAATCACTCTGCACAAGTAGCTCCTGGCAAATACATGGTATGCAAACACTTGTAAATCTATCTGGTATTGTTATTTTATTATTATTTTTTTTATCTCTTTGATTTTGTTTTATAATGACTTGCATGCTAATACAATTTGTCACTATTGTGAATATTTATACCTATTATCAAATTTGATTTTGTATTATGATTTCATTATGATTTATATTGTTTCGATGTTATGTACATGATGCCTGGCTGAGTTTCTTGCCGGTTCTTCTCAGAAGGCTAGTTTCCGAACCGGTGGTAAATTCTCGACTTTCATAAGTGCCTTACCAGGGCCTAAACTGAATAAATATTTTTCATTTTCATTTTCATTTTCAAAAGCACGATGTGTTACACATAGTTTTATACCTCGATATGTAGGATATGTCAAAAGTTTTTAATCACAAAAAACATGCCTTAGATTATAATAATTTGGTCAAAATAAAAATTCGCGGGGTCTGAACAATTACCTCACTGTCACACTGGGATAAATACATTTTACAACCAAACCCCGCCTTATGCTAACATATTCAAAGCACATATTCCAGTATTCGGACACACACGCAAAGCGCAATTAAAGTAGACACTTCTGGCGTCAAGTGTACCGTGTGCCGGGTACAGATATGTAGTAAAATTTTGGTCACGACCGCTCGCTCCCCGCGCTCCCTCGGGATCCCACTCCGGTTTACGAGCTCCCTTCACTGAGATTCGATGCTGATTCGCTATAAATTGACGGACGAACCAATCCATAAACTGCTGTAACTGCTGACGGATAGATTAATACAATTACCTTTCTTACAAAGAAGCTGTTGATAGCTTTATATACACAATGAATGTAGTCGTTTATCCCAGGGGTGGCAATGTTGATAAAATAATGACAGGCTTCTGAAATATTACGTGTTTATTCTGGTTAATACAATGGTTAGTATATAAATAAATGATAGTTTCGAATGAACGTGTTTCTCTCGTGGAATAGGGAAAGGTACTTTCATACGTTGATATACTTATCTCTCATCATTATATTTCATACGGTTGCTATTTATAAAAGGATAATATCTATATTATCATGTTATATCTGTAATATCATGTCATACTGACGATGTAAATGTACTTTTTTTATTTCCAAAACTGTTGCATGAACTTTTCAATAAATAGTAAAGTATAATATACTTCTTCATCATCTTTCAAAAATAAAAACACCATAAAAATATGGATCACTCTATGTCAGGAAAACATGCCCTACAAATGATTGCGCTTTTTTGATCGAAAAGTACAGCCTCCGTCGTGAGAATAAGCCGTGAGTGTACAATCAATAAGCAATCTGCTTTTGCACCGTATTCGGTTTTCACTGACTCCTCGCTTACATCAGTATTAGACTCTATAGTCTTGTGTAGACTCTTATAAAGGCCAACGAACTCCAGCAATATCATTACCTACAATCTTAAATTCCAACAGCAAAGCATTAAGATTTTACATACAATAATTAACAGGAAGGCACTCGAGAAGTAAAATTAAATGTGCACGTTAAAGCTTTCTATGATGGTATGATAATTATTTGCTATGGGCTCCCACGACGACCAAGATCTTCAATACTGATACTTTATATGTCCCTTATAGCTCGCATGGTATAGCCCGCACTGCACTCTATAGCTCATGTCAACACTAAAGACATTTCGTTGTATACGTAAGTTGAAAAATAGGATTTTCATACAAAAATTCATCGCACCCTTTTCCACGTATTAACGTGTAACGTTTCAGATATCCCTTCTTTTCATCACAGTTCTAGCCGTAATCTGTAGTTTGAAGTGTGCGCTGACTTATCAATCAGGATTACTCTCTTATTTACTCAGATGTAATGTTCGAGCAGTGAGGAACGCTAAATATTCTTAATTGAGAGAATCATTGATGGGCTCATAGCTAAACTAGCTATTATAAAGTAACACACAAATGATAAACAATGCTACACCAACACTGCGATATTCAAAGCATTCGCTACAACACAATGTGGTCCGTATTTAAAATTGTCTTCACCTACATGCGCAGGCGCGTACCTTTGTCTTTTTGCATACTTAACGCCTCGTATATTAAAACGACTTCACAGCTGTTTTGAGACAGCTTTATACACGCTTTAATGCTCTCCTTTAATTCAAGCTCTTTAAGGATTATCACGCTCACGAAAAATTTTGTTGTTTGAAAATATTATTAATATTCTTAAACACATTTCATTCATAACCTCGTCGCAGCCGTACTGCTGAATTTTCAATACGGTTAACCAATTGCATAATTTAAACAGTTGTCTTTAAACTAAATTAAATCATATAATCGGTTTTCCCGGGAAAGGTAACAAATACACAGAAAGAGAAATGTTTAATTTTAGTACAGCAATATGGTGTACAAACACCAGCAAAATCTCCGTGAGAGACAAGGATTTTGAGAACATCGCAACACTATTTCGATGAACCCATTTCATAGGTACAATTTGTTTGTTCTCAAGGTGCTAGATTTTCACAACGAGCTGACACCATTGAGACACCAATCCGTATCCTTCACATCGGGAGTGACATGAAAAATTCAACAGAGACGCGGGACTTATTACCTTTTTAAAAAACAACAGCTGTTACAATGAAAACAGCCAAGCGAGTAATTTCACCGCGGTACCTCGCCGGCCGGGTAATGAATTTTACATCAGTTTCTTATGAATCTGTCTTTAAAACTTGTTTTTTAAACTGCCCGTCGAAACTGACAGCTTGGGTTTTAAACTCCACTTATTTATGTGTGAAGAAAATATGAAGCGACAGATATTCAGTCATTGTATTTCACTAACCTATTAGAGAATTGTTAAATTGCGCTCACAAAAGGTTAGGTTTCATTTCCCCTTTCAAAGAAGCCTCCGTTAATACATGATTCAATAATATAATGGTAGTCAGTTCCAGGCGAGGAAATAACAGGTTCAGACTGAAACAGTGTTTAGTTAAATTACAGGGAGTTGTGTTAACGAACGATTTGCAAGTTCCAAGGTGACTGTTGTTCGAGGAAGGCTACTCCTCTAGTACAGTGTTATGTGTCTTCACGCCTTCCTAATAAACGCTCTTTTCTCACCGAATATAGTAGGTGACGTAAATTGTTATCCATTTTATAACGAACTAGCTTTGTCCCGTGGTTTCACCCGCGTAGAATGTTTCATCCTTATTGTCGCGGAACCTTAATATTTTTAATAAATAAAATAGCCTAAGTTACTCCTTGAAACATCAGCTACCTGCCAGTGAAAGTCCCGTTAAAATCGGTCCAGCCGTTTTGGAGATTACCCGGAACAAACAGACAGACAGACAGAAAGACGGAGAGACGGTCAGACAGACAGACAGAGAAATATTTTATAACTTGGTTTTTTAGTATCAGTAGCGTGTATACTTTCAGATGCATTTAGTGAAAAACTGTTATTTTGGATTTACAAACAGACACTTCAATTTTATTTATCTGTATAAATGTATAGATAATATAAAGGATTCTCATTCACGTTAGTGAAGGCTAAAGGTACGTTATGTAGATTTTTGAGAAAAATGAGTTCACGTAAATGATAGATGTCTGCGCGGCATCCTTATTAATGCCGTTGTGTATTTAGATAATAACGGTGAGGCGAATGATGACGATTGTAGAGATAGGTCAACAAAAATACTTTATCATTGAGTAAGTCACACTGAAGACCGCAAGAATATAGTTTTATGCGTAGGAGATATTTAAAATCCATCAAATAACTAATCTCGTTATTGGTGATTAGTTAAAGGTGTCAAATTGGTCTCGAAGGTAAGAAATTGTGGTAATCTATCACTTGGCAGGTTTTCACCTAAATGTGAGAAATTGGAAAACTCGTTTGAGGTTAATGAATGAGTCAGCATTACTGTCATTATTGCTCGCAATATTGAAGATGATTCGATGAGCACAGTCTCTGTAATCAGATTCCACTCCTTTGATAATATTATCCGGGATGAAAACCACGATATTGAAATGAACAGGGTTAAAGATGATATATTTAAGGGAGAAGGAAAGGAAAATGAACAGATTGATGGTTTATTTTTGGTTGAATACGGAACTTTTTAAAGTCTTACCTTAAGTAAATATTAAAATAATAAATAAATATTAATTTACACCTGAATCTTTGGCTGTCATTCATCGGAAGAAGTCAAACATATTTTATTTTTAAGCAAGAGTTATTATAACGCAGTAAGTTTAATTCAACTTTCGTATTTTTTTCATATAATCTAAATATAATGTGAATTATCTATTAAAATGAGTAGTACACATATTGGTAGCTGAAAATAAGAAAATTTCCATAACCATTATATACGGTCGAATAAAGAAACCTCTTTTTCTTGAAGTCGGTTAATAAGTAGAGAATTATTCCAATCATCACCTGGTTTTAAAAGGTGTGATGTTGATACTAGAAGTTATGACAGAAGTTTGAACGAGACTTTCATTTATTTTGTGTTTGTGTGATGCTCGCAGACCAGTAATATAAAGTCAACGTGCACTTGGCAATTGGATGCAAATGTGGCCACTATCAGGTGACCAGCCGTTTACGATTCGCGTTTTATTGTCCACAAAGCGCATAAAGACGTTTATTGCATATCAAGCGGAGCACGTGGTTGGATAGTTCCTGGGTTTAATGTTAGGGCTCGCGTTGAAGGGATTTTATATTCAATTGCTAGTACTAAGTAAGGAATAATAAAATTGGGAAGAGTGTTGCTGCTAGTGTAACGCAATAAACAAATTTTAAAGTACTTTTGACTAATATAATGTATGACATGACTAATAAATATTTATTCTGAACTGAATCTGAACAAATCGAGAAAAATATTTTAGTTGTTAAGTTATGACCAAAATTTGACCGCTTGTATTATTTAAGCGGGCAATCGAGTCACCAAAATGAAATGCTCTGATATTAAATAATACCATGCCACACGAATAATATTCAACGCAACGCCGAAATTTCATTTGGATGTACGCGTAATTTACGATGCCGATGCTGGCACCGCTCTGCCGAAGTAATAACTTCATTTTCAATAATTATGTAGCTGTATCGGTAAAACAAATTAACTGGCAGCGATATGATCCGTTTCTCGCATCAAGCCTTCGTCATCTGAATGATAAGATGGTGAATATTATGTTTTTAATTTATATGGAAATTTTCCCATAACTAACTTCATGGGAAATATTACCATCTTCATCAAAATGTTCTTTGTTTTGAATTTGAAAATAATGAGAACGGCGCAACAGAACATTGAATTACAAACAAATATCTTTGCCTGAATATTTTAAAAGATAAAGTGTAAAGTGAAACCGAACACTAGTGAAATCCCCGTCAAAGTTCCGGCAATAAAACACGCTGGAGACCAAAAGGGACAAACAATAAACGTCAATCAGAAACTGTTGGCGGAGCAAAGCCCGCGAGACGCGCCCGTCAAAAGTAAAAGCGAACGTTATGGAAAGTAGATTTTGCGGAAAGCTTTGTGTCGGTGCTCAAAGTATCAGGTTGAGATGGTTTTACTACTTCCTAAAGCATTTACGAATATGAACCACATTTCCATGCTATTATGGCTGGCTTTCATAACGGTGTATTGTAATACAGTTCCAATGCTTTTGACGTGTTTCCAATTCAATGTAATTGATCACTGAAAAGAGCTTCATCAACGATCAGAATTATTATAATAACATAAGCTTCGTCAAATTCTAAGGGCATTTGGTACACTTTAGTGTAAGGACCACGCCCTCAATCCAAAGCATTATTGCATTCCCGTGGAGTTTATCAAAAGCTGTTATGTTTGATAACATCGCCCCTGTAAGTGTTTTGTAACACGCTCCTTTTCCTTACAAAAACTGTGACAAGGCGAAACAAGCTTCGTCAATAGACCCCATACTTTCTAGTGGCGTTTTTGTGAACACTGAAATTACATACGTCGCTCGCAATGGGCCGTTTAAAAGCATTCCTGTTTAAATCAGCACCCCATGTGTTGTCCCTGCAATATTACGGGTATTTTTGGCGCACACCTTGTACGACGGGGATGTTACACCAGTGTTCTTGTAAAAACCGTATGCCACCCACTTATACGCTTTTCTTTTTAGCGACGAAGAAATGTTCGGCGACTTTTTTGCTGACAGGAAAAAAGGTTTGAAAGAACTTACCCGAAGTTTTTATTTCGAAATTAAAAAAAATCGACCAAGATTATGTTTAGATCTTGTGCATGAACATCGCATCCTAAAAGTATTTTTAAATGAATGCTTACTTAACGAATTCTGACAGCTTTGTTGATCACGACCTCGCATTCCGCAGTAGCGCATGCTGGTTGTAAGCATTCCTAGGTTCGATCCCTGGGTTGGCAAAGCGTTATTAGGTTTTTTCATCTGTAATTTCTCAATAGCAGCTCGGAGTCTAGCGCGCATTAATGGCAATTGGCGCGCTCCGTACAACATGGTTCTTAAACATAACTGGCAAATGTGGGTGTACTATAATTACACCTCCGCCTATCCCTTCGGGGAATACAAGCGAGAGCATATCTTAACACTTAATTAATCACAATATTTTTGATAGTTTTAATGTAAATGACAAAGCGCTTCGAATTTTCAGTCTTCAAGTCAATATTGTGAATATTTGTCATTCTTCTCAGTACTCAAATATATTGGTAACATCGTCACCTCTGCAGTGTCTGGGACAAAAATAAAATCCGTCATGGCGTGACAGCAATGTCGCAGTGTCGCGGTGTCGTGGTGTCGGCGATCAGTCGCGCTAATTTACGACGTGTCACCGGGATGTTATTTCGGGAACAGCTCTCGATAGCCCCTATCGGTGACTGCTGACTCTTATTTGGTGTTGTTTTTACTTTCCCTATTTTGAATGTGAAATTGTTAGGGACGTTCAATTAACGTATATTTTTGTGTGCTGCTTTTAGTCCATTCCAGAAATGTTATAATATTATGAAAAATTCTGATAAAAATCAGACTGATAAAATACACTTTTTACTGTAATTTTTTGCCTATTTAAGAAAGGTATACTAAGTCCTGAAAGATGCCTTAAGCTTTATGATTTTACGCTAGATCTGTTCATTGTATAAATGCACACATGCAAAGATCGAATGTCTCGTCTCAGTACGCGTGGCCGATCTCCGACTGGCACCGACCAAGTGTCGCCCTCGATCTAGACACCTGCTCTCACACAAAGTGCACAATCGCCTGAATTTACTCGCGCAATACAATCTAACTATGCACACGAAGTTCACTCAATGCAAGCATCGCCTGTGTCTCAAAATAGTGGGGTAACAGAAGGATGGCTTTCTACATTGGTCGAGATTCCTCGCGTACAAGAGAATCTCGGATCGATTGGTGCCAGCTCCAATAGTAACCTTAGAATAAGATACTCGTAACTATGTATGCGCCTTTTTGCGTGCTACAGCGTACGCACTGCGGCACTGGGAGCTGACCATCTGTAAGGCATAATGTTGTGCTTGAGCCCTACTATGTAACATTCAATGGGTGTTTTATTTGACGTTAAACAATATTCTTTGCAAATGGGTGTGTCCGTAAATAATATAAAATTTAACACACACTCAGAAAGAGTAGAGATGGTTTCAAAGATAACGGAGGTGAATCGTGAAAGCAATAATTGTAAAGATTTGCCCTTCAGTTCTTCCGACCACTTGACTAGCAGTATTGTCAATCTTTAAGAATTGAGAATAAATACTTGGACTGTGTACGTGCATTGCAATTATTAATGTAGGTAACTTTTATGGCGTTATTAAAAGTAAAAAAATATCTAGAGATAAAGAGCTGTCTTCCACTTGCCCCGTCGTACAGTTGTGATTACTTTCCTACAAATTGCTTCTTAGCAGCATTGGGTTTAAAATTGGGGATATCGACTGAGCGCTAATTATTCTACCACAGGATGATGTAAATTATTTCTTTTTAATTTTAACGGTGTTCTTGCCGACAGCACATCTCAAAACGATTGATGACATAAGCGAAAGATCAAAGTCTTCAATCAGTATCCTACGGTTTCTTGGAATACTCATATGTCAGCGATCCCCACTTGGTGTGTTCCAATGGGACCGTCCCGTTGAGAGATTAGTGGCGTGATGACGGCGCGTTACTGCAGACAGTCGGACACCTATCAGCTGGACGCTATTAACAACTTAGTATCAACTTTAATGGACCAGTTGACACTCGACGTACGTAGTTTATGTGTTCTGTAAGTGGGTTACAAAGTTGATTCAAAATCATAGCATTCTTACTTTGTTCTCTTACCAATTTTCGAGAAGGTTCATTGTACTTTTTAGAGGAGCAATCCAGCAACCTCTTAATTTTCAGTTGGTCCAAAAAATTACTCTTCTTCGGTCTACCTCTTTCACTTCTCCCTTCAATTTCAGGTTGGTCATACTTATATTAGGGTAGAATTATTCGTTGCCTGAATGGTCTAAACGTATTTGTTGGTGTAGACTACAGACCCTTGTCCCGAGTCAGCTATCGTAAAATTTTATCACGCCTCTTGGCACATCTGCGCCGCGTCCGTTTGTTCCACGCCCTGTGACCATTTGACCAGGCACAGTGTGCACCCAACTTTACTATGCATTGTTTCTCAAATCACTCAATTTGTACATAACCTTTCAACCTACCCTACGACTGACGACACATTTAAGGCATTGGGAGTTTCGAGATAAAATTTAGGTTACCTTAAACTGGATAGGTTCTATCATATTAGATATATTACACAAATTAATAAAGCTATTACTCGCATGTAGCTAGGTGTACTGTCTAACACAGTATCAAAATGAATACCTTTATTACGCAAACATTCAAAGGGAATGCTTAACACAAACAGTTTGGAAATGTTTGTCTAACAACAGGAGCCGTCACCGAACACTCACAAAGCACACGGTAGCCGCTCTTCTTTGTAAAGCGGCAAGAGCGTTCTCTTACTGTTACAGTAGTGGGTGATGGACGGACACTGTCCACGACTGAGGTGACTCTTGACCGTGACTCAGCAGCCCTAGTGATGTAAACGTAATGCTTGGTTTAAATTTAAAAGCCTTATTCAATCGAAGAACGTGTTGTGTAATGTGACTTTAATATACCATTATGATGCAATAACCTTTTTAGATGCAAGCATAATATACAACTGATACAAAACAAACGGCCCACGCATAATGCATAATTTGAAAACTGATATCGTATCGATAAATTCGCCCTAAAGGGTCATTGTATCGATTCTGTACAATCGAGTCGAAAGCGTCGTTACAAGAGCAACATGAATTGAATTCCGACATTTGACACCTGCGTATTAATCTCTGTATGACTATTGTCATCTCTTTGACATTCAATTTTGAGACTTACCTGTGGTAGGAAAGGTCTATTCTTGTGTTGTATATTTTTGGAATGAATTGTAACAGCATTGGCTCCAAGTGTTTGTACATTCTTCTCGATTGTTACTGTGTAAATTTGATGCGAGATATTGTTTACATTGTCGGAGCTCATAAAATACCTTTTTTGTGGCACGACCTCTTCGAATAATAATACAACACGAATCCAAAATGAATACAATTTTGTTATTGATATTAAAAAAACCTAACGGCTTTTCTACAATATTTAGGTGAGAGAAAGAAATCCATGGATGAGGTGTTTTAAAAATGCATTTATATTATGTGTTGTAGGAACAGTGGTTTTACCGTTCATTTAATGGACGATTGCCTTGGAATTTCATTGTTTAAGTTTGTTGGTATTATGTCCTCCGCAATATACGAATGTTTCAAATATGTCTATCACTAGAGTTCTAATAGCATCTCCCTGGCCTTATCCCATGTATTTGGGGTCGGCACTTGATTCAACCCGATGTGACTGATCAGCTGATTTTTATACGAAGTGACTGCCATCTGACCTTCGTAACCCCTTTATCGAGGAAAATCGGCAATCTGAGTTAAACCAGTTGTCAGACTTTCTTAGGCCTCTGGCTGACCTGTAACGATTGCCAAAGATGTTAAATTCTAATAGCACTAGAGTTCTAATAGCGTGGATCTAAAACGCTAGAGAGCATTTCATAGAAGTTAAATGTACACCTCTGCCTGCCCCTTGGTGGAATACAGGCATATGTAGTTCTGCGTACATCGGAAGCTACGACGGTCGTAAAGTATTTATAATGTATCTCGGTCCAGTTGGTTGGCCAATTAAAGAGTTTGTGTAATTGGCTTCACTCGTTAACACATTCATATAAACCCACCTTTATAGCTTTACGAGTGTTATCTCGCAACTAAATCATTATCTACTGATCTCGGCACTGATATTTTAATTAATAACCGCTCCAAAGAAGTTGAATTTATTAAAGCTAATTAGAATTAAATATTTCGTCATATGAAATATTATGCTGAGAACTCAAATAAATGCATCATTCATCTCAGTCAGAGAAATATCTTTTATTCAATAGCTCATCATAAAACTTTATAAATTCACGCACTAGTGCAGTACTGTCCTGGTAAAAAGTTTGGATATATTTTCTTATTTGTTCCATTATTTAAATTATAATATTATCGTTATTTGATACTGTCACCATTATTTTTTTACAAATTTTGTCATAACCCCTGAAATGGCTGTAGATACTTAGTTATACCTACAATATTTTCCGAGCATAATTCTAGCCTTCATTAATAAACTACTCTCATATTATTAACCATGAGCAATATGTTAGAGTACCTCCCAGTATTAAAGTAAGTATACCCAAAGGGCAAATATTATCCTTGAAACATGTAGGTGGTTCTGCTCGAACCTAACATTATATCATGTTCGTAAATAATTTGAGCAAAACATTCCATTGTAGGAATATCACGTTTTGTCTTACTCTATTTTTAATGTACTCTTGTTTCTTAATAAAGTATATTTGTATACATTGAATCTCGTAATTAATTACCTACATTATTACTCCGGAATATTTGTTGAAGCACACTCAGAAAATATTAATCATTTATTCAATTTGGGCTCTAGTAAGGTGCTTCTATGTTTCTGAGAAGCACGGGCTTGAAACTCAGCTAACAAGAGCTATTAAAAGCCCGTAACATGAAATATTATTTATTCATTGCCTTTCAAACTATTGTTTTATCACTATTCAATAAATGCCTACCTCCCTACCCATTTATGTGCAACTAAAGAAGCAGAAGTATAAATATGCTTATGTGAGTGACTGTAACAGTGTTTGATAGGTATTGGGCGAACGTGTACATTTCCTGAGACCTTCTCACTTAGGCCTCTCCGGGCGGCAGCGGCGGTGTGCGCCGGAAATGCGATAACGTCACTTGTAAAAGGCTTCGAGGCGTGTTCCAAAGTCTGGCGCGGAGCCGATCGTCTGCGAACCGATGACAGATTTCACGCTCAAACATTTTCACTTCACCACATTTTTAACTGTGCACAACTCGCGAAGTTTTTAAGAAAAATCCTCGCGTTTTATCTTTGCAGAAATTGCAGTCTTATATTTCTTGATATGACGAGACAAAAAAATACAGAGCTGCTCGCGGAGTCTCGCCTCGGGAGCTCGCAACTAGTTTAAACAGTTTCTATTTTACAAAGTAACTTTAGTGTTTTCTTCCTCGACTTTCGGGCAGTTAAGCCATAAATTACACATAATTTTGATCCCAAAAGACAGCGCCTTTCATGAAGCTTATTAAGTGAGTTACGCAGTACAAGATGCGCTTTGACGTGGATTTAATCAGTCCCTTAAAAACAACGATTCATTTAGCTCCGGTGGGATGGTATTTTAGCGCTCCCAGGACATATTAATCCGAGTTAAGTCCGATAAATTATTCAACGCGGTCCGGGTGCAGCCCCACTTAGCGCGGTCTGCAGGTAATTCAATATACTCGTAGTCACTCGCATGACAAATCATGAGACCGAGGGGAGTTCACCATTCTAGTAATTGGAGAAAAGTGGTTTGCCTTTCATGTCGTGATTGTGACACGATAAATACCCATTTTCTTTTTAGGTTTTATGTTGGTACCTACATTACATTATACTCGATTGTTTTTGGTAACTTTGATTTTTAAGGATATGTTACTGTCCACAGATACATTAAGCCGAGAATCATTAGACAATTCCAATGCTTTAGTAAGGACTTACCACGCCACCTCTTCTATCATGCTATTTATCTTCAATAATTATTTATAGGTAAATTATTTTGCTTTTTTTGATATTTCTTATAGGTAAAATACTTAACGAGATAAACAAATTACTCAAAAATCATATAATTTTAGTTGTAAGTGTGGCCCCACCTCTACAAGGTGAAGTGAAAATCTTAAGGGACTATACGGCGCCGTCGCAACGAGCCAAGTTTTTAGGATTTTAATAGCATTTAATTTGGAAGTATCAACGCTGGGAGCTCCCCTCGCTCGCCATTTACATTTATATGGAGCGACGTGCGCTGTGCACTGCGCAATAATTACATTCATATATACCGATCTAATATCTCTATCTAGAGATAATAATTGCGTTAGATTTAAAGTTTTATGAAGAGTCCCCTTTAGTTCTTTTCTTTTATGCCACAAAGGTGGCAACAATTTAAGTTCTTCTTGTATAGTACTTTTGAAATTTGGAGGGTGTGTTCTTTGTGAGGTATACACTAAGAAAGGTTTTCACCTATTAATGTTTGAAAAGATAGTAAGTATATTCGACTGTTGTAGATTAGAATTCTTCTTTCAGTTGCATACCTATTGATGACTTTAATAATTACTTACTAACTCATTCAAGATAAAACTCAAAAGTAAAAGATACAAAACGAAAAATAAAAAATGATCTAACAATTACAACCAAGTACGAAAAAGATACTTATTTCATTACAATGTCTAATGAGAGCAAGGTATCCGAGATAAGATAGCCCTTTACCTCTATTAGGCTTGTTTCAATTAATTAATTTCCGATCCTTAATTATTTAAAAATCAAATTAAATTATTTTCCATCTTCAGCCCTGAACTGAGGTCCTTGACCCTTGTCTTGAAATAAAAAATATAAACATTTCCCCATTTTTCTTTACGTACACAAAATGGCGTATCCCCGGGGAACTCCGTGTAATCCCGACCTAATGGCAACTTGGTTTTTTAACGACATTCAAAATCACAGTCTCAAGCCGTGCAAGAAGAATATAAGATTGTTTGGATGTAATTGGAGACACGAATATATCTCAACATAAAAGGGTCAATCAAGTCAAAGTCAAAGTTAAGATATCTATGCATGACTTTCTGTTCACTTGCGTTGACTTACAATTACTTTTCGCGAGTAAGATATATCAATCGAACACCCCAAATGTCTCGGCTATGTTAAGAATCTTATCAATCCAACACGGAATTACATGTATGACTAATGTTGTTCGTTGTGACTCTGTCTGGTATCTATCCCTATCACGTGACAATCGAGATTTACCGGGACTTGCAAACTTTAGCAATTATCGCTGATCAAACAATTGGTAAAAATGTAAATAATTGCAAAGCGAATGCTCCCAAAGCAAGGAATTCTCGCAATGAGTACTGTCATGTAGGATAATCTTACTTGTCAAACTAATTTGCGTAGTATCAGCACATAGTCGGAATATATTACAGTGCAGGGCGGATGGTTGAGCACGTGACAGAGGATTAGTTTGAATACATCCATATGTACAAGACGCGGTGAGGACCAGTGTTCTCGAGCTAACGAATTTAGCTCTGAATATGGAGGCTCTAGTGTTATTTCTGTGCCACTGGCTACTCGGCCATTCAGCCTGTCTGGAGCTGTCTCAGTGTTTGCTATTATCATACATTACAATATAAATGGAGGGGTTTTGCTCTGACATAGGTGTGTACTTACAATACTTAAATATTACTTTGTAGAGAATCAAGTACAGCTACTACAATAATACATTTTGACATGATTTAAAAAAGTGGAGAAGAATTAACTCTAAAACATTGTAATTACTGAGCATTTTTAATTGCTAATGTTTATATTTGTGTTACTCACGTTGATCAATAAACTATCATAATATTTCGTAAGCCTAGAGTCCTTATCAACTGCGGGTGGGTGGTCGTCCAGTGATGTGCGACACATAAATTGGTATAGTTGCCGTGTGTTCCATTAGGTTGATTGGAAGTCTGTGGCGTGCTGTGCGTGCCTCGCGCATAAAAACTAGCAAAATTATTTGAGCGGTTTTGAGTAGGTGTGGGTTCCAAATTTAACTTATTTATCGATATTGAATCAAAGTGTCCGGAATGCCTTTGAACAGTTTCTGTAGTACAAGAGAATTGCATTCATTTCGATCGATTAGAGCTCATGCATTGTATCTGTTAAACCGAAATTGTTATAAAATTGTAAGAACCAGCCTACTTACACATGCAAAATTTTTTTCATAATAGATACTCATAATATATATCTACAGTACTCTTTTTTTTGAGCGAGTACCAAGCTCTATGGGGAAGTACTAAAATGCGATTCTGATAAAGTCATTACGTTTATGGAAAGCCATTGGTACCTTAACTTGAGGTTGTTTGCCACTTAAGTATATAAAGTATCTTGAGGGGGTTAAGTAGATGCAGGTTTACCGTGTGGAGTGTGAACAGTGAGAGCACGGAACCAACACGCGGTGTGTCGACGTGCGGCCCGAGGCGGGGCTCCACTGTTTACTTATAATATTGGGAAAACTCAAGTAGCTAATATTTGCCTTTGATTTTGGTTCGGTGTTGGACCAACGAAATTATTTACAGTTTCTTACGAATGAAATTATATTCTTGGTTACAATCGATGTCATGTTTTTGAGAGAAAATAAATTATGATCAGGTCCTTGGATCAGTTTAAATACCGCGACACAGAGTAGCTCATTAGGAGAGTGAGAAGAGATAATAGAGTATTTATCACCCTGACAGAACTCTCGCTTTTCCACGATAAAGTACGTTCTTCATATAAAAATTGTAATTACTGAATGCAAAAACACTATGAAAGTTTACCGTCTGCTATTCAAATATAACCAACTGCCTACAGTTGGGAGGTGGATCAAATTAGACATTTCATTTTCTATATTTTAGATCAATAGAACTTCACCACATACATCAGATTTTTCAGTTTTGTCTTTATTACTTGTAGAAACACCAGTATCCCTAGAAAAAGTATCATTCTCTCGCGCTTGCACTAATAGAAACAATACAATTTTTATGATAATGATATAAATCAGACACATGACATATGTCATTGAGGATTATGTTACTTTGTCTACAGGCCCCGAAAAGCTATGCGTTTTCACTTCGCCAAGACGCTCGAGAGTAAACTATAACCTAGTTTAAAACTAGCCAGCAAGAATGGCAATAAGCTAATAGGCTCGGAAGCGCGATAACGCCATCTAACTGATGAATATCCGTGCTAGTGTTATAATGCAGTTACCAGCGGCGGCGCGGGATCCAGTTAGCGGGACTTTGTTGTTGTGTACACGTGGCCGCAACACTCCTCCAACATGAATTGATAACTTTATTATATTACTTGCTGTCTTTCTGCAACATTGTTGTGTTAAGGTAACGAAATGTTATTTTAAATGCCTTGTGAGGTGTGCAATGGACAGAATATCTCGAGGATTTTGAGAGGTATGAGATTAATTTGAAGTATGTGCTTAATTTGCTTTGAAATTATCAATTAGTTATGATCAACAACACAATCAGACCAGACAAAATAAAGTTGTAGACAATATGGATTGTAATATGGACGTAAAATGAATCACTATGCTAACAAATTAATGTAGTATTTTGTAAATGCATTTAGAGAAAAGTCCCAGCTTAATAAACAACTCTAGCCATTTCAATTGGTATGTAAAGCCAAACAGGTGGAGCTCTAAATATGCGCATAAAGTGAATAACAATGCAAGTATTGATGGCTGCATATTTACCAAAAACCTTGCAATTAAATCATAGAACGGCGCAAAACGTAACAAGGGTTGTCACACTCATAATTATTCAAACTTCATTAAACAGAGTAATTAACTCACGTGAAGCTGGATGCAGCCATCCATGTTTACGAAAACACTAAATACCTCTTGAACTAACCCATTATAAATTCAATTACGCTCAAGACGCAGACAATTTGTGTGTGAAGGGGGAGGGGGTGAACGGGAGGGGGGGGGGGGGGGGTAACTAACCATATTGCGGGCACTCGGGCCTAAGTCGGGTAATCCGACCCGCTGGCCCTTTATTGTAAGGATACACTGGCGACACCGAAACAACTAACTTGGGATACCGTTTACCATACACTATGTGTGGATGCACTTCCGAATATTAAGGTTGCTGCTACATGGATCACATCTTATCTATTACGAAACTAATTGTTATTGCGATAAATTCATAAATTATCTTAATATAAAAGCTTATTTTCTCTTTTGGTAGTGACCTTACAACCATAAAACTACATGAATGAAAGAAGAACTTTAACTTTCGTAATGTTACTTATACCAAAATTCATATAATGCTTTTTTTTTCAATTTGCAAAGTACATTTTGTTATTTCTGTTATAACTTCCAACTTAGTAGCTATTAAGGCAGCGATAGTTAATAAAACTGCTTTCCAAAATAAACCAAAAAGAAATAAAAAAAAATTAATATATAAGAAAGTATCCAAGTCCCAGTACACAGTGGTGGTCACTGCAAAGATTCGGTGGCTTTGTCGAGGTCTGATAAAGGCATGAACCGAACATCAGCATGGCGTATAGAATTACTGGCGGGTGTCATTTGAGTTATAACTGTAACGTTACCCCGCTTCACGTTAACGAGCCCCAATGAATGGCATCGCACGTCGCCTATTGTTTACTGCCACCGTTGTTCCTCATCCTGTCTTTGAACCAACACTTTCCCTCGTTATTGCTATTGAAATACAATCATGTGGGCTTTTACAGTCGTTATGATCCTTTATATCCATAATACCATTCGAATACATATTGATATTACTTTCTGATATCTTCCACTGTTTTATAAAAGTATCAGCTGAAATGAAGTACGTATTCATTATGTCAAATAAATGTTAGTTACCTATTAATAATCAAGGCGAAGTGGTTTCAAACAATTGAAACCTTCTGTATTATGACAGCTGTCAATTTATTGGATATATTCTATTGTGTTTTTTTGTGGATGTTAGTTGCGGTCCGGCGGAGAAACAAGAAACGAATTAATATATATTTAGAATTTAATTCAAAGAAATGTCTTCATAGTTCAACAAATTAACGTGTATTTTGTGTTATTCCAGGTAAGTGAAAAGAGTGATCCCACGAAGCAGCTAATGCCGAGCCGAGACTGCTAATCCCGCGCTCGGTCTGGCTTACACCGCCTAATGCGACCATCGGTGAGTCTGTGACTTATTAAGCATTTGCTCAGTGTCCTTCATTGAACTGCGTTGACTTTAATGATTTCAATATTTTGTGTAAACGATAAATATAATTTATTATAGGTCAAGATTATATGAAATATCCTCGTATTGTTTGTTTTTAGTTGAAAACTAAAACAATGATTGGAAACATTTCACATAAAATATTACCTCATAAGCACTCCATAAATTACTCTCTTATATCATCATTATTATGGAAACGTAATTTATAGTAGAAGAAGATTAAGATAAGGTTAGTAAGCTTTTATTATGTCAAGCTAATAAAACCAAGTGTTTACCGGCTGGAAGTCAATTAAGCTGGTTACTTATCATATTAAAGCCATAGCTATTGTTCAGTACTTGAAGCAAGAAGCCGGTAGCATTAGAGGAGACAGTGGGGACACGCTGATAGCGGCAAGTTGAATGACAACGTCTTGTTGAATTAATTGCATATTATATCAATATAAAATTTACGTAACGACTTCACCGTTACTTAACAACAGAATAGTATCCTGTATCTTCAAATAGGATATCAGTTTCTAATTTATAACAATAATACAGGAAGGTAATAGAAATATAATATACTCAATTTCTCTTATACCTGTATTACACATAGGTAGTCTTCGCTCTCTCATAAAGTTACCTCGGTGATTGAATTCGACTCGCTGACATTGAGGCCCCGCCTCGCACTGGCTCTATTGTAACAGGATCCGCGCAATCCGAGAGTATCGGCTCCGCCACTTGCCCCGTCTTCAATGGACACTGCTCCAGACACCATTATGCTCACGGAGCTGCGACTTGGAACGATGCTGGGATATCGATGAGAAAGCTGGACGATTCTTATGATCGAATGTAGCCGCTTGAGTGATGTAGATGTTTCAATGTCGCACATCTCAAGAATCCTTTTGTGATATTGATTTTATAGCTTTTGAATGTTCTATTTTGACTTTAGGTTCTTTGACTAAGTAGGTAATGTTTTGAAACCCGAATGTATTCACCTATTTGTTACTAAAGCGTCCTACCGTTTATTATTCCTCTCAAACGTAATTCGTGCCATCAGTGTAATCTGGTGTCCCATTAACATCGTCGGTTGGTACCGAGCCCGCGGTGGCTTCGTTATCTTCTTTACTAAAATACCAGCGACTTCATTACACCAGCCCTCTAAGCTTCCCACTAAACCTCCCTTTATTATATATCAATTAAGTTATCCCTCTCACCCTCGTCACTAGTCGTGTCTATCTGTCCTGCTCCAATGCTCATCAGTAATGAATGGGCATTAGTGTATCTTATAATATTGACCGTCTTTTTGTTGCTTTGCGTTAATCGTTTTCCTCGCTTTGTTGTGTTTGCGATGGAGTGTGTTGTCCTAATGATACATTCGCCGATTGTTCCTAATGCTATTCTGCTTTTGTTTTTTATTGAACATCTAAACGAGATTACAGGAAATGCTCAGTTATTCTGGCTGCGTTATTAACAGCTGTATGTGTTTGATTATATATCAGATTCTTCTCATTTATCATTTCACTATCATACTCGTATGTTACGGGCACATTGGGTAAAGAGTAAAGAGCAACCAATTTGATTCTTCTAGGTTTAAATGACATTTTGAGATCATCAGTGTCATTTGTTGATAGGAGGTATAATGCACTTATGAAACATAATAGAGAGATGAGTAATATAAGTACGTTAACCATCTTTATAAAACAATGTTTTAATTTAACTCAATAGGTAAAGTTCCCACGTGTCACCTATCTGGTAGGAATATCTAGAAAGTTAGTAGATCCAATCAGTAGTTATGACATGCTTAACACACTTTATACTCAGGTTATGGTGCAGCGACATCCGCCGCAGTGCAACATTGCTAATATTTATTTCACTGAATGATACTCATAATTACTGGCCAAGAAAGCTGTAACTACTCGTCTGGCATGATGTGTTTGCGACGCCATAGTATAATTAATAACAGTAGTTAAGTGAAAAACAATTTAATGTTTCACAAGTGTCAACATAAGTTAGTTAAAGTTTCAAAAAAATTACATTGGCAGACTCAAAACACATTAAGAAACTTATATTTCCGGTGGTGTTATAAAGTCTACGACATGTTTGGTTACTCCAAAGGAAAACGGACAAGTTTTTGTTGCAGGAAATCAATAGATATCAAAGTTTGTAGAATATAGGCAATAGCTGCATCTTTGCAACGACTTTATAGAACTTTTTACGGAATATTTTCTGACAAAATGTGGCTCTTTAAGTTAATCTCTGCATTTGTATCAATACGTTAATTTTGTACTACTCAAATATATAAAAACTACATAGCTGCAAATTACCGATTACAATTTGAGTGATTATGAGTAAAAATTTATGATGAATGTGGATGCAGCAAAATAGGTCGGTAAGTCTAGAATGGTGTTTTATACTCTAGGTCTAGTTTATAAGTGATTATTTATGTCAACGACTTGTCTCACTAATTGCACGGAAGGTGACACGTTACCATGTATTTAGGTTACTGCGTAGTGTGTGTTGTATGTAGCCGGCGGGCGTGCCGCATTTATCGCTATTTATTAATTGTCCTCTCCTATCTGTCGAGTCTCACAGCTATGGAGACATTTCCGACCAGGCCAGCCACAACATTACAAGCTTCACGCGAAAATATACCTCTGGGGCTCATTCATAAGACTGTAAGTACTATAACAGTTAAAGACTTGAAATTAAAATTTTATTGCATGCAATTTTTTAGATATTATTGATGTTCTTGCAATTGCAATTACTAGTATTTGTCGCTATACATTATATTATACTTTAATGACAAATTACTCGGTAGATATCTATGGATATTTTCAGTATATTTTCTGCACAAGTATGGTATTGCGTATAATAGATATGCGTGGGCTGATGAGGTAGTCGTTATAAACGAAGTTTATAGTTTCCAATGAATTGAGATTTGATATTGAACAGTTTACTTCAACAACACCGACGGCTGCGCTGTGACAATAACATGCTCACAATTTCGCAACCTATTCTCTGGATTCATCATGGACGTATTATCATCATAAGATTGAATCTAAATAGTATCTTGTTATGATAATACTGACGCTAAGCTTTAGAGCTTAGAGTTTAGAGTCTATGATAATCTTTCATCCTTCAGGGTATCCAATAATATGGAAATAGGTGTCGGTCTGTCTGCTTAGTTATCTGCATCATATTATTTTGATTCTACTTCAAGTCCAGCACTGCACCACTGTAATAGTACACAAAGATAATGAAGTGATGTAACGCGACCCATAATCTGAGTAAACCCGCACCCCTGCCTGAAGTGCCTTGCCTAATTAATACTTGCTTGTATATGGCCGCTGGGGCTGTGCTACGTTATATGTCTTATATTATTCACGATTATTAAGATATCCACAGACATTTCGGACAGGAATGTTTATTTCCAGTGAACTAATTACTATTATAAATTTTTTTATCAGAACATGGGAAATTTCCTTTCATTTCACGTCTGTAAAAAGACGAATTCTATTTTTATCATCATTATTTCGTTGTACTTTGGCCTGTTACTGCTTTCAGCAGTGAACTGTTACACGCACACAGTCAGGTTCATATCACAGGAACCTGATTTATTATAAATAGTGTCAGCTATAAAGCTTTTCGATACAATAGACACCAATGTAACATAACTTCTCTATCGTAGAAGATAATATCAGCAATAAATTTGGTACTTTCACAGCCACTAACGATCCGTCTTTACAATTCTAGGTTCCTCTAAGGAATTGTCTCCTTATATAACCAATAAATAATATACAAAATGCCTATTCATTTCCTAGAAATATTGATAATGGTGATATATTTGAACTCTGTACCGCATTATGGCCAAATAGCCGCCGTTCTAGGACTTCGTGGTATTGTACGGTGGACGTATTGTCTGCAATAGTTTTGACATTCCATTGTTGTTTGTAAATAAAAGTTCTATTCCAGCGGGCTAACATACGAGTATAATGTATCGAAGTGAATATATGACTGACTGTGAAGATGATATAAGTACTTAAAAAGTGCTGCAGATTGCAATAGTTCTTTAACTTTGAACCTTATTGTGATAGAGGAGGGATTAAGAATAAAGTCAAAGTATAAAGATATTATTATTTGAATTATGAGATCTGCTTTATGTCCAGCTGCCATCAAAGCATCGACCGTACCTACTTTGTCTTTTTGTGAAATCTGCTAGTATCAAGTCACCCAGTAAAGCACTAGTATGGATGTAGAAGGACGTAGAAGTCAACAAAAGCACCGCCGCAGCCAGTAAGGTGAGAGGCATCCAATAAAAGTAAATTGACTCGTCGCCTCGCACCCGTAATTACACGCCGCATTTTAACTGTTCACACGGAGGTGGAGGACGGAATTAGTCTTCAAATCGTTGAAGCGCAGGAGTAGAATACTGGTGATCCTCTTACATTGTATTTGTTTAACAGATCCATTTTATTTTACCTTTATCAAGAATGAACTTTCCTTATTCAACTCTGGCGCTTTTGTTTATGTTAAGATGTTCGGATAATCAGTATTCAAACATACAACTGGGCAGATTGCGTCCTAGGGACTTGTACTATTATTAACGCAAGCAGTTTACTAGGCCCTTAGTGAAGTGAACCCTATTATACGAAATGTGTTGATAATATCCGGTTACAAGAAGCTACCCTTATGAAGGGTGATACAAATGCGCGTACTGTCATTGTCAAAGACATTGTGTGAAATATAATGTTCATAAGTACACTATAACCGCGATGGTCATTCACAGAAATTCTCTCTAACCTATTTAGCTCTCAGTTAAAAGGTACGATACGGTGTTATTGTACGATGTTATTTCTGAGCTTAGGTAATAGGGATAATTCGATATATTTAGCAAAGTCACGGCTCATTCAAATTTATAGCCATGATAAGACGGCTGAGCTCTCCACCGTATATTGTTGTTCCTAGTTCAGACGCAATTGAGTCATTTCCGTGTTGGGATTCCTCTCAGCTGGATCATGCAACACTCCTTCATACACGATCGTTGCAGTCAATAATAATTTAATAACACGCTGGTTGTTGGCCACGTAGCAATTTGCTCGGCTCATGTAGAAACATCATATTTCCTACATCGTATTGATATATTATGTGTAATTTATCTTTGTGCCGAGTTAACAGTAGTTATTTACTTATCATCGTTCCGAGATGACATATTAATCTCCGCAGCTTTGCCGGCTTTCATCGAGTACAGCGTAATTTAATTTAATGGAGGGTTCGCTTACTTTTCTTCATTTGTAAATCCCTTGTGTATTTTGTTGCGCTGGCCCTTGGCGGCTGTAAATAATGTTATAGCTATACAATCAGGCTTTACTCTCTGTTAATAAATTAAAACATCTTATGAAATCTCATTAAAATACGTATACAGTTGAAAAAAAAATTTGTGTGAATAAGGAAAATGTTTGTGATGAACTGAGTCTAAATTTCTGTTGTATTTTCAATATTCACCCTTGCTGAACCATAATATTGTACCTTATTTACACAATATCATATTTGAGGAAGAAAATGGAGCAAACGTAATGCATTGTCTTCCAGTATAAGCGGAGGAAATATTAGCATAGGGAGCATCGTATTTCTTCATTAGCCGTGGCGTGTGAGAGATCAAATATTTGGCAGACAATTCAATTACGGCAGTACATAACGTACGGTACATTATGTAGCAAAGTTTCTGCTAAACAAACTGTAACCAGCCACTTTGGCCCGATTGTTTGCTCTGTCTGTACTCCGTGCGCTCGCGGGAGTTGTCTCATGACACGTACGTATCCTGGTGGTGGTGGTGGCTACATGCAACCAATTGCTACATTCCACTACTCTCACTACTCGCAATATAGAATAATATAAAAAGGCAAATTTGTTGGTCCCTTTGTAGTGGGTAGCCTTAGAACCTTTATATGTGTAATAGGCTGATTCCAGAGTAGATTTTAGAAGTATTGTGTAGTTTCAAATATGACAATATCAGAAATTCTACCCGGCGCGTCCACCACGTATTACGCCGGCACCCCAACTTGGGTGCTAGGTCGACAAAGTAAAGGTATATAAGTATCGAGCACAGCTTTTCTAAATAAAAAATA
This sequence comes from Watsonalla cultraria, assembly GCA_964035505.1. Classification (NCBI taxonomy): domain Eukaryota; kingdom Metazoa; phylum Arthropoda; class Insecta; order Lepidoptera; family Drepanidae; genus Watsonalla; species Watsonalla cultraria. The sequence goes on from OZ037720.1 coordinate 12,003,758, forward strand.
AATGGAAATAATTTCTAACTAAAAAAACGTCAACTGTATTTCAAGCTGACTCAAATATCACTTTTTTAAAAGTCGAATGTCCTCTAAATGTGCAGACTATAGCAGCCATCAAATATTTGCCTACGATAATGGACGATCGGGAAGGTTTTCAAAATCAACTAATTGAGCAAACACCGGTGGGCGGTGTTGACGGCATGACGCGAGGAATTATAATATATGGCTCTTGATACGCTAGACATAAGGGCCATAAGTGGGCTGGAGTAACCTGATCCAACACAATACCGCTATTAGCTGGAATTGACCCCGCACGCGCCTTCGGTGAAAGCGTTCCGTCAGCTCTAGTGTCGGGAGTGATGGTGGCCTAATTAGTATCGGTTACACCTGATGTGCCTCAACACAACCAATACGTCCCAGACAATGTCAATCATAGCATTCATATTCGACGATTTAGTAAATGGAAAACTCCGAGGTACATTTGATGTGTTGAATAACGAAGATAATTATCTGAATGACAAATGATATAATTGATCATCAAATTGTGACTTCAAAGTCTTGTTCGATGGTATTGCGAGTATGAAAAAAATTACTGAAAATTATAATTTTTAGTGTCCGTAATACAAAATAGGCTTCAATTACCTAACAATGGTTCAATATGGGATATAGGGACCGTCGTATCGTTCAGGGAATATCATGAATAGTATGCCAATGAACCGATCACATCCCAACTTGCAAGATATTCATTACAAGGACCACAAATTCTAGGCCTAGTAATTTAAACTATGTCTAGAAAATATTTTTGAGATTCGATCCTTTGTAGAAATAGAGAGGATGAAACCCTTCTTGAATTCGAAGATAAGATTAATTTTGTGAAGATTATCTGATAAACTACTGTTATAATAACCTACCTAATGGTTATAATCTCCGTCGTCTCCTAAAATGATTGGTCAGAGTGTCCGGAACAGACCGGACGCAAATCGGACGCTGAATAGCGACTGCTTCTTACCGATGCCCGCAAATTGACCATTACTCTGAGTTATGACTAGGTCGGGGTAAGGCAACGATTTCATTCACGGAGTTAACGACACTGTCTCTGCTGGTTACATGAATGAGGCCGGCAATATTGCTAATATAACTTATGAGCTCTAAAGATTGTATTCTTGGTATTGGTTAGTACTTAAATATAAATTAAAATGTTCTTCCAACTGTTAACAGTTAGAACGTTAGTGATTCACATGTTTACTCTTCTAATTGCAAGTAGTACAGCTACTTTGCAGGAATGATCATGTGAACTTGAGCAGTTTGAGCCTTACCAGAGTTCTCTACAATTCTATCAGAGGTCATAAGAATCCTCAACATCAGCTTCAGTGTTATTATCTTATTGGCGCAATACCAACAATACAGGGATTTGGTCAAGGCGGTAATGATCTTAACTATGTGTATCTAAAAGACAGTACCAAACATTATTATTTGATGAGTTATGAAGTATGTATAAAGCTTAAATTCGGTAAAGCAGCTCTCGCCGCCGCCGGGACGAGCCTGCACTTAATTGCTGTGAAAAGCACCACTTGATAATAAGCAGCGACGGACAAAAGACGTGGTTTCCACTCGATTATGACGTCTGTCGCAAAACCCAAGACATTGAGAGTACTAATTAATGCTTTATTGCCAACATTGCATCTCTTTTTAAAACGAGCACTTGAAAGGATAGAATAATCTTGTTTTAATAATTTTGTTTGAAATCAAATAAATTTGATTAATTAAGGAATCAGTCGTTAGCAATGAGCCTCTTGCTATAAATATTACAATTGAGTGTTATCAACGTGTCTGCAGACTGGCTCAGTCCGTTCCGTGTGGCAATGGGCCAAGTGTTCCCTGCATCGCTCGGATGCTCGGCAAGGTGCGCATAGTCTTCTTAAAGTGGTATTTGTATGAAACTTATTATAGATGAAGTCAAAACTGGGAAAGATGGTAATATATACTTTCTTCGATAAACGGTATGTGATAAGACTGAATAACCTTATGGTAACCGGTAATTGGTAGCTAATCTTAAATAGGCACTTCAAGATTGAATTTAATCTTGGAGTGCCTATGTATCTAATGTTATAAATTTTGTAAAACTGATAATGATTACAGGTTTTAATCAGGCGTACCGTTACCAAACAACCCAATAAGATGCCTTCTGATAAACTCGCCGAAGCTTTTAGTTAACACCGTTGCGCTGCACGTCGCGTCCTATTGTAGGGCAGAGCAACGTCGAAGGATTAAATTATTAAATTATTTACTGTACAATCGAAAGTACCACCATTGCGTTGGGCTCTGACGTCATAACTTGTAGAGACGCCGAGAAGACAAAATCATTAAGTAAGTACGATTACAATGGCTTTGATGCCGCGGATTGTATGAATATTCATCACGCGACGGTTAACGTAATGAATCGCTATCTGTGTTTAACGGGAATTTCACCGACAAGGCAATGAAATTACTGACTATTAACATTATAATCCTTTGTATTATTTTGGTTAAGCACTCACTGTAACGTTGCGCCTAGTACGCGCCGTTACATTTTATTAAATTATTAGTATTTTATATATTTTCTATTAAAAAGGCTCATATAACTCCTAATTACCTATAACTATACACCTACTATGATAATATCAACTGAATTACCTATAAAACTAACTTAAAAGCTAAAATTATCAAATACCTAAACTAATTACAAATTAAATGAAACATAAAATATCTAGAATCGTGCACAATGACTCAATCCGAGCGTAGCATCGGGGACCGTCGGAAGCTGTCGGCAACATTGTGCGCTGTAGAGCTGCGCACCGCGCTTCTTTTGTTTTGCCGCGCATTCGCATCTCCCGCCACTGCGGCGCGAGGCTTGGTAGCGTGTGGTCACTCCACTCGCTGTCGGCAAAGCCCGCCAAAATCTACTTACTATGTACTAAACATACTAATATAAATTCTATTGTTGCCGATCCCGCTGGGGTGAGTTTCTATGTAATATTATAATATGCTTGCTGTGTATTTACTGTGTTGTGTTGTGCCCATCTTTGTATTCTGTTCTGTGTATCATCTGCTGGCTGAGGCTGCTTAGCAAAGACCAAGTGCTAAGGTTATAGGGTAGGATGCTGAGCTGCGACTAGGGATGTCCGTGCATGGTCGAGCTAGCTAATGCCTGAATATTCATTCCAGGATCCGGTAACATTACTACTGAACACTAACAACTGGCCCGGACCCTACATCTGGTGCAGTTCCTACCTCTGGCCCAGAACCTACCCTGGACCAGTCCGCTTAAGTCCAGGCACTACCCCTGGACCAGGCGCTATCCACCTTCCTGACGGAGACCAGGCTGCTCCCAGCCGGATCCTTGTCCCTACGTCAGGCCAGTGTCCCCTTCCTCCTACCACCTACCTCTACCCACCACCACTAGTGAAGGAAACAGACGTTAATAAACGAACCCTTGTATATATATCAACCACTCTTATTATTTCTCTCTTCCACTCTACCTACCTAACCTGTTCCCGAGGTCTTCACTAAAAATCCCCCCGGGACAGTGGCGCCCAACCCATGTGTCTTGTTTCCAAGCTAGTGGTAGTGTTGTTCTCGCTCAGCAGCTCTCAGCTCAGCCTCACTCTTGTAAACGAGGAGGTGACTTCGTCAGCGAACTGGTACGTACTTCTTGTAATTACTTGTATATTCTATGTTTTATTGTGTGTAATATGTGTGTGTGTACCTAATTGTAGCTATTGTGTTGTTATTTGCTACTAAAATAACATTACTACTGAGCTAACTAAATAACACATACTAACACAGCTAACTGTATATTTTGTTTTGTGTTATGTTATGATGAGCTAACTTACGTAACACTTTATTGTACCTATGTTGTGACGTAACAGTTCGTAATTTTTATTCTTATTACTTTGTGTTATTACTGGCTAAAACTAACTAAAAAGAAGTACTTAACACTTTCTCGTAGTAGGTATATTTGTGTAATAATAATTTGTACGAAACAAATTTATTTAATAATATTCTAATTCTATTCTTGTAAATTTAAATTTTGTTGTGATTCTAAATTCAAACTTTTATTTTGTTAATTTGTATTATTGTTTTATATTATTGTTTTTTACAATGGGAACTCATTCTATAAAATATTTTATGCTTAAAAATAATGAATTGGCTTATGAAGTCGCTATTCGTGGTATTGAACCAGCTTCTGATATGTTCGGTCTACGTAAACAAATGCACAGTGTACCGTACTCACCTATATTAAAATGTAATGCTGATGACATTAATGAATCTTGCCTAGACCCTGCGGTTGACTGTGATGCTGTATTCAATTCTATCGCCGATCTAAACGCGTACGTCACTATTTTAGATACGAGTAGTTATGAACGCGGTGACGAGTTCCGTATATCTAGCCGATGCTATACACTACATAACCATATTTACCATCGCTTGAGAAGAGTATGCAGTTCTGACCCTTCTATTGTTGAAAAGTTAAACTCTTTAAAAAATTATTTTTATTTGCTATCAGAAAATATGTATTGTATATTCTCAATGCTACGAAATGCATATTCAGATTTTGATTGGAATACTTTACTCACTAGCCTACCAGTGTTACATATTGAGTCTTCTTCTCCTCAGTCTAACGACCTACCTGAACCGACTAGTTCTTCACTCACTACTGACTTATCTTCTGATACTACTACTGACTATAACACTGACTTTAACATTGACGTTGTAAGTAATAACCCTACAATTGCACCTGCCTACTTATTTGACAGTCTACTACTAGACTCTATACCTAAAACTGACACTACTGAAAGTAACAACCCTGCCGTTGCTCCTTTCAACTTGCCTAACTCTGACTCTACTGAAAGTGACAATCCTACCGTTGCTCCCTTTCCTATACCTAACTTTGACTCTACTGAAAGGGACAATCCTACCGTTGCTCCCTTTCCTATACCTAACTTTGACTCTACTGAAAGTGACAAACCTACCGTTGCTCCCTTTCCTATACCTATCCTCGACTCTCACTGCAGTAATGTTCCTAGTGACAACCTTACTGCCTACTGCACTAACGTGGAATGTGGTATGAAACAACTGATTTTCCCTCCCAACCCACTACACCACTCTTACTTGACTCCTATGAGACATGACTGCCCTAGAGTGAACAACTATGGTTCGACTGAACGAAATATGAAAGACTGGCTTTTGTTCAGCTATTTTGTACTAGTATACTATCTATTACAGTATATTGCAGCCATCTTTGATAAAGGTTTTTTTATTATTTAAATTAATGTGTCTACACACTTTGTTCTTAATTTGAGTTCTATTTTTTTTGTATATTTTTTTTCTAAAGTAATTATTACTAATTATATTTATTTTACTTAGTATTCTAATAGTATAGAGTATAGTAAGCAGACGGATTTTACTTTACTCAGGTACGCAAAATCCTACTCCTTGTCGCGCAGTACTGTAACGTTGCGCCTAGTACGCGCCGTTACATTTTATTAAATTATTAGTATTTTATATATTTTCTATTAAAAAGGCTCATATAACTCCTAATTACCTATAACTATACACCTACTATGATAATATCAACTGAATTACCTATAAAACTAACTTAAAAGCTAAAATTATCAAATACCTAAACTAATTACAAATTAAATGAAACATAAAATATCTAGAATCGTGCACAATGACTCAATCCGAGCGTAGCATCGGGGACCGTCGGAAGCTGTCGGCAACATTGTGCGCTGTAGAGCTGCGCACCGCGCTTCTTTTGTTTTGCCGCGCATTCGCATCTCCCGCCACTGCGGCGCGAGGCTTGGTAGCGTGTGGTCACTCCACTCGCTGTCGGCAAAGCCCGCCAAAATCTACTTACTATGTACTAAACATACTAATATAAATTCTATTGTTGCCGATCCCGCTGGGGTGAGTTTCTATGTAATATTATAATATGCTTGCTGTGTATTTACTGTGTTGTGTTGTGCCCATCTTTGTATTCTGTTCTGTGTATCATCTGCTGGCTGAGGCTGCTTAGCAAAGACCAAGTGCTAAGGTTATAGGGTAGGATGCTGAGCTGCGACTAGGGATGTCCGTGCATGGTCGAGCTAGCTAATGCCTGAATATTCATTCCAGGATCCGGTAACATTACTACTGAACACTAACAACTGGCCCGGACCCTACATCTGGTGCAGTTCCTACCTCTGGCCCAGAACCTACCCTGGACCAGTCCGCTTAAGTCCAGGCACTACCCCTGGACCAGGCGCTATCCACCTTCCTGACGGAGACCAGGCTGCTCCCAGCCGGATCCTTGTCCCTACGTCAGGCCAGTGTCCCCTTCCTCCTACCACCTACCTCTACCCACCACCACTAGTGAAGGAAACAGACGTTAATAAACGAACCCTTGTATATATATCAACCACTCTTATTATTTCTCTCTTCCACTCTACCTACCTAACCTGTTCCCGAGGTCTTCACTAAAATTCCCCCGGGACATAATATGCTGGTGCTGGAAATAATATGTGATTCAAAGGATTTTTAGGAAGTGAAGGTAGATGATAATTATTTGAAATATTGGCAAATAAAACTATAAAATATGTTCTTAAATATTTGAGGATAAAATGAAGTACCTCTTCCAGAAGACTCGTCGTCAAAATATTGAAATATCTACAAAAAGAGCGCGTATCTTATCTGGAGAATCAAACAATTGTATTCGCTGATGTTCACGCGATCCTGCGAGCCGGTTGTGATTCACGGAACCCTCATAAAAATGCGAATATGTGCCGTCCTAACGTTTCAAATCCCAGCTTTTTCACACTATTATTATCGCTGTCGAAGAGATGCCGCTGGCTATATTATGACAATGGAATTACCAGCTCGCTTTGTGACACAACAATAGCAGCTTCGTTATTTCTGTTTGCATTCCCTATTTCATGGGCTTCCAAGTGTCATTTATTTCATGTTCCTATCTTCTTCATAAGTATCAGATATATACTTTATCTTACCATCATTCACGAATATTAACCATAAGATATTACCATCATTCACGAATCGTATATGTATATACGTGTCCCTATTGAGTGCTCTTGGTGTATTGAAACATCTCCAATAACGCCTCGCGATATAATTTGATTTTCAAATCACGTAAGCCGATTAACATCAATATTGGAAATCGTACATCGTCAAACGAATCCACTCCCGATCCCGCGGAAGGCGCCGAACAACTTTGAATTATGAACGAACATACTGACGGGAGAGTAGCAATATTCGTCCGTGTTCTGCCGGCATTGCACACGTCCGCGACGCACTCGCTACGTATGAATAAATGAATGAATATCATTCGGCAGTGTGCGGTGCGACGCCGCCGCGAACGATTTATCGCGATAGTTCACCGACTGACTCGGAATTATATTTTTCTGTAATATTCAGCGCGATGCTGTAAAAGTTTATCGTTAGCAATTTTTCAACGTGTCTCGCGGCAACCGCGGATTTGAATATTTTGATCGAGCCCGTATTTCATTGTAACGGTTTTCAGAAAGTAATAAATGTGATAAAATCCTGTGAAGAATGTTAATTTATTATTATTCGCGATCGCTACATCAAAGCACTCTATATTGTATATAAGTAATGTATGTTGTACAAAGAAACCGCAGGGTCCTTTCAGATGAGCATTAAACAGGGACACACAAAAGATGCGTCAAGTTCTTCTCACACGAGCGTTCTCGTTTAAAGGATGGATTATGTATCTGGAGGCGTCATAAATAGGAGTAAGTCGGGAGCTAATCCGCACGCAGCCGCCGCCGCCGCAGTAATCTTGATCAATGAGCCGGCCACTGGTCCCGAGCTCTATTTACTTCTAATCTCTCACTTGCACTAGTTTTTAATACGCTCCCTTTATGGAATCAGACTTTGTATAGATTATGTATAGTTTATTCGATATTGAGTGAATGTTACATCGAAATAAAATAGCCGAGGGAATTTTGTTGCGAATATCTCACCAATTACCGTTGAAGCCCGTTCTCTGTAAGCCTACTGGAACTAAAAGGTCAGAGACGAAAACAAGGGCAGTATTTAATGACTAATATGGCCAAAACAAGCTCCCAATAATAGCACAAAGTCCTTGTAACACAGGCCTGAGAGAGGCTTACAGTGAGCTCTTGTTGCGACGAACCAATTATTCAAGAGAACTCCTAAAACGTTGCGATTAATTTGGAGGACGCTGATGGAGCGCGCCGAGGGGACATTAATCGGAACGTGACCGGAATCGAAGCCGCACCGCTCCTATAAGTAACCGGCAGATATGATAATTCTCGGTGCCCTCGCACTAAATTAAAACTTAGTCGGCAATTTTTTAAACGTAAGTAATGACGGAAAGTTAACTGAGGCTCTTTATTATTTTTCTAATTGACCATTTTACATACAAATCTATTTGGAATGCAGTTCATCAGGGATACATAATTCTACTCGCGCCTCTAGAGCTCTCACTGGAAACTATATCGCAATAATCATATTATGACTAGTATTTGCATGGGTTAAGGACTCTTCCATTTATTATATATTATCAAGTGCACCTTGTTAATTTTTAAAAACTGTAATGATCGGTTACCGGTTCGGTACTATTACCACCTCACGGCTCACTATTGAAAAATCTTTGCATTGCAATAGATGAAAAGTACGCTGCATTTCCACATTCTGTCTACTCTCTACACATGCCCATAAATAGATGTGTACTGAAAGCTGTCGAGTACTGGTCGCGCGCCGCATGCAAATAGTCGCAGTGACCGGCGCAGGGCGAGGGGCGTCACTTGAAATCAAGATTTAATGTCAATAAAGTTTTTACGCGACCCCGGAGCCGCTCGTAAAAACATATTCATTTGTACGTCAGCCGGGGCAGGGGCACACCAGGGATGGAAGGGTAACCCTTCATTGTTATTTCTTCTAGTACAGACCTATCGAATTCTGGAAATAAGTATATAATTATGCAAAATTTCAGACCCATATTAATACAGGGAGGTCATTTAATAGAAACATTCTGCATTTTGACAGAGCAGAATACTTTATTAAAATAAACCTCAAGTGTTTAATGACAAAATATCTGGCATGTTCATACAGTCAACTGAAAAGTTGAAAGGAACAGTTCACCTTTATAGAAAGAGTTATGTCAGATTAGGTGTCGAGATTCCAAAAAATTCAGTAACCAAAAAAACAGTAAGATATTAGTCAACGGTTGTGCACCTCGCCTATATGCACAGACACCCATTACCCATCAATGCACGTCTCGTGATGTATGAGTGGAGCATAAAAGCAGCTCATATATTTACCTTTGTCAGCTATAAATAGTCCATTCGCTAAATTTAACTCTGGCACGTCGTCGTCGACACCCGCATCTTGTCTGTCTGTCTGACGCGGTTATCATTTCTAGATGTCTTCATTGTCTCTAGTTATTTCTGTCAGTGCACTTTGTTCGTGAGTTCAGTACTTCAGTTTATTATATTGTTAGATCCGCATGTTGTGTCAGCTCTCCACATTCTTTCATATTATGACGGAGAGATGTTTTCGGATAGTGATGCAAACTTCAACAGACAGTGTGTCGGTCTGCACTATAAACCAATAATTCATAAACATATTTTTTTTTCTTAAATAGCTTGTACTGTATCTGATATAATTCTCGAATAAGATTAGATTTGGGCAATCTAACCTGTCATTTTATTAGGTGTTGTACTTCGCATATTTCAATGTTACGATAGTAGTATCTTAACAATGTTCGCTAGAAGACAGAGGATATTCACATTGGCCATATCACCTGACTTGAATCATAAGCTAGACTTCGTTTAACCTCTCCACCCAGCGGTCACACCGTGTCCGGCCAGTAACTGCACTGAACCATAAATACAGACAGACTGCAAAATGATCTCGTAAAATGAAATGGAAACTCTTCACTCACTATAAACTTGCGGACATCAAGTATAACTAACTGCTACGTGGTCAGATAACGTCTCAAATTCATAGAACGACTAGGAATGTATGTGTTGGTTTGTGTGTGTGTGGTATGTGTATGTAGGAGGAATGAATCAATTCCAATTGCATTCTGGAGATCAGCCCACGTACATAGTCGGCGTGCCGTCGAGGCTCCACTGAACGGAAGCTTTGTCACTACTCCGAGTTATATACGACTACCTGGTAACGAGTTAAGTTATACACACATCAGACGTTTTTACTATGATGTGATACACAATTATAAAGATTCAAGAATAGTGTTCATACAGAGCTTTGCTCAGTTTGGTGAGAATCTAACTGAAATGATTAGTGAATGCGGCTGAGGTAGTGCAATGATCTACCGCTCTTATTTTTATCTGCTAACATTGTTATAGACACAATACGATGATATTGTGTAGGGATGGGTCGACGACAGCCTTTATATAATCATCTCAACAAGGGTCGGCCCTTGTTGAGATGATTCTCGGGATGATGAGCCTCGGGGCTAAGGTTACTGTCAAAGTGTTTAGCAATACAACCGCTTCATCTGATGCCTTGTAACACGAAGTGAGCAGCGATAGCGGTCCCATAACTCGACGGTATCGGGTGAAGCCGTGAAATATAGCGGCCGGCCGACCACTAATTACTGACGATATCGCCGCCGCCACTCCACCCCGCGCTCTGAGCAACCTTGGACGCTCTGTATCTAGCTACCCATTCTTGCCAATTTTGATAGGCTTAAAGTTAATGCCAGATAAGTGTTTTGGCAAATTATTGTTGACTTATACTGGAACCCTTCAATTGTAAAAGGATCTATAGGAAGCCAATACAGATTACAATGGACGACAGAATACATCCTATAAAGAAATAAATATTCACACACATAAATAAGGAACACTCAAAATTGTATTTCTTTAAAGATAACTTTGATTAATTTACCTACTGCCTACCTATCGAAAATTATATAATTGATAAACTTATCCTTTGCACAGGTCTAAATACTATTTGGGAAGATTTAGTAATGGCACTTTTCATTCATTCCTATTATCATACAATCTTCATAGTTTTAACAAGGTTTTTTGCATTATTGCTCTCAATAGTATAGTCGTCCAACCAGAATGTGTATTGATATTGTGTAGCGCGCGGGCCCCTGAACAGAAGTGGGAGCATCGCGAGTGTTGCCACTTAGATACTGTTTTAATTGCTCTTGAGATGAAGATAAACTATTCCCGGTGATTATATCGAGTGAGCCGAGTGTGGGCGGGAGACAGGATAAAAGTATTATCAAAACGACGCCTGCTCCAGTTACGACTTATTTCAGTCAAATTGTTTCTCACTCATTCTACTAGCGAGCAAGTAACGTAATGTCATGCAACCGAGATGTTACTGGTTCCGAGTAATATTAATTAATTTCCTCTCCAAGTAATATAGGAGCAAGCGTCTCATCAGGAGTCCGGATCCGTTCCTCACAATGTGCCAAATGAGCCAGTTTGTGCGTTGGCGAAATTTGATTACGCGTTATAATAAACACGTTGATATATTCAACGGCCTGAAGAGAGTAATTGGGGGCACTTGGGCGGGGGCGGAGGCAATAAAACCTTATGAAAAACAAGCCGCGCAAATTGCAATCACCGACGATACCATAATTATGCCTAAACATGTTCACGTAATTACGTTCATTGTACACTCGCCCCCTTTGGAAGTAGCTCAATTATTTCTTACGCAACAGCCCCTCTCAAATATATAGTATACATTGTGATGGAGGGCGAAGCGACAAACAATGCTAGCAAACACTAAAATTACTATAAATAACAGTAATCTTCAAGGATTATTTCGGGCGCGGACGGAACGCGTTAAATTAACTGGTTGAGTCCGGCGCGAGCGGGTGATACTACAACTTACGATCGCTACTAAATTGTCCCATCGTTAATTTGTTGCTGTTGTGTGACCATTTTGTTTAGTTATTTCATTAAATTGTCGTAGAGTTCTTGGCATAAGCTCATAATTTTAACCTTATACGCAAACATAGTCAAAGTTTCGTTGAATTTAATAAACATGTCTGACATTTTAATTTGGGACTGTATATTTAATACTGGGGTTAAACATGAATAAAAAGTGGTCGTCATTCGCGAGCTAATCCCAGAATTATTGGTCATAGATGCCAACAGCAGTCGTAAATACGACGTACAATTGATGCGACCGGTTGCAAGTTAGTTAATAACGCGCTCATTCACCTCCACTATATTATCATCTTACACTTTATGAAGCATAGCGGGAATATTGTCAATACTTAACCCGTTCAAAGTGATAATAAATCGTATTAATTCATTGTCAATTACCGACACATTATTGTGTGGAGTTACCAAGAATACTGAATGATGGTCAATAACGACACCTCTGTAACGAGCATAATTATGATTGGTGCTGTGACCGGAGGTAGATTCTCTTTTTCACATAAATATTTATTAAATGAGACAGAGTTAGTAGTTTGAAATAAATGGTCAATCACTGACAAGAATATGTCTTATGTTGCGTTACGTTTAGGTTCTTTTCCGCTAGTCCATCAACGGAGAGAGGGAACTATATCCCCCCCAATATAGTGCGCCGCATGGAGCGTGTCATATTTTAATAGATGTCAAATGTACGTAACTGTCACGGTGGTTGCAGTGGTTTACGAGCATGGAAGCGGTGTGTAACAGGCTTTACTGTCGTAAACAACTCCACTGTTTATGAAGTGCTCACGTATTTATAGAGGGCCTGTTTGACTGTCTTCCAATTATGAGAAAGCGTAAAGTATTATGATTAATATTAGTGTTAGTGTTTAAAATTATCTCCCACAACCAGACGATAGATCTTACAATCCTTTGTCTGAGCAGATTACTCTCAGTGAAAGTTCATATCAGTTATAAAATGTAACTACTCAATTCTATCACGCAGTGTAACAATCTTGCCAGTGAAATAAAGAATGCGTTTCCCTAGTTTGTGTGTTTCTTGTTTTGTTCAAGAACATTCAAGACGCAAATGCTCTAAGTCTATTCTTTTGTATGCATAATAATAAGTGGTTCCTGTCTTCCGGATCGCGGCCATAGTCGCTCTGAGTGCGGTGGGTTAAGGTGACACCATACCACTTCCACGAAACGGCTCATTTTTAATTAATTCACTTTATGAAGATTGATCTTGAGAGACTGCCCTATCGGTCTGGTGATCCTCCCAAGGTCCTAGATTCGATCCCGGGGTCTGGTTATTGGATTTATCCATTATTTTCTCAGTAGAATCCCGGAGTCTGTATTAGTGGCCATAATGGAAATTGGCTCGCCCCCTTACATAGGGCTATAACACAACTGGCGAATTGTTAGTGTACTATAAGTACATCCGTGCCTACAAGCGTGAGCATATATGAATGTCTGTAAATCTTTAGGGTCAAGGTTCTTTCCATGAATGCTATCAAGAAGAGCTTTTGCTTTAAGTTTTCTCTAAAATTTTTATAAACTAAATAACTGACATTTCATAAGTGTTGAATAAAGCCGAGACTTTGTTGTTGGAAAAAAAAATTGCCGACGTTTGTTTAGTTTCTCCAACCATATTCAAGATAAATGACTCGTAATGTTTGAACGGGTTCAGCACTGCATCAGATACACTGCACACTGTACGTGTGGCTCTGCCCTAACAGCGGCGAGGCGGGATCTCCCGCGGAATACATTTCAACCGCCATTAAACTTTACGGCATCAACTTTTCAGCCGCGACAATAAAATCATTCGCGTTCTTTATGACCCCTGGGTCCTGCTGGCTTTCTATGTAATCACATCTTATATTGCCATTGTCATATTTTTGCATCATAATATTTGTTGCTGTTAATGCATTAGCGCCATCAACATACCATTTTTTACATTCTGTGTATCGATATTTATCTTCTAAACTTCAAATTATAATTTTGAACTACTCGACATCTCTATTTCTAGTCTGTTCACTTTAACATTTAAATTGTCGTTTAAATTGAAATCAATAGTTTTAATTCTTTCCAAGTTTGTGTTTATTCAAGTCCAATTGTAGCTATTTAATTTCACATCATTTAACGATATTGCTTCGTAACGTTACTGGGTTCGCGCCCGCCGTAGCCTTCCTTAATATCGCTCTCTGAATATGACCTCTCTCCATTTAATTGCTCCTAGAAGCACAGACATTAAGAAGCTGTCTCTGTTATTTCGTCGCTCAAACGAAAGTGGACTCAATGTCCAGGATCTAAGGCTTATATTCAAACCTACCCTTGGTTTGGAGGATGCACATTTTAATCTAGACTTTGAGGTACTTTTTGCCGGGCACAATTAGGGACCCGCGACAAAGCACCCAAAGAGATTTCAAAGGATTAAATGTTTCCATTACACGGACTCTTGCCAGTCGGAAAATATGTCTTTGGGCGACGGGAACAAAAAATGTTTCAAGGGCCTCTTTAACTCCGAGCTGCTTCGTAATGTAATTATGGTCTTTGGTGAAATTTATAAGGTATTTTACACGGCCCTGTTGTACGAGTTGTTTTATCTGTATCTACAAAAGCGTGGTTTATCAAATTACTTTACAATGTATAGAGATATTTAACTAATCATTTGAAAACTTTTAGAATCCTGGCTGTTCTGAAGAAATCGAAAATAATAATTGCACCACAATCATATTTTCTCAAACTTTGAAACACGTTTGGGGAATAAACCGTAAAGGCTAATAACAAAACCTCATAGTGAAGCATGAGTGAGCTGTGATAAGCGGAGTGGAGTGACTAGTAGACGTATGGATCCAATCAGGTTCTTGTCATGTCGTGATTGCTAATTTGTCCCGCGCGAGGGTGAAGGGTGATTAATCGCTGCTAGACCACTGCAGTTCTGCTGCGGTGTGCACTAAGGAACGGAATATACGTGGTTATAGCGTGGTTATTGACATATACTAAACTTATTATATAGGTTACATATCTTGACGATCTAATCACTCCCGGTAAGGTTAAGGGAATTCACTATGGTCAGTGTGATTTCCTTAAGTGTACTGTCTACAGGTGTTTTGCACACTGGCATTTGATACAAGATATTCCAAGTGTAGCACCGAGAGTAATGAATCCAGACTAATTACCGAGTCTTGTTAACGGATATCCAAACTAAAAAAATAGTTTTTTGTTTTTTAAATATAATGTAAATGACACTCAGTAAGTATGTTGTAATTGGAGCTACCGTCAGCAACAAGTGCATGCACCGTCCTGTGTACACGGTCTGTGAGCGCAGTTGTCACTGTCAGGTGTCGTGCGGTTAGCTCTGCCTGGAGGCTCGGTGGCTCGCGGGAGCATCTTATGTTGGTACTTAGCTTTGCGGTAAAGCAACTGCACATTTCCGTGATTCATACAAACTAAAAGGCAAATTATAACACCGAGCTTCTTACGCAGTAGTTGCAAATAGAGCGCTATGCACTATGCTATCACTCTCAAACTTGAAGGCTTTGTTCGCTTCATCTAATACTTTCAAGATACAAGCCTCTTTCAAAAGCTCATCTTTCTCTACTCCCGATTAATTGGTTTGATGGAGGAAGCTGAAACGCGGCTATAATATATATCCGATTCTGTTAATCCAACTATTATTGATCAGTTCAGTAATTGCATTTCTCCCTGCGCCAGGTATGTGCCGAGCTCCCCCTGCTCAATCGATGGGTTCCTATTAGTTTTTTCCCTGTTCCATTTAAGCTTGCACCCGGTATCAAGGGAAGACAAACGTCTCAAATGATCCCCACTATTATTGATGGCTTCTGTACACTCCGGACCGATCGGTACGCACGATTGTCGACTGCTACTTTGTAAGGAAAATCCACGTTCGGACGTCTAGTTTTTGTGACGCATTACCCCTGGAGTATTTTGAGAGGATAATTTCTGACTCTGTAAGAGCTTTATAAGTTTGGTACTAATTTCTAAACATAAGTAAGTTAATGCGATTATAATGTCTAAACCTACTAAACTGTCTCTAGAATAATAAATTATTTTTGTTGTAGAACTAATGAAATGTGATGTCAATTAAGCCTGTTGTCTGTTAACATTATCCATTTATATGAACACGACTGCTCATTATGATACGTACGATTTACATTCGTGATGCTCCTATTAACAGACCGAACAGACCTGATGATCAATTGCAGTTTTTGCAGTTCGTCATAATAAAAAACTTTAAATATCCATACATTTCTTATAGGCAGGGTTCAAACCATTGAATTAAAAGCCAGTGTATTGGGGTGTCTCCACGGAGGCGTGTGTGCGGGTCACGTGATTTGTGATCGATGTCCCCTAGCCGCGCCGGGCGCAGCGGTGTTTGCTCAGAGCCAACCGCACCGCTGTTTGCATTGCCCAATTAAATAAAAACAAACACACACAGAGACATACCAATCACGAGTGCCATACAGGTACATATAGTCACTCTGGCCAAAGCAATTCCAACCTCTGTCCCATTCAAAAAGCTTGCTGGTCACCACTAATACTGGCTAAAATCATTTGATCAGGATAGTTGGAGTTTGGACTTTGGCCATACGGTGTAAACACATTCGTAAATTTGCATTTTAAACTTATCTAGTATATTTTTCATATATCTTATTCACTTCATTTCTTTGTTATAAAATGGCATTTTACTTAGCCTTTTTACTTTGATAAATGAAATGTATGTCTTTATTAATCGAAATAATAAAATCCTCAGTTATATCACCGTCGCTCCTTCTCGTTCTTTAGCATCCATTTCAAAGAAGTGTTAAATTAAAAAGCGGTACAAATGATCCACGTCTTACCAAAAAAATAACCCACACGTGGAATAAAACTCCTTCAAGCCGATACAAAATGAATCGGGAGCAAATCAAAGCGGCGCTATTTAGAACAACCACTCGATCGTCGGGGGCGAGTCGTGCGCTGCTTAGGGTTGGTGCTCACTGACGAATTGTTGTCTTATTTTTGTACATTATTATAGTACATTTATACATATGCTCACACCTGTGCTGGTAGGCACATGTATTGTATAATAACAACAACCACTTTTCACCAAAGATGATTTAGTGCCAACGTGAGAGATGGTGAGCTTAATGTGCTGAGCTCAAGCACTATCCATACGTTTTTGAATGTATAGTGTACAATACTATTTGTTTGATGATAACTGATGTAGGAATAATGATATACCAAAAAAATTCACCAACAGAACTTTTGCTTGCTAACAACTACCGCTGCTCTCTCGCTTATAGAGTGGTCGCTAAATTCTGAAATAAATTTGTATAGACAATACATATCTGTACTCTACTCAATCGCATTGAACTATACTCGTGACATTATAAACGGCTATATTACCGACACCTGTCAGCCTGTACATAGTAGAAGTGTTCGCCGGTGAGCCCTCAGCCTTGTGTGTAGCGGCAACCGATCCGTCAGAGCACCTCGCTACACGCCATTACCACGGCCTCTACCTTTGATTTCACGCCTTTTATTGTCATACGATACATTCTATAATCAATTGTATATTATACAAATATAATATGCTTTTTCCTCATTTATATTATTGTGATACCACCGTCTTACATCATAGAATATCTGCTTAATTATTGGACAGATATTTACCTTAGAACTGTCAACTTGTTTTTTAATAACAGTGGGCTTATTCCCGGACATCCATGTATTTATTACCTCCACGGCTTTTAGTGTTGATGTGATGGGTTGCAACCATATTATAATACTAACTATGCCTAGGTTTTACCCGCGTAGGATTAGCAATTAAAACTTAGTGATATTTTTTGAGGAGCCTATGTTAATCCTTGTAGCATCAGCACTCTGACAGTGAACCGTTACAATCGGTCCAGCCTATTCAGAGATTGGCAGAACAAAGACAGACAAACAAATTTTTCTATTTTACAATTTTTTTATTTAAAACGTTGGTGTTAATTTTATATTACAAACAGACACTTCAAATTTATTTATGTGTAGGAATAGACTTACAATACATAATATTATTGTTGCTAAATGATGCTGGAAAAACGCCTCCTGTTTTACAACGTTGGGTTGTAATCTAAATATATCACCAGAAGTTTTTCGGGTAAATTAGTGATTGTGCTCGTCCCTTAGCCTCAAAGTAATCCCAAAAAGCATAATTCTTCCCGTGTCAGCTAATCAAGGGCTGGCTTCTACAAGGGTCCGCTCCTGCGGGACTTGACATGTACTGATTTGTAACATCCATGTGTGTCTGCACTTGGCAAGTGTATGTGTGTGTATGGAAGAAGGTAATTGCTTCCTTGCCTTGGGAAGGGAGGGAGGGGAGTAGATTACATGTCATCATTGTTATTTTTATGGATCTCACGTATTTATCTTTTTGATGTACTCCACCTAGAATTGTCGACTGTGTAGCGCAGGATTAATGAGACATTTCATAGGTATGTGTATTTGATAATGACTGAGAGAAAAAGTGTGAATACTCATGGAGTGTATTTGTTTGAATTATTTCATTGTTCTCTATTTGTTGGTTCCCATATTTATTATATAATTATTTTCTTTAAAAAGAACTCGCTCATTATAATACAGTAATTCGTAAAACTGACTTGGATATATTATAAGCATATAATATTGTAACATTGAGTCTGCCTCCTTATCTATGTACTTTAGTTAAGGATTATAAATAGAAGACCCTTAGAACACGCGGAACCCTGAATACATTTAATAATTAATTTATCTTTAACAGCAAAGTCTTTTCAACATTATATTTCGCGACACGAAAATGAAAATTTATCCAAAAGTTGGGGATATCTTCGGTTGCTACACCTATAAACAAGAATTAACTCTTCCTGTTCTTAACTTGACTTCGGGATCCATTTAGGACAACTTTCCGAGTGTATTCAAAATACAAGTGAATGTTATCAATTAGCGGAGGAGAGCCCGCCCGCCCGCTCGCGAGTCAATGTAGGAATAACTTTTAATGGACTCAGTCGTGAAGTAAACTGTTCATACTTAGCCAAATATACATTCTTCTATATTTCGTTCGAATAAACAACATTCCTTAGAAACCATTTTAATTATTCAAACTACATGAAAATCTTACGGTACTTAAATAAGAAAGTCCGAAAATTACCAAAGATTTTGGAACTAGCCTTGTGTAAAAATTAACAATAAAGTCAGCCACGCATACATACATAATTTCAAATCGGTTGTCCTTACTGGTGATGATGAACAGGCAATTCTGGTAAGTATTCGCTACCATACCAATCAAAAGAAACTTATAATGGTAGTAGTAAGTATGTTGTGATCACCACATGCAGCGTACTCTCGTGAAGGACTTACTGTAACATCATTTACCATTGTTTAAGGCTCTTAAGTCCCACTAAATGTGCGTTTAAATTGGAACAATCAACGAACTCAAAGGTATATAGTATAATTCTGTAAACACGTACGGATATGAGTCACGTTTACAGGTATTTCAATTAGAGCGGGACGCGGCCGCGTGCTGGGAATACTGTGCTCCTGCACCACCGACACACCGCCGGTGACACCTGACACTGATACACGTTTTATAGCCTACTCGTAGTCACAGTCAGAGCCCAAATCTAACTTTTATATTCGTGACCTGAGCGAACACTAAACGCAAACAGATATTCATTTTAATTAATTCCGAGTTCTAGTGGACGCTGAAATCCTTAAAATAGGCAGAGAGAGTAGAGCTCTTTTTGTTAATTATTAAAGTAGTAATTTTTCGTATATTCATATAAGTATATAAGTTCATAAATATATAAAATAAAACAGATGACGTGTATAGCAAGGCTATACACATCATATAACATCTCGTTAGTTATGAATGAATCCTACTGTTTTTGCACAATAGACCCTCTGATTATTATTCTTAGTTTAGACAATGTTGCACAATAAATGCGGACAAGTCTTTGTCCACAGACACCACCATCTCCCGTCCTCACGTACTTAGCTTTTTACAGCATTGAGGTGCAGATAATTTATGAGCAATTAAATGTCAGCCGCAGTGTTCGTTCCGAGCACACAAAATATACTCTTAACACATGAACAATATAGTTGATTTTGAAGTGAGTTGTCAATCGTAGAGATCATAACACTTCCGCGCATTAAAAGTTTTATTATTTGCTATGACTATCTGTATTCATATTTTGTCATAGTTCAGTCTGGCTGGCCGGTTCTTCTTCATATTTTTATCAATTGAATTATTAAGTACATCCTCTCAATTTATTTTGAGAATTCGTTGGTGCCATTAAGTATTCCATTTCCTCGCAAACGTTTTCAGTTTTTTCTGTAATAAAGGCCTCAGGTAATGTTAATAGAAAGGTGAGTGTGTCAAAGCTTTTACGCTTTAGGGAAATTGTATTCACAAACACCTCGCCGCGAGCAATTCTAAGAGCCGTTCACTGTTGTGTTGTGAGGAGTTAATATCTTACTTTTCTGCGAAAACATTCAGTCTCCCATTCATATATTCAGGACTTAACGGACTGAACAAACCTAAGCGACGGGCTGTTGACAATTCGAGCTGCGAGCCAGGTGCGATGTTATTACCCGCTGAGAGTATTCGACGCTGTGGTTAATCCTGCCATTATTTCGGTCTGGTCTTGTTAAGTTGCATTCGAAACCCATTTTGCTCTCATAAAGTAGGTAGAAGCTCTGCTTCATGAATTTCGATGTTAAGCAAGAATCATTTTCATTGCATTCATTTTGGAAATCAACCTTGATATCCAAAACAGTCACTGTAGTGACCCAACACTAGGAGTACCAAGCAATCATAATATGATATTACGATAACTAATGATTGAGCTTCTGGCATCTAAGTTTGCCCAGTCCGGTGATCTTCATGTTGGGCAAGAACTGTATGTAGTTAAAAAAATATATATACCTAAACGTTTTCTTGACCCTTCTCTTCGTTGCAGCGATCCTGCGTCCCACGAATTTATGTCAACACCTATGGAGTCAAACTGTTAAGAGGTTTCCTTGCCTAAACCTACAGTGAGCGCTTTCAATGGAAGAAAATATGTGTGTGACATTAACTTGTGTGTAAAAATGTCGCGTGCACGCTGTTTGGTGTGAGCACGGGCGTGTTGTGTGATTTACGATGTGATTACTGGCGTGACGCGACACTGCCAGCTTAAGGCAACACTCACTTACATACACACCACAGCTTCTTATGTAAAGTTGACAATGGGGAGCAATACATGCAATATTCTGGGGCGTTTTTAGTTATAAAAGACATAAGCTATGACGGTTTCATTGCGAATGATATTTCAGTTAATGATGTTATGGTGTTACAAAATCATTATTAGGTGCCAACATAGTTAATTTTTTTTTATATGGCTTTAATGAAAACTGGAAAAATATTTTGACAAATAGCGATCAGAATACTTACTTTGAGACCTCAATTGTAAAAAACTTGCAAATTATATCTTTGATCACGTAAATAGCTTCTCATGTAAATTTGTCACTGGGGGATGTGATTTTATAATGACACCGCCTAATACAACTAAATGGTGTTTTATAATAACATTAAGTGCAGCGCCGTTGGCGTTAATATGTAGCCGCGGTGACAGAGAGCCAGCCGGCGCTAATGTTTACAGATAACGACACGCCTGCCCCCTAATTCATATTTGATTACACCGCACACCTTGCTTGCTACACCACACACCGTGACGGCTTTATCTACGAACGGTTTACGCTTGTCCCACTGTTAATGACATTATATCTACTTCTATATCTCAATTATTGACTATGAAACTCAAAAAGTACTGTAATTGTCATCATTGTCATTTTTCAAGTAATATTAGTATTCCAACATGATGCGAGGTTGATAAAACAGATGAATCCTACCATTCTACAAATAATTATAATTTACAAACACAATTGGATAAGTTACCAGGAGCAAATGACAGAACATAGAGCAGACTGTCTGGTACAGAGACAACTAATATTATCTGGTTCACAGGACACAGTACCGAGGCCATAAATCCGCGTCTTCCATGAACATAAAATGCAACTTGTCTCCCTTGAGATGAATAAAACCAGACAATCTTGGAACTGAACTCAGGCGGTAAATCTAAGCAGCTACATGAACTCTAGTACTGAATATAAATACTACAGCAAGCTCGCCAAACGCGGATGTAGTAAAGAACAGTGCCAAGGAGTTCAGGAGGATTGTAAAAAAAGAAAGCCGAAAAATGTATGTTTGAAAAAAGGTGTGTTCTATGTATTCTATAGCTTGTTGGGTATGCCATCTATCTATAAGTCCGCTAGACAAGTTAGGACACGAGTATAGGACGGCAGTTGATTAGTGGAGGTTAGGTGTCTGGGTCGTCAATTAGACGAGTGCAGCAGAGGTGTGCGTGACTGTGGGAGGGTATCCTCGCTCAGGGAATAATTGATGCAATTCACATTCCCCGGCGCAGACAGGAGCCTCATCTAGCATTGCCAACAAAAAGAACAATCAACTCTCAATTCATATCCCAGTCCATGCAAATTAGCAAAGCAAATAAACATTATGACAATTAGCGTTGTAAGAACAAAATCTATGAAAAAACCAAATGACCTTAAACATGGTGACAACACAAAGTATTGAGAATAGGAGTAGCTTTCACCAAAGGAACGAGATCGATCAACAAACTTTCAATGCAACCCTTAATGTTAGTGGAACTAATTTTCTATTGCAGCATAGTGCAACTTATCACATTACTTGAAGATATGATTTCAGTAAAATCCCATCAGCGAGGGCCGAGCCCGACCGCCGGTAATAACCGGCATTTAGATACAAAAGCTGGACCCAGCACAATAATGAAGTGACGCGTTATGGCGTTATTACAGCGCGCACCGCGGGATTAACGACACACCTCGTAAACCGACCGAGACGATCCTATCGAGGAACGTGCTCAACTCATAACTTATCAATTTGACTCGCGGAAACGTATCCTTATAATTAACGAGATGGGAATTTATTAGAGAACCATACAGTTCTACAAGCTTATGTCTTGATCGAAACACGGTTCATCCTGAATGTATTATTTTAAGGGCAATATTATTTTCTAGCAATTAAACCAGTAAGGCTGCTTTCTGAATCTGTTTTCAAACAGATTCAGATATTTTTCCAAATACACGACACCAAACGTTCATTTTTAAATCTGTGCCAAAACGGAAAGTCCACTTTTGTAGTGTGTCTAGTCTGTCACGTAGAACTTACACCACGTTGAAGTGGTTAGTTGGAAGTAGTGGATCCTTTGTGCGTTGTGTCCTGCGTCATCTTAATAAAACCGAGTGCGCGGTAAGTGGCGGCTGGTGTCTTTGTGAGCACTCGCTCCGGCCGCCTCGCGAGCCGCTGCTACCACTATACCTGTGCCTGTGTGGGCTGTGTCTGCTAATAATCCTGTTTCAGGTCCTTATCGAGACGATTTATTACTCTTGGTTGCTACTTATTATGGCAAAAATACAACATTTTCTAACCATTGTCTATGATGTGATATATTATCTGTCTCATAATATTAAAGTCACTTAATTTTCATCGTAAATTTAGCACGTGAAGTACCTGTTATTACTTTGCCGTATAACTAAAAATCTGTACCATCATATCCACAAAAAATAGTAAACTAACATTGATAATACTAAAGATATAATGTTTTTTTTTGATTTTATAATATTGAGTGTTGAATATTGTGAACTCCTCAAATCCTGAAATACTCAATATTATGCCATTAACTGCCCGACACGAATATCTGCAAAAGCAATTGCATGATAGGCACTCGTGAGCACACACGTCGCGCCGCGGAGTAAATGCGTTTAGCGCGTGACGCGGCCGCGCTAATTGCTTTACCGTCTCGTCTCTCACCTGGCCGTAGCACCCTCTCACCTCTGTCACCCTGTCGCCCTGTCACCTCGGTCACCTTGTCGCCTGTCACCCTCGCGGCTCGGCACTCCGCCAGAGCGCTTTCAATTTAGAATGAACCTGCTGATTAAAGGCGTTAAAAGCTTCACTTTCGCAGATATTTCAGATTTACTATACGGGTAGATTGTATTAGAGATTCCTGAGGATTCGTATCAGGTCCGTATTTGCTATATCAATGATTCCTTTTGTATGTATGTTTAAAAGTGGTAAACCTTACTTGAAGCGTATTTCGAAACTCAATAACTTTTGAATTTCAACATTTTGCGAGGGATTGTGGATTACCACAATTATATAATATGTATCATCATAAATCATAATTTAATTATTACCTGTATTAAGTATTAGTTTTGAGAAAATCATTATGGTAATTGATTTGAAGTCAACAATCTGTAGAATCGTTTATTTTGTTAATATAACATCAGCCCACGCGTTTCGTAACGAGCCGTTACTTCGGATGGAAGGCTTCGTCTGTTTCGTTAGTTTCAGTAACATCGCATGTAATTATAGCTTTATTGAAGCGAACCCTATTGTCTTAGACTAAAACAATACAGTGATTAGTAACTCGTACCATCAACTGTCCACCAACGTACGTATCATGTCAGCCTGTAATTATATTGACACTAGAAACGTAACTGCACTCTTCTACTAAGATAATAGAGCTCAAAATGGCAATTTATATTAGACCGCTCTACGTGGCTAAATGTTATTTCCCATATTCTATTACCATGACTCACGAAAGCAATTTTCCCATTACATATAAATAATGATTTCTGTGAAAAGTTTGTCAGCCCTTCAAACGAGCCAGCTGTTCTATGGACTGGTTTATTTATAACCGGATACGCTTGGATCTTAAATGTACGCACTTCAGTAGTAGATGTAGTACCACTATTAAAATAACAGTTGTCGCCGAAGTAACCGTTGCTCTCAGCTAAAGTTGCCCGCAGCTGGTTGTAATGTGTGCTTTACCTATATTTTCAGTTTGCACGCGTGAGCACCGCGCAAACATTCTAACAAGTGGTAAACCATTGTGTGGCACAAAGGGTAGGAAGTTGGAAGAACACCTCCACTCACTGTAACAGAGAGGCATTCACACACCAATGGCATTACTGTGGAATGGATCGCATTAAATTGAAATACTTCTGTAGCTAACTACAAATGGTATTTTTATGTGATCATTTTGATATCTCATCACTATTTGACAGCAGTTACATGACGCTTGATCATTATAGAATTTCGCAGTTTTATTTAAGCAAACAATATTAATCAATATCATTTGAATGGTTATGTATTGGGAACGAAGACTCGATCATTGAACGTTATTCAGTCCTCAGGGACGACATACTATTGTGTGCGTGCTTTGTCTTAGTTGGAAGCGTAATAAAGCACAATTAGCATAGCTGGTGATTTGGTTATTCTCAGTCACGGCGCGGGGCCGTTACTCTCGACGATGTACGACCGCCGTGCGAGGGCTGCTCTATTCTTATTGATTTAACATTCATTTCAATGCACTTTTCACTTTTATTACGTTCGGTGGGTCAGCAGATGAAATTAGGTACAGTAAAATTAGTCAAACTAGTTTGACAGTCGTAACATATTTGTGTGCACTTTATGTGTATTGTTACGATGATATAATTATTTCAACAAAAGTTAAGGTAGCATTGGAAGCGTTACAACACACTATAATATAATCAAAAATAGAAGCGTGATTAGTACCTCAAATAACTTAACCTCTTCAATATCCAGTGCGAGGTGAAGTAGTTAAAGATGGAGGAACCACATCGGCATTCCCTCGCCGGCCTTCGTCGGATATTGGCGCTGCGCACCCCGCGCCAATGAACTCCGCGATGACAGCCCCACGCGATTGGAAACCTAATGGACGGAGATAACGACTGCTTATTTACATGTTATTGAGAACGGCGACTAAGCTGCACGGACACGATCACTGACAATATAGCTTACTGCAAATCACTAGCTTTATCTTATTGTTAAATTGCGTTAATAATCTGGTGTTAGAAAGTCATGAGTGTCATGACACCATTGATTGATACCATCTGTAGGTTCAAGGGTACAAAGTGCGCGAAGGAGTATACTCAGCCGCCTACAAAACATCACAACAGAAATATGCAGGCTCCCTAGTTTGGTTAATTTGTTATCAACTACCAATACAAGACTGAAACTTTAGACTTTTATTTTAGTTCCTGTGACTAGTTAGTTACGTATCCTTTGAAATGCCATGTAAATGTTTAAAACATTCGAAACACAAACATAGCAGGAATCAGTAAAAGAGGAGCGTCTGCGGATTGCTTAAAATTCAAGGATCACACGCGAGCACAATCCTGAAAGGAACATTTCTTTTTATGGGGGTCACTCGAGTAAATAACGCGTCTTCATTTGGGGTGCGAGCTCTCTGCAGTCAGCTCACGTGCGCCCCCCAGCCCCCCCACCCCCCCCGGCCCCCCCGCCGCCGGACACTTTGAATATTTCAACTAATGCATTTATATTGCTGTCATAAGTCACAACCATTATCATTAAGGTCTCGCAATAATATTATACAAAATGTTAGGTGAATCGTCGTCCAATTACTCTGTAAGTGGCCGGAGATATTGAAATGGTTATTATTATGAAATGTGTAACGAGTTTAAATTTATGGTAATGTTTTATATTCTTTTATTAATATGTAATGAAAATATTTGTCCACCATCCAGCAGTTTATGTATTGATGCCTATGTCCTATCAGTTGGATTAAACATAAAGGTACTTAGTCCATCCAGAATTTTATGAAATTACTATTTAAAGACTTCTTCTTGGTTTGGTTAGATTATCTCTAGATTGTGAACGGATATTATAAAATCCGTTTATAAGAAATGCCATGTGTACCCTATGTATGGTGTTTTTTCATGTCTCATCAATCGCTGTTCATTCAATTTAAGTTATCCCTTCACCCTAATAGTCATAGTCAGGGATCCCCGCAGAGACGGTCGATGTCTTATTAAAGTCGCAATCATTGGAATTCTTGCTTTGCTTCATAAAATAATTGTTCTAATTCTATAGTCATAATTTTATACTTTTGAAGGAAGCTTTGGACTGAGATGTTGATGAAATTAAAAAAAATTGTTAGTAATAAACAAGACAGACCTTTGGTGTATATGTATAATGCAGTAAAGTATAAAATCAAATAAATGGAAACCACAACAGTATTCGATATTCTCAAAGCTAGAATAAACACAGGGAGAACAGTAGACTGAGATTTTACCCAAAGGGTGATTTCCAAATTCATGAGGCAGTGCAGTGAGTGCAGGCCTCTCGCAGGAAATGTGCAATCGCCGATATTGGCTGCCGCTTCCGATGGCTCCACGCGTCTCAAAGCAACGAGCGTGTTTTTCCCGGCGCAGAAGAAAATTATATGCTCCATATACATGTGAAAAGTGGTCCAGCTATTATACTGATACCGCTCACATTATTGGCTGCGCATTTTCAGCTTTCAATTTCAAAAATCGGTATAGTTCCTATAGGTATTTATTTACGCGATAACCTTAAATAAAAATGAATTATTAATCAGAGCAAGATTATTATTTGGCCTCCTCGGCGCGAGGAAGCAATGTTTTTATAATTAAATTAACCCCTATACCTACTCAAAAGAGAAAACTGCTCTCTTGAAAAGCTTATCTGAAATAGGTACTAAGCATTGTAAATCTAAAAAAAAAGAGTCAGAGGAAATGTGGCATGTTTGATGCGATCGAACCGTTCCCCAAGTTTCAAGGTTGCCGAACCCGCGGCGAGTATTTTCGTTACAAATAATTTGGGTCGACAATCTCGACAAGAAGACTAATGGATCGCATTCAGAACGATTATATATCACCGCGGCCCGTAACGAATTCATCGCTCACAAGCCTTTTTTTACTTATTTTAAAAAATATTTTTAGCTTTTTGCCATCAGTTCGAGTTAATTCAAACGATGTGTCACTTAGTCATCTCTAAACAAGGGAATGAACAATTTATTTTATCACCGTAATGATTTATTGACGTTCGCGCCAGAGATGCGACGACACTGATTTATTCGGAGGGTCAGCTATCGCTCGACGGATCTGCTCTTGCACTTGTCGACTACAAATCTAGAGAACATGCTCACAGCACAGATATTCAAATAAGTCACAGCAGTGACCCAGTCACCAAGTATTTACATAAAAAGATGTCGACATCAAGCTGAGCTACTGCGGCTAACACCGCGTCGCATCCATAGAACGTGCAGAGTATTACATCCAGTATGTATAGGCCGCATTTTATTGATCGAATTTATAATAAGTAGTTAAAGTTTTATGTGACGCGAAGTTTATTTTAATAAAATATACATCGGAATACTTGCGGAACTCTTCACATTAAATTTAATTTAATTAGTGCACAATAAGTTTAAACGAATATTTCACGGACAAAACGTCACCCAAGAGACATAAAGCACCGTTCGGCATGCTCTTATTAGCGTATAAATCTGCGGTTATAGGAGTGTCTGCTCGCTTGGCTCCTCGCCAGTGCTGGCCACTGTCAGACACCTCGCTCCTGCTCTACACGTATTATCATAATGTACAGGCTGTCCCGGATCACGCCTTTTATTTTATACTGAAGAGGCATATGTAGCATATTATGTGTAACGAAATTAGAATTCTTCGTAACCTTCCTACAATGGTCTGATTGGTCCGGCAAAATTTCATGTCCTATCATAATATTGATTCAGAACTTAATAATAAGAAATACATTTCTTTAATTCATTCATCAATTCCGTCTAAAATATTTTTTTAACATTTCACAAAAATATAACAAAAAATTATAAGTAAAATTATTTTATTTGACAACATAACAAATGAATGCAAGATAAATGATTATCAGGACCGACTATGACTATGACTTCATATTGATAGAGGAGACCTCCAATATTCTGCAAGCATCACTGATCCATATCTCAACTCCTATAAAACTGTGTGTCACCTAGGACACCCTGCCGTCCTTAGGTTTATAACCGTGTAATGATTCCGCGGGTGTCCACAGCTCGGGACATGTTCGCATTAGTCGCTGTAATCTGCACTCGAGTACTAGTTGATGCGGGATTAGCTTTACATATCTCCTGCTTACAGATTGACGTGACGTATTATCCAACCGAGCTACATTAATAAGACGAGTGTAGAATGGTTTTAATTGATGATATTTATTTTAATCTTATATGTCCGTGAGTTGATGGTTGTGGATTTGTACTCTAGAAAGAATTCAAAGACCACGCATAGGTCTTCTAGATTTAAATGCAGTTAATTGGTATTCCACAAGATGAATGATCAAGGTAACCTATATAAATGACGTCTGAGAAGAAATTGTATGACGGTAAATTCTAAGTTTATTTAATGTGATTGTCCTATTTACCTATCACTTCTCCTTTATAAGTTGAGACCCTTGTATATATATCCCATTTTGTTTACATAATTAATTAAATAAAGGCAATGAAGAAGAGAGTTATATTTTATTGATATAGGTACTTGAAGACTGCATCGAATACTTGATGTATGTAGTGTGTGACTATGTGTAAATAGTAATCACAAAGTGAATAGAAGCGAGTTATTCAAACACTTACAAAGGTTGTTTATTTGTAAGCTGAATGTTCTGTCCGCTCCTCGGAGCGCGATGGATCGCACGATCTCGTGGATTTATTGTAATCAGACTAACTGGCCGTCGCCGCGACCTAACAAGGAGCTACACCGCTCCTGTGGCTCCGTCGTAAATGTTCACGACGAATACAAATACATTGCACTTTCGCTTTAAACATTTTATACTATTTGATTTAATATTGGAATTAAATAATCTTGTATTATTTCTTTCCTTACATCAAATACGTTGTGTATCAGATAAAAAATATTCCCTAATCCTTATTTTACGGAACTTGGACGTAAGCTTTGAAAGGTGGCAACAATGAATGCTTCTTTGTTCAACGTTATTGTTTTATTTGAATAAATTGATTTGAAATGATGAATATAAAATTATAAACACCCTGCATTTCATCGTGAGACAATATGATCGTCGGGAGTGCGGAGTCATCGGGTGCTCAAGTAGAGTAGGCGTGTGTAACACGTGCGTAGGTATATTATGAGATGATATGAATGTTTGATGAATGGTGAGGGCAGCACCTGTCCGCGCGCCATTGTCGGTGGCACTCGTTACACGTCGCGGTAATGAATGTCCCCGCCAGCCTCGACCCCTCCACGACGACCGCTCCGTGCCCACAGATTATCGCATTAGCTGTCCTATTTAAACCTGGATGATGTATCGTGACAATATTGATAGACGATGTGACCACGAGGGGCTCATAAAAACTCATATAATATGTATTGATGTTGTTTATAATTAGAGGATCATTACTGTAGGTAGGTGTTTCATGATATCTGTGGTCTGTAGTCTGTGTGCCGTGGATATATTTCAGTGGTAAATTAATCTGGACAAAGTAGATTAGAACACGGTTCGCGTGACAAGCTAATAAGGAAATCGACCGAGTGATTGCAAACTGTAAACAATATTAAACATTACAAATTGATTCGTGATCCGGCTCCACACCGGTTGAATATTAAACGTACACTCCGATCGGTTGGTTGGCTGGCCATGCTCTCGGCTGTATTTATAGTCCTCTAGAAAGTATCATTGCTAAGAATATTAATGATAGACGTTCAATCTCTTGAATTATACCTGCATCCAAAGCTTAGTAGCTCGATAACGATAAGTCCGAATCATGCTGTTACTACCAAATCATATTTTTTCCCCTTTTCCAATCAATTCGATTCAATTCAAAATATTTTTATTTGATTAGACTTTTAACAAAGTACTTTCAAATCGTCAGAACGACATAATTCAACAGGATCATACATGCTACCGTCAGGTTCGGAAGGATGCTTTTACTGAGAAGAACCATAGTTTATTTCTATATTTCACTACGAATGATCCATTATCATGCTGTTTATAGAACCTTCAAAGGTCTAATTCTGTCGACTCTTTCAGGCGCTAAGTAGATAAAAACCCTAGTTATATTTCTAATCAATTAATGAAACTACACAAGCTATATATTAATATAAGATTTTACAACAATGTGCTGACTAATATTTTTTATTGCAATTCCAAGTTCCCGCTATATTTAGTAGCGCGAGACGCACTGCGACACTGCAATGCGTGTGCTCTGCACCAGATATTATCTCATTCTTACACAGCTCTTATACAGCATACAACAGAGGTCACATTTCAATATAATTCACTTTAAGGTTTATCTTTCCCTTGACTTTTTACAGTGTGACCTTGAAAATTCAGTCATAAAGATTATTTACGGATATTTAAAAATATATTTTATATCTTTTAGAGATTTCAATGAGATATTTCAGAATGTTCCTCGTATACTGCTATAGGGCCTAATGTTTAGGTCCATTATAATCTCTGAGGTCTTCATAGATGATATAGTAAGTTTAATGTTCAAATTATAAATAAATAAATAACTACAGATAGTGAATCGAACATTTATTTGTACTTCAGGACCCAGCATGAATTTAGCCATTTTAATTTTCACCGTCGGCATATATCCGTGAGATAAAACAACAAGCAACTTGTTCAAATAGAACTGACTAATGAGAGCTTTAATGGAATTATCTGGCATCCGCATGGTTGGTAGCACGTGTGGTAGTGCTGGTAGTGTACAGTAGGAGCCGGCCGTCGGCCGCGCGGTGAGCACTGTGAGGGACACGCACGCGCTAATGACAACGATTCTGCTGATTGTTTTAAGGTTTTCTGCTTCTTGTCTTTGTATACGATGTACATACTTATGCGCATAATGGATCTTTGATATTTTGCTAATGCGTAACAAAAATCTGCTAATAGTTAATAAGTTAATAAAAACTCTATAAAATGTTTGAGCCGATTTCGTTAGACTCGGTGCGACGACTTGGTACACAAGACGACGCAAAAGTTTATAAATAAGCAAAAATTATAAATGCAAGCATTTTGTCGCTTACAGAACCATTTCCCGGGATGATGACAAACGAAAAATTACCAAACTTGGCGATGGGAATAATAGAGGGGAAGCAAATTTTTGGGTGACAGAGTAAGCGTAAATAAGTGAAGCGGCAAATTGTCCATTTAAATTGTATGAAAAGCTGTGGATTCGGCCCCAGTAATGGCTGGAGATCTGCCGCGCGCCGCATTTATATTCCACGGCGCGGCGCTCCCACCGAACAACGAGCCACCAAACATTGCGCTGCGCTGGTATTCTTATACAAGTAATAGCTTACCATCTGGAGACTTCACACCTTCTCTTTTATTCTTATATTTAAAAACCAACTGATGTTTGATAGCCACTAAACAAGATAGATAGCTAAGATATTACTATATTTTTGTGAAGTAATTTTGCTGATGGTAGAAGTGGTTCCGAAAAAAGGAAAGTCCAACCGATCACATTTGGGAGTATTACCCTGGGGCGTAGCCAGAATTTTATAAATTATTCTATTTCTAATGAATCGCAAACCTATGATTTCAAATGGGTAGACATAGAGCTTTGATTACGAGAGAGAATGAAAATATAGCGCAATAAAGGCGACGTCATTTTATTATGTTCAATCCATCAACATTTTAATACCAATATACACTCAAATATGTCATTGTGTATTTGTGTATGTTTGTGTGTTCGCACGCCATCGTCAGTATCATTAACATTCGGCTGAAACAGGAGTTGGCGAAACAAGTCATGTTTCAACAATTTAGCGCAAAGCCTCACGTTTTCATGACATAAGCTGCCGTTATCTGCCAACCGGGCCGCCATTTTTTCTCGAAGTTCCTCCTGGGTAGCAGTAAGCACCCTCCGACCACTTTGCATACATTTACATCATAATCCTGGTTGTTTGGAACGGATATTATTAAGATTACATCTGGGAGGTGCATTAACGCTTGGATCAAATAGTTGTATTGACTTTTCGCGGAGTTATAAGTGTTCGTTGTTTTTGATTAATGTATCTGCGACTGTTCCTCTTCCGATGTTGCTGAATTAAATTTAAAGTAAATGATTAACAAGCTCTGTTTTCATACTCTCAATAAAATGTACGCTGTGTTCTTTACGGTTGTGTTTATAGTACATTCCATTATGCAAATTGTTTGTTCATTTGCATCTTTCATCGCTTGATTAACTTCAATGCTGGAAATATCTATTGAAGACCTTATCATAGAGCTTTAAAACAATTGATTATTGTGATCGTTAGCAATATTATTTTAACGTACAAACGTATAGTAAGGGATCGGCTACTGCGGCGAGAGAAATAACAGAACATGATTGCGGTGACAATGGTCGGTGGTCACGTCTCGAGCGACACGCTAATAATGTACCGTGAGTGGAGGCGCGGCGCGGTGAGGGCACGGGCACCGAGGGCGGCGTTTAATAACAGAACATGATTGCGGTGACAATGGTCGGTGGTCACGTCTCGAGCGACACGCTAATAATGTACCGTGAGTGGAGGCGCGGCGCGGTGAGGGCACGGGCACCGAGGGCGGCGTTTAATAACAGAACATGATTGCGGTGACAATGGTCGGTGGTCACGTCTCGAGCGACACGCTAATAATGTACCGTGAGTGGAGGCGCGGCGCGGTGAGGGCACGGGCACCGAGGGCGGCGTTTAATAACAGAACATGATTGCGGTGACAATGGTCGGTGGTCACGTCTCGAGCGACACGCTAATAATGTACCGTGAGTGGAGGCGCGGCGCGGTGAGGGCACGGGCACCGAGGGCGGCGTTTAATAACAGAACATGATTGCGGTGACAATGGTCGGTGGTCACGTCTCGAGCGACACGCTAATAATGTACCGTGAGTGGAGGCGCGGCGCGGTGAGGGCACGGGCACCGAGGGCGGCGTTTAATAACAGAACATGATTGCGGTGACAATGGTCGGTGGTCACGTCTCGAGCGACACGCTAATAATGTACCGTGAGTGGAGGCGCGGCGCGGTGAGGGCACGGGCACCGAGGGCGGCGTTTAATCCATCACAGGCTTCACAGGTTGTCGACAACTGGCGCAGGATTTCACCAACAGATTAATAAATCAAACAACTTTCAAAGTGTATGTTAGTCCGCATATTGCTGTCTATGTTTTGTAAACATGCATCATGCACACATTAATTACTATGCCGACGCAGTGTGGATGAATGGAGGAATTTCTGAGCAAAATGATTGACATGATTTAGTAATAAGCGGTACACGATTGTGTAATACAATAAATAGCTATTGATATAATAGTGTTGGGATGTATAAGTGATCCAGCATCTGTGGTAACTCCCGCCTGCGGTGAATGTCAGTAGAGTTCACTTGTCTGGCTAATTAGGTTGCACAAACAGCGGGAGCTAAGGTGCTGGCCGGTGCTGACAAATGGACCGACCCACGCTCCTTATTCTCCACTAACGCAACATGCTCGCTGCATCACACACTCATCACCTTTGTGTATAACTAATTTAGGTTAACCGTTGCCTACCTCATAAAGAATGATCCCTGTGCTAACAATTGAAGCTATTGCTAGTACAACCACTCCACTCCTACTCCTCCCCTCCATAGAGCACGGGCGATCTTACTCACCGCAGGGACACAACTACTACTCAAAGGTAGCATTATTTGGTCAATCCAATTATAGTACATTCAAAATGTAATTTTTTGGTTTGAAATGTACATTCTGTTTCCCGGTTTAACCTCCAATAGTATACAGTCCCCTGTATCAATGTAAGTTGTCCGCATTTAGTGCAGTTCAGTCAATCTCACCTGTCGCCTCCCCCGAGTGCAGTAACGTCCCGCGTGCCGTGTGTTAATGCTCCATGAGTGCGGTAATCCATCGCGGTGTGACAAATCGCACGCGCTCACACGACGCTACCACTGCTAATGAAATTCTACTATCATTACCGCGGGGAGGCAGGGCTGCAGCGGAGTGTTACGTTATTTAAACGAAAATGTATTTCTGTTGACACTTTGTTAGTTTGTTTGCAAGAATATTTTTGTAAGACATGGTTTACTTATATTGTGCAGACACTCGTTAGTAGGACATTTGAATGACGAGAGGTAAATATAAGGTTTGTGCTTAGCTAGCCCTGAAATAGGCTGGAGCTTATGGTTATTTATATGAGATTCATTGACTGCAATACATGATAATCATCAGCCTGGGTGTAGCACAGCCTAAGTCACATGCACTCCCACTACGAATATTATAACATTATAACGTTGCTATGGTTTCTTATTTCACTTTTACAAGCGAATAAGCGAAGTAATAGGCATAATGATACTGAGGACATGTCGACCAACGTTTCGATGTGTGGGCAGCAACAACAACACGCCGTGAACTAAACTAACATTGCCCCGTCATACCCGCTGGCTCAGTGATGTGAGTTACACTCGTGAACTACCAACTTGGGCTAAAATAGTGCGCGCACTCATGGCTCATGGCGAGCAACATCCATCAACCAACGGAGGGCTTAGGGTTGCGGCTTGATCCATCTTGGCTTCAGGTCTTCTTGATAATATTTATAGGGTTACAGGCACATAGTAATTCATATGCTGCATATACAACACCAAGTGTTCCACACCCGTAATTTCACCACGATGATATAGCGATCAGTGCCAAATATAATAGATTTTCCAATTATTGCTTCTCCCTATTGATTCCATGAGGTTATGGCGTGACCGAATGTACCGAATGCCAATTTTCGAATTACTCTTGCAACCGCAACAAAATTTCCCCGAATATCAAACTTTATAGCCAGACAAAGGATTATAGTTATCGACTCTTATGGAATCATATGCTGTTAACAGTAGACCGTGTGTTATAGATTCTTGTCCTTAGTGTATGTTTTTCTGAATAGTTGTTACAATAGAGATATTGACTGTATTCGTGTGACTATAATCGTTGTTCCAGCCCTGCGCAGACGCTGCGTGCAATTCTCAGTAGGGTTGTGTTTAGTCTAGCGGCGCCGTGTTTACCGAGCGCCCGGAATAATATACTCGTAATAGCACGGTGCAGCTACAGCGGCACTTGCTCTAACCACCGTTGCATTCTTATTAAAGCATTGCTATTATTCTATTGTCACTGCTCTTAGAATAGACAAAGTTTTAAAAATCTGCGAGTTAATATTATATTTTCAAACTTAATAAAAGGTCTTCAACTTCGTAATTGTCTTGTTTTAATCTACACATTTTATTTCGGTTGTCAACTTCAACGGCATCCTGGCACTTGATGATGCGTTGATGATTATATAATATTAGGGATATAGTACTGTATCCACTTGCATTTTTCTGTATCGGATTAAATCATAATCCTTTTAAATTACACAGTTACACGACCACTTCTTGACAACCCTATTTACGTGTCAATAATAACATACCAACATGAATTTATTGTGGCACCCGATTTATTACATTATATCTCAATCAAAGCAAACTGGAAAACGCTAGTAACAGTTAGTCGGTCGTCAGGTGGTAGTGTTGCGTGTATAGTTATTTAACAGCGGCGCGGGCGCCGGCGGGCGGACCACACTTGACGAACTTATGTTAGCCGGTAATGGCTGCGGCGGCGATATTAATGCTACCTATGAATCACACACGTCTCACGGCGCCTCCTCCTGCCGCCGGTGACTGCACTACACACACATACTGGAAATTAACGACATTCAAATCAATCAATTTAGTTCTTCACAAACTTCTTTAAGTCATTATTTACTCCATTTTTATTTAATTTGCTCTTTCTAAAAATAACACGTCCAGGGATTTCAACAAACAAAACATGTCTCTCCGCTGTTGTTCTTGCCAGTTTGCTCCCATGATGGTAACGCCCGGCCGTAATACTCGATAATTCAGTCAAACGTAATTGATACCGCGGTGATTTGATCTCTATGATAGTAATATGTGATAGCGGACACCGTTATCAAGGAATCATACATAATATCCGTGGTGCCATAAACATGGACCGTGACTCATTGATCATCATCACTCCAACCTGCCATTACCAGCGCAACACCACACTTATTAGCTAATTGTGTACGTTTACCGCGACCACCTATTATTACAGCTGTATATCATCGCGCGCCGACCACCGTTGATTGCCGTTTATCTAAATTCATTCAATCATTGTGTATGCATCGCCGGTAATTTAATCAAAAACGATTTCATTAGATACAGAGTGAAAAGTGTATAATATTAATTTAATTAGTTGATTAATTTTTTAAATTAAAATGTTGTGTTACCAATGTCTGCGATAACTATAATTGTTTACCTGATGGTTCCCATGAAAAATCTATTTCCCAAGTTACTGATGTCCGGAATGTTCAAACTTAAACGCATACATTTAGTATTTTATTGAGCCCAAATATCAATTAAGGCGGAACACAGAGTGTAAGTCAGTGGGCGAGTGTGGAGGAGCCCCTATCTGCTAAGAGGCGATCACACGCGCGCATACAAATTGACGCATTAAGCACGATTATAATCTTAATAGCATTCCCAATGAAGCTGTATAATGATGAAAATGAATACACCAGCTGGCGGTATGATGCATTACACCTTGCGCCGCGCGCGATCAACATACGATACCAATGTTTATAAACATGCGTAGGCACAAATTGATTTTTGAATACCATTAACATGCGTATAATCATAATAAATTGTTGAGCTTGAGATGTACTATAATTTTATAATGAAGACTGAATTAATATATCTCTACGGGAAGATTAAAATTAAGTTGAAACGAAGGTATCTTTTAAGAGTATGAAGGTGATACGCGGCAATTTTAATTGTTCCACCAGGGGAACATTCACTTATGGTAAAATGTATCAGTGTGTGACAAGTATTAAAACTTCAATTTTATTTTATTTTATTGTAGGTATTAAATGAGAAAGACAACGAAAATTAAAATTACTTATTTTAAATATATTTTTGCAATTTAGACATTAATCCTCAATTATACAGAGTATGTGAGTAAGTGGCACAAAACTAATTTAATTTGGAGAATATAAGTGATTGAGCCGGACAATCAGCAATGTCTGTGGTGGGATGCGGCTCGGGGGCACAGGGGGGGGGGGGGCAGGGGGGAGGGAGGGGTGTCCGGTCAACTAATTGAAAAAGTTTGCGTCGCGAGGGTTACTCCATGTGTAAGCACCCTTATATGATAAATTTAGATTGTCAATACATTCAATAAATTGTTTGTGGAAAGTACGATTGTGTCGAACCCGAATGTAATATATATCTGGAAAAGGCTTTATTGTTATTATGGACCATGGTACATGGCCACAAACAGAAAAATGGTGATGCTCAACTAGTTACACTTAATATAAACAAACCCTCGTTAATCGAGTGCAGCTGAATGATTGAGTAAAAACAAAACGGCTGCGAGCCTCCGTCGGACTAGCCGACGCGTGTTATTGCTCACACACACGCACACATGCACACACGCGACTATTGTGTTACTCACCCCAGTAACGCAGGTACAGAACGTTACACACACTGGGGTGAGCTCGCGGGATTTTCCGAATCTTTCCCCATTTTATTTGATGGCGCGTCGCGTCGCTTAATTGGATCCCGCGGTATCACCCACTTTGAATAAAGATAACTTACTGCGGTGTTTTTGCAGAATTTTCATATTTTTCCATTTTTGTTTTAAATGGTCCGCGTATGGCGGAGTGTTCACATACTGGCTGTAGCCGTCCGTAGTCAACACGTGTTGTGCGGGACATTTCGGGTCGTACCTTTTTATTGTATGTGAAATTGGGTATATTTTTGCCATTGGATGCCAATAACACTCTTATTTTGTAGAGCAGAAGCTGCGTGATTTGATTGCAAATTAGTTTTCTTCTACTCGAAAAACAGTTACTATTACTAACAAGTAATCAGGATACCGCTACGATACAATATAGACACTATTTATATGTATTTTTACTAAACTGTGCACTGCATAATTGGAGACAATGGCAGCAGACGACATTTGTTCAGCGCCTTGCGTGCGGCGAGGGGGTGGTATATTAAATTCCTCTTGGACAACAATTTACTCATTACGCGCCAGGGAGCCCGCCAGAAAAGCTTGAGAATTCTTACGGACCGACCGCCTGAGATATTACACACATTTGTCTAAATTCTGCATAGGGACAACATGCACGAAACTGTCGCCAGCTTTGACAGTTTAGATCCAAGTAAATTCTAAAATGGTATTCAATTGACATTCCTTTTGTACGTTCAATAATAATTAGGTTCCTGCTACGCTACCTACTCCATGTATCCATCTGTCTACCCTTAGAAATGGTTGAGCTCACTGAAACGCGACGATACATTGCTACATATTACTTAATTTTAGTGGAATATTTATAGTAGGTAACTCTGGTTGGTGATAGTACATGAGCGCAAGGGTTTCACTGAATCGCCCAATGGTAGCAGCCCTCAGCGCGCCGGGGGCTACTGTTCACTGGAATACTGTGTGTGACAGAGCACGGGCTTCAATGAACGAGGACCAAACTCTCCACTCCACTCTTTTGCCCCATTCACTTAAATACCCAGTTGTATGTTCGCAGACTGACAAAATAATAAAAATCGCCTTTGTTACTTTCTGTCTACCGCTAGAAGTAACTTATAGATACGTTAATTTGACAGTACAAACCCACGAGGCTTAAGATTATCTAATTATTAGGTAAGTATGTAAGAGCATTTCAACTGAACACTCGGTGAAATCTTCTAAAAGATAATTAAAAGGCTAGTGCCCCTGCAGTGGGAACATGAAGGCAATCACAAGATGCTTTAAATATAAAATAGTATCGGAAGTAATGAAAAGGTGATTAAAATGCTTTAATGAAAAAATTCAATCCACTTTACGTCGAATTAAATGTGAAGTTAAGCAATATAACCTCGTTGGACCATTCGTGGTATTTGTTTCCTGTGCCACAGCTCTCATGAGGATCGCGTGCCGGTGCAATGAATCAACAAACTACAGCGGATAAACATCCGAGTATGAATTACAAGTAATTGTTTATATCACAAAAATGTTGAGTACATCCCGGATACATTTTTTTAGAAATACTTACACATAATTTTGTTGGTTTTTTAATTAATTTTCATTTAAGCAATATACATAATATTATTTTCATTATGTCGTGTGTATGATTGCTGCCAAAAGAAGAAGTTCAGGGAAGGATGAAATTCAGGCATAAACGTTAATTGAATCAATGAAGCAAGTGAGTGCTAAACTTTATGCAGAACAAGTACCAAGCAAGTAGTTGTTCGTATGAGTCGAGTATTAATAGTGAGCGTGAGGCGGCTGCAGGCGAGCACGTACTGAGCACGTCCCAGCTCTGCAGATAGCTGCGGGTAATAGCTTTAACTACTATCTTATCCACATTTATATCGTCGCCTGCACCGCTATTGGACGCTGCTTCTACACAACGATATTTAACTTCGTCTTTATCTACGTTTAAGTTTGAAATCACTCAGAGCTGTGGAGCGCGCTTTACTCGAGGTTTCACCAAAGGACAGACAGAATTACCAACGACGAGTAAAATAGCAAACTCAAGTGAAATTGAGCTAAACAGCGAGTAACCCTTAAAAATATACTGTTGAATTTATATAACCTACCTTTCTTTGAAGTCGGTTAATAATTGTTAAAGTAATTAGTCACCTAACCTAAGCAGCTCTACAAATATTCTCGAGCCTTACTATAATGTTGGCTGATGTACTACAGTCGTCCAGTTATCGCCATATTTATCCACAACCACTTGAAACGCGGAACTAAATTTGTAACTAGAGACTAGTCTCCTAGGTAGTAGGTACTATAGTCGTATTTGGAAACCCGAGTAATAGATTCAGACTGTTATTGCGATTTTTTGCTCCAATAAAATACATTTTCTGCTCCAGTAAGAGAAAACGTTCACTATTTAGTTTGGCACAGTGAGGTAAGTAGTCATTAATATTCAGATTGCACCACATGCGTGTAGGACTGGAGCGTGCACTAATTCGTGCTCACCAACTATTTACAGAGAATGATTTAAGTCACGCCGCTGGAATAACTAATGAGAGACGATGTGCCGTCAGCACTCTAGTTTTAATACTGCATTTTGTTTTGGTACTATTA
Source organism: Watsonalla cultraria (assembly GCA_964035505.1). Lineage (NCBI taxonomy): Eukaryota > Metazoa > Arthropoda > Insecta > Lepidoptera > Drepanidae > Watsonalla > Watsonalla cultraria. The sequence continues at coordinate 12,044,785 of OZ037720.1, forward strand.
TTTAGTTCTGCGTCTGTTTCAAGCAATAGTGCACCTTATGCCGCAATGTTGAGAGTATGTTATTGCAAGAGGCGCGACAATTAAATGCAACACTGGAAGTGACATGTGTAGTAGAATGTACCGCAGAAAAAACATATGTCCACAAAATTGAGATATATATTCTTTATTTGTAACTGAGTTAGAATCTATTGGTCTATTTTTCAATCTTCTCATGATGTAGAATTTTTTACCGTAGTACTTACCCACATCAGACTTCAAGTAAGAACACAAAAGATTTTGGTCAAAATATTTGAGCCCTAGAACGATTGCTGGGGTAGCTCAGTACGTACTTTAATAATATGTGTATACTTCATATCTACTCATAGCATTTTCTTGATCGCAGCTCGATTAGTCGCCATTCTCCTTCCACTCGAAAACTTTTAAACTTTTTGCTGCACTTTCCAAGCGCTCGGTAGCTTTACAAACTGGGGATTAAATAGCAAAGTGATTGATGTCAAATAAGGCTGATTGAATATGTCTTTACCATCTACGATCTACCGCCATACAAACAAATGTATTTCTACTTGTACTTCGTATCAATTTGTTTCACATAAAAATGTGGGAAATAACTTCTCTCAATACAACACTAATACGTGAATTTTACCTGATATTGGTTCCTAACATTTGTACTAGCTTAACATGAACATATCAGAGAGACCTAGCTGCATGAATTCATGATTTTACCAGCAGATGTTATAATTTCATGAAGGTGTGACAAAATATTAACTTCTGTTATGATACCTCTGATGATTTTTAACAATTTTCCCATCCTAACTGCACAAAATTCTGGCTATTGTGATAAACCTCCGTGGAGTTATGGCTTCGCGGTGGTACATAAGTTTTAATATAACTCTGACTTTTAGCAGGCAAACTCTGTATCCCTTTACTATCCATAGTTTTCGGTATAAATACAAACTCAATTCAGGACAGCATGTATTGTACCGCAACTGAACTTTGTGAAACATTGTCGGCTCAAATGGTGACACTTACTGGAGTGTGTGTGAGCTGAGCGCGGCAACAGTTGGTGCGCATATCTTACTGAGGACAGACAGCCGCGCACCGCGGACCTGCCTCGCACGGTCACACCACACTCTGTGTACACTCGTGTTACGCTACTTTTCTTAGTGTTATACAACAAACATTCATGTGTCAAACAACACTTGTGAGGGGGTCGTGTGGTGACAGCCTTCAGATTGCTAGTTTACTTACATCATTCGATAATATTTATGTTTTTGTTTCAGGTAATCTTTGAAATGTTATTCGACGATGGCTTCAATCGTCTGGGACAGTAAGTCGACACTCAAATTCCAGTATTACGTCGTTTGGAATATGTTCGGTGAGTTACGGAGCAATTGAGAGTGTTCCATAGATCACACTTACCTCTCGCTGTAATATGAAAGTAGCTCTGCGAAATATCGGAGAGCTGTTTAATATCGCGGGAGGCGGCCGGGGATTATTGCCCATATCTCAATTTAATTGCGTTTTGCACCCACTCCTGATGGCGATCACGCCTCCTTATACAAACATATTCCTTCAGAACCACCAAATAAATTGTCTCGAGAAAAAATTTCCTCTACTGTGCTTTTTTTTTGCGTTCCACACTTTCCCGATAGATAAGATGTCGCTTTGGTGAACTCGGCGGTATCCTCTAGTCCTTCCGCATTACAGTTTCCACGGCGGTAAGTATGAATAAACGAGTCGGCATGTGTGAGACAAATGTGGGGGCTGAAGCGTTTTATATTAATTAATTAGTATGAGTTACGTCTCCACGCTGAGTGACTCGCTCAATTTAAAATATTTTTATTTATCTTCAAAGTTCTGAAGCGAACCGATTTAACTAACTCCGGCTATTTATTAATAACTGCCTGGAGTGGTTCCATTTAAGGCGCACTTTTAACTGTATTTTAATCTGGCAATATTTTTAGATGAGTTATGAATGTTATTCGGTTGCATTGGTAGCGCCAAGGAGTTAGAGGATATAATATATGAGTGATTTTCAAAAGTTATATCCGATATTCCACATTTATGTCTCGTATCTCAACACAATGAAGCGAACAGGTTTTGATGCTGAACATTTTGCGCGCAATTAGCAGCTTTCTCATCCGTGTCGCAGACTACGGCTATTCTCTTTAGCAAAATCTGTTGAATTTTTGCTGCAAATTAAACTATGGGAAACACCAATCTGGCTTGTGGCCAAAGATGCACAGTTTTAGGATGTGCAACGAGAATGGATGTGCTTTTTAAGAGCAGTCTTAACTTAAATCTTGAGCTCGAGAGTTTAAGATGCATTTTCCAGTGTTCGGGAAATTGCTATCAGATTGGTGTTTTTGTAAAGAGACATTAATTATCGCCTCGTTGGTGCAGCTGATCCGAGCGGTCGGGCGGCGGCGGTATGTGTGGGCGCGCGTGATGCATGCCCGGTGCTACTTGTGAGTCGTGTATCGGGCCGGTGGTGGGCACTCCTTCATGAGGCTGGCTGGCATGTGTCACAGAGCAGGATACATGCAGTTTGCTCTCATTCCTTGCTCTCAAATCGTGAATTCGTGCGACGTGCCTTAAAATTCCGTAAGCAGCATACTTCCGTCAGCACGCCTATTATGTTCAGATGCACTAAACACGCAACAAAAACTGGATACATTTAGGAATACTCGTAGTGCATTTAAATAATACGTCTCCCTCCCATATTTAATATTATATTTTCCGGTGTCAAATAAACAATTTCATAAATGTTTTGAGGGATAAATCTTCTAAATGTTCAAAGCGAATAGTAATAACTTAATTTAAAATATGGAGACGATGCTTTACTAATGAGATTCTGTAGTAACAAGGGGGAAGGTGAACGTAATTTGTTTGAATAGCGCCGTCAACTTGACTGTTATAATTGTGTTAGGAACGTTTGATGTGAAATATGCAGTTGAATCCTAGGAACGCCACGCTGCCACCTCGTAGGTCTTGCGATTACTTAGCTCGTTACTTAGTAGGTACTATTAAATGCAGAGAATCACACCAGGACCTTAATGTACCTCATGTTCCGCAGTAGCGCCTGCGACCACTAGGCCAACGAGGCACATAATCATCCTCTGTAATATTTTGTTTTGTTACTAGCTGTGCCCCGCGTTATCACCCGCATAGTGGCGGAACCCTAATATTTTTTCTAGATAAAATTTGCCTAAAACACTCCTTGAAACATCAACTATCTGCCAGTGAAAGTCCCGCTAAAATTCATCCAGCCGTTTAGGCATGATGCCGTGACCAAGGGAAATGGGGATTCATTTTTATATATAAGAACAAGATTACGTGCACTTTTAGTTAACTCTTGTGAAATTTTTCATGAGAGGTATAACGGGATTTTCCGTTCGATATTTAGAGCTGCCCGACTAGGGACTATACCTCCACCTTACAGAAGATCGCCGCCAAATAATTATATATTTGAGTAGTGTTGTATTCTTGCGGTGAGTAAAGTCACCAGTGCTCCATGGAGGGGAGGATTAGGGGTGAAGTCGCTGTGCCAGCAATAGTCGTCATTATGTTAGTATGTTAGGGATTTCATTATTTAAGAGGAAAACCACGCGTTCTGTTACAATCATTCATAGGCTGCAGCAGCCGCTCACCATCAGGTGGACTGTGAACTTGTTTGTTGCCAGTAGTATAAATAAAAGGCGAGTGGACCTAGCTCTAAGTTCACTCATATAGTTTGTTACTCTGATCATAGACTATGGATAAAACAGTCCCCAATCATACTTTAATAAATTGTGCTGACCACTACTGTGGGTGTAAGTATGTACTGTGTTTATTTTATCTTTTTTGTTAGTTTGTTTATTACATTAATCTCGGAAATAAAAAACACAAAAGTGAAATGAAACCATCAGAGGGAACCCTCCAAATTATGTTATGTTTCTGTTTTGTTTTTATTTCTATCTGGTTTGTGGTGATTTATGTACAACCTGCCCGTTATACAATGTTTTTAGGTAATGGAGTTGTTTACCGACTTCAATTATTGGAATTATGTGAATATTTACAAAATACCAGAACAAAGCTAGGTGAGTAAAATACTTTTATGAGATCCAAATATTAGAGCTCGTAGATCAAAACTATACGCACTTACATGAAAACTTACACACCTGTCAGTTCATGACACATTTAAACATTTTTAATGGAGTAAGGGCCCCAGCGCATTTAAATATAGGTGTAATATGAATATGACTAAACAGTCGCCCTCGGGGGACACCAGCATGAAGGAGTTTAAAATGAACTCGTGTAATAAGAGGCAGGTTCAAGGCGGAGGATCATACCGTACTCGTGACGCTGTTTGAAGTGAGCTGGTGCCGGCCGAGGGCTGCGGGCTGAGGCACAGAATAAACATTAACAGAAGGTCTGCCTCCCATGCGTTAGCGATAACAGCCATTCTTTCGAGCTTGATCCGCAAGAATTACTACATCTATGTGTACGAGCAACGATTCTTGGTCAATTTAGGTAGCTGACTTTCTGTTACCTTTCTACTTTGCGGCTGTATTGTACTCGTGTCGTTGTTTGAAGTGAGCTGGTGCCGGCCGAGGGCCGAGGGCTGTGGGCTGAGGGCCGGGTTCAAAGCCACTCGCTGTCTCTCCACCTGTCCGCCTGTTGGCCGCCGCCCCGCGGAATTAACGACTACTACACGATACCAATATCAAATTAAATTATTCCTTCACTGAGAAATTGCGGCACCAAAAATGGAAGCTATCAAAAGCACGTTTAGTCTCAGATCCTACGTCGAGAATCTTCCTACTGAAACTTACCTATACTTTTGGTTCTTGTCACGTGCAGTTAGAGAGCGTATCGCAAGACATTAACAAATATGTATATCACGCCATGCGCTATATCCGCGTAACTTGTGATTACTGAATCTGGTTTGTAAATAAGGGTGTGTGTACACTGACGCCGGGTGCAATTACCCTCGGTGCGTGAAGTTTGTTGAAGAAATGCAAATGTATGTTAATGGTGGGATCCGCGCACTGCAACCAATTCTCCGTCAGTCAGGGCCCATCATAGTCGATTTAGTTTTGTTAAGGCATATTTGATGGAGATGATAATGAATGACAACATTAAATACTCGCAATTGTCATACTATATTTTAAATTGCATCGCCACAAAAAGATGCTCTGTAATAATGTGATTGCAATCGTCGTTGCATCAGATGTTCTACTAGCACTGTGACCAATCTTATTGATTCTTTAAACCATTAAGTCAGACAACAGAGAAGTCAGGTGCATGTATTATGCGTCTGCTACACCAGAATATTAACCGCTTCTCTGGCAAAATTCTTGATCTAGAGTTATTACTAGACAAAATACCTATTGATTTTCTCTGTTTTACTGAAACTTGGTTGAAACCAGATACCATGATGTTTAATATTACTAATTATACCATTGCCAGTTCTTATAACAGACTCTCAGCGGAGGGAGGTGGTACCATCATCTTACTGAATAGTAACTTTAAGTCCAAAGAGAGAAAGGATATTACTAGTCTTTCTGTAGAGCGAGTCTGTGAAGCGGCTTGTGCAGAGTTGGATAATTATATAATTGTATGCGTATACAGACCTCCATCCTCTGATATTCACTCATTTTGTTCAACAATGGAGGTCATTCTTAAGAAAATATTTCGAACGAATAAACAAATATTGATATGTGGTGATTTTAATGTAGACATTTTAAGAAGGTCTTCTGAGGCGCGTTTATTTATATCTCTTTTTAAATCATTTAACCTGGACTTTGTATTTAATGAGCCCACGAGAATAACGGCCACTTCCTCTACTTGTATCGATAATGTAATAACTAATGGTAGTATAATAAAACAGTCTCAGATAAGTGGAATTCGATCTGACCACATGGCTCAACTAGTTGAGTTGCAATGTAGTAGGCAACCTTCTAAATCTTTTAGGGAATCTAGACCTCTCTCTGTCCATAGACTGCTGAAGTTTAAAAATAATGTTGAGTTAAAAATTAAAAAAGCAGAGTCTCGCGAACCAAACAAATATTTCAATAAATTACATGATGTCATATGTACAGAATTCAACAAGGCATGTCCTAAACAACAATATAAATTAAATAACAGATTACAGTTCAACAACTGGGCAACCAAGGGCATAAGGAAAAGTAGAGACACTTTATATGAGTTATACCACAAGAAAGCCCAAACAACTAATGTCGCTTTTCATAGTCACGTTAGAATGTACTCAAAATTATTTAAAAGAGTTTGCCAGATTGCCAAATCAAAACATATAAGTAGTGAAATTAGCCGCTCTGATGATAAAATAAAAACTGTTTGGAAAGTTATAAACAGGGAGACTGGTAGAAATAAAACTAAAGAGCAAGTAAGTAAGCTTAAAATCAATGATAGTATTATATCGGATAAGTTAGAGGTCGCAACTGCTTTTGAGAATTTTTTCGCTAACATTCCCACAGAGACTACCAAACATCTTAACTCTAGTCCGAATACAGCTGAAAGCTTATTGAAACAATCGTTACGAAAAAGCTTCCCAGATTTTAGTTTTAAACATGTACGTCCTATTGACATCATGAAGGCATTTAAATCGCTTAATATTAAAAATACGGAGGACTTATGGGGACTCTCAATTAAAAGTATCCAATCTATTATAATAACGATTGCTCCCGCATTAGCTTCTATTTTCAATTTATGTATAGATCAAGGTATATTTCCTGATATTATGAAATATAGCAAAGTAATACCGATATTTAAAGCAGGCTCTAAAGAAGATCCTTCTGATTATAGACCTATATCGATTCTTCCCGCGCTTAGCAAAATATTTGAAAAAATTCTGCTTAATCAGATGTTAGCTCACTTTAACGTACATAACATCTTGCACGATCACCAATTTGGCTTCACTAAAGGTAGATCAACAACGGACGCGGCAGCAAAATTAATAAAACACATTTTTGAGGCTTGGGAGGGCGCCTATGACGCAGTAGGAGTCTTCTGTGACCTTTCTAAAGCTTTTGACTGTGTGGATCATCGTACGCTACTTCTTAAGCTAAACTATTATGGAATTCGCGGAAATGCTCTCGACCTTTTATCCTCGTACCTATCAAATCGTCATCAGAAAGTTGGCGTCGGTGGTGTAACATCCAAGGGGTCAATAATCAAAACAGGCGTGCCGCAAGGCTCCATACTAGGCCCATTCCTGTTTCTAGCGTATATCAATGACCTACCACTTGTTGTAGAAAATATCTGTGATATTGTTCTATTTGCAGATGATACATCTTTAGTTTTCAAAGTGAGTAGAAAAGACAAAGATCTTAAGGCACTAAATGAAACTCTAACATCTGTTTCAAAATGGTTTGATGCCAATAATCTCGTTTTAAATTCTAAAAAAACAAAATGTATCCGATTTTCACCACCTAATACATCGCAAATAGATACAAATATATCATTAGTTGGGAGTCAATTGGAGTTGGTCGAAAGCACAGTATTCTTAGGTCTTACCTTAGATTCTAAATTACAATGGGGCGCCCATATTGAAGCATTGTCAAAAAAGCTTAGTTCAGCTGCGTTTGCGGTTAGAAAAATTAAACAAATGACGGATATTGATACTGCTAGATTAGTCTACTACGCTTACTTTCATAGTGTCATGTCATATGGCGTATTGTTATGGGGTTCCGCAACAGACTTAGATTCAATTTTTATACTTCAAAAGAGAGCCATCAAGGCAATATACTCGCTGGACCCCCGAGATTCTCTTAGAGATAAATTTAAAGAAATAAATATTCTCACCCTACCGTCACTGTACATTTATGAGAATTTGCTATACATGAAAAAAAATATTCATCTATTCAATTTAAACTCGGACATTCATTCAATTTCAACACGAAATAAACACAAAATTGTAGCTCCTAGATTCAGGTTAGCAAAGGTAAATAAATCATTCATGGGGAATTGTGTTCGTTTCTACAATAAAATCCCACAGTCAATAAACGCGTTAAATTATGATAAATTTAAGACACACATTAAAACTGTACTGATGAAGAAAGCTTATTATACAATTTCGGATTACATAAATGATAAAGACATATGGAATTAAAACTCTGCACAAGTAGCTCCTGGCAATGACATGGTATGCAAACATGATATGTAAATCATTTGGTATTGTTTTTACGTTTTTAATTATTATTTTTTACACATGCATGCTGATACAATTTTCACTATTGTGAATAATTTATGATGTTTTTTTTTTTTGTAATTATTATTATTTTACTGTGTAATGAAATGTACATGATGCCAGCTGAGTTTCTTGCCGGTTCTTCTCAGAAGGCTAGTTTCCGAACCGGTGGTAGATTCCTCGACGTTCATAAGTGCCTTACCAGGGCCTAAACTGAATAAATCATTTTCATTTTCATTTTCATTTCATTTTCAGATGATAGTGAACAGCACCTGTAAGTTATAGGTGGGAACCTCAAAGGTACGAAACTATTCTGATTCCAAATTGTAAGGAGTCGGTTAAAAAGGAAAGGTGGCATGGTTAAAGACCCAGCTGGTATCCAGGTCCGTCCATTAAGGACACACTCCATGCATAATGTATGGGGGCAACCCCTCGGAGAGCGCATTAGCGGCGGCGGCGGCGGTGGAGCCCGCGGAGCACTCATGACAAATGTCACGTGCCGACGTTCGACATTCAAGCCGTTGACAAAATTGCACATAATCGCGACCGCTCTCCGGAGAGGAGCGAGGCTCTAGTTCCGGGGACCGGGGAGGGGAGGGGAGGGGAGGGAGGGGGTTATATTAAGATTCCTCACCGCCTGCCACAACCCCGGCACGCAATTTTTGCGAATACTTTATGCTAATGTTTACCGATACCGTATTAAGCCCCTTTCATTATGTGCGCGCGCCGCACGATACATTCCAATTGAATTTCGCTGAAAACAATCTGTTTGGACAAATTGTGAAGTTAGAGGGCGCTGTTCATTTCCATAAAATAATACGTGCTCGGGCCGAGTGCCGCCGTGTTTACTCTGCGCGCGCGAGGCTCACAATCCATGCTTCCACAAAGTTATCCAGCCAATATCTACTCCATTTGTAGCAAGGAGCGAGGGGAAAACTTACTTTTTATGCTGAAAAGCTATACCCTGCATTCAGGCACTCATCAAATATTTAATGTCAAAAGTACGCTGACTATTATTCCTTGTAGCCGAACAGCATTTATATACAGGCCATATAAGCCAGTTCTGGCCCCGATGTTTTGTAGAGCAACTTACATTCCCAGCAAACGTCTTTATTGAAATAAAAACTTTGGAATTCTTCACATCTTCAGCTTAAACCTGCCTACCGATGACGCCTCGCTATCGGAGGCAGGCGACTGAAGTGTAGAGGGCATGCGACCTAAGATTGGCGTGAAGTGTAAATCGACCGTAAGACAATAAATACTCGCACAATGTGGCGCGGGAGGGTAGCACTACGCGCCTCTCACACATGTATTGAATCATTTCATGAGACGTACAACAAACACCGCATTTATTAGGTTTCCTTTTTTACTTTATTCATGAGAAACACAAACATTGTGAACTATTGCAGAATTTACAGGAAAAAAATGTAGTTAAAAATAATCCTCAAAAGGGTTTAGAGTATACATAATACATCGCAACGATGATAGTGATTAAAAATATTCTACTAATCTGTCAGTGCCAGTCCAAAGACTACATTGTAAAGCGCCACTCGTTTACACGGTTTTAGAAATTACCTCGGCGTCTAGATTTACGCGCTCCCTTGAGATCGTGCTTTCTATTTTGCACTTTACCCTCGCCTTATTACAGTTTACATTTATTTGTTAGATTGGAAAGTGGTCGGAACAAGGCGAGAGGAGCGAGACGCTAATAGAGAACGCGCCGCTTATTCGAAAAGATAGGCAATCGCCTCGCACCCGCCTCGCGGTACTTATGACACAGGAGGGCAACTTTACACAAACCACTTTATGTTAGAGATCAAATTAAGTTGCTTCATTTTTGTACAACTACATTTATTTAAATTGTATAAACTCGCCCGACATAACACTACCCTATTATTCTGCGGGATGATATCTGACAGTAAGTTAGGCAGCGTGATCACGGTCACAGGCTGCAGTGGCCGCTTGCCGTCACGCAGACTGCATGCATGTATGTACCTTTGTAGTAGGAAAAAGTAAAAACACGTTGTGAGTTACCATTCGTTTGGCAGAATGTTTGTGTGTCGGTGGTGGTGGTGGAGGGCAGTAGGTAAGTATGGCCTCGGGGTCGGAAGCACGCGCTCTTCGACTCAAGCTAACGAGTGGTGGCTTAATGAACAAGTTAGAGGACGTAATCGCGTTGCAAATGAGCTCGCTTCCGATCCTAATATTAATAGCAAAACTTTGTACTTTGACGCTTTGTGATTTTAATTAATACGAGAGGCATGAGTGATTCACGTAACAATAACGCGGCGACGCGGTGAACTTAAAAATATTATTTAAAAGTATTAAAATGATTGTTGTTTGTAAATCGCGTATTTTTATAATAATTTCTTATATTAATTCATTATAATATATTGCAGTAATTTCTTCTTAGCTGATTCTGCTTTCGTTTAAAATGCGTTCATAGCTTATAATATGTGTGTCTACACATAGTCAGTTCTTCGATATTCATAAGTGCCTCGCTGGAAACTAAACTAAATATATATATAATATTCATTTTCATTGTCACAGCCATCAATGCACATCGCGTTCTAGAAATTAGCAGTTAACCGTGAGCCTGCAGGCGCGGACTAACTAGGTCGGCAAGTTGAGGCAGATGCATACATACGCTATCAATGACAAACCTGTCGTCGCTGTTGTAGATCTCCGATTAGGGACTCTTAAAATAAAAATTATTTAAGGGACCCTGAACGGGTAGCAGAAATATAAAAACACCCAGTTTTCACTAAAGAGGATTATGTGCCAACGTGGATGATGTGGAGTCCATCGCCGCCTCAAGCACCATACATACGTCCATAAGTTTCTTGGACATATGCAACCAGCAACCTTCTCACGATATTTTTCGTCACCGAATAGCTCGCGGCTCGAAAAAACTGATTGTTTCAAACCGCCGGAATTTAAACTTGCATCAGTTGCGTAGCGAGTAACGACACAAACCACCACGCATTTTTCTGATTCAAAGATAATGTCCCATCGCCGTGTCCAGTACCGGCCCCCACCCCCCGTGCCGGCCCATCCGCACCGATATCTATGTAAATACGACGTGATGCGACTCAGCGCGACTCGCTCTTTCGCCGTTCCTAGCAAATCTGTTCATAGGTTTTTACGTAAGCTGCTTATACTATACAATTTTTACTTGAATATTGACTACACACGTAGACGTAGATTATGTCTAGAAAAGATCGGTCGTAATATTCTTTATTACAGACATATTCTTTGCACATTTTTGCTGGATTTTAATATATCCTTTTTTTGTGAGAAATTTGTTTTATCCCCGAATATTATGGTAAACAATTTTAAATTATGTCACTAACGAAACACATTTACGTTTAAATAAAAACCAGTGTCGCAGGCTCGCGTCCCTGCGGGCCCTCGGTGGGCGAGTCACGACCCAGTTGCGATTCATACAAAGGAAACAAAAACCGGCCACGGCTCCTCTTATAATGTAATTTACTCAAAATCAGTGTAACGGACAAAACCTCGTTAGTGTCATATATGTGCGAGATGAAAGTGAAATTGCTTAAAGCGCGGGGGCGAGCGGCGCGCGACAATATAATTCTTACCGGTGCGGTGCCCTTCCCGCATATAATTTGGTTTACTCGCGTGTTTACCGCAGTTTTACTTGTATCGATTTATTCGCACCACACTTGGAAGTGCTTACACTTTACACACACATGCGTGTGGTTCAGTTGCCAGAATATTATAAACGATTTTGAATTGACCATCATTACACCGTACTTTAAAACGCTGAGTGTGTAATATGCTGAGTGATTAGTTCCGCGTACAAGACGGTTAGGACACACAGGGTGTTTAGAAATACTTTTAAGCTCCTATCCACCGACTTACCTCTGAAACAATTACATTAATTTATTTTATTGCTTTGTGACGTTAATCTCCCGAGCTCAGCAAGTGTCTACAAGCGTTGCATATTCAAGTGTGTAACAATATCCGAGTGAGATGATGACAATTAAAACTCGGCAGCTCCACAACTCAGCACTTTATACCTTGTGCAGTGTATTTATTGTGAGACGGAACACGAGCCGCGCGGGACTCGCACTAAATCTACTAAATTAAGTTGAAACCCTCGCACCACCACGACACGACATCATCCGCAGATGCAAATGTATGCGCACCAAACACATTGTGAAGAGCCAACCCTTGCTGCGTACTTACGCGAATTTTAACTCTATTTGTATAGTGCTAGAGTGCACCCGTGCTATTGGCAGCACTCGATTCCCTTAGGCACTGTGCGGCTCAGATATGTATTGTGGCGGATGCTTTCACAAAATGTCGCAAATATGAGACGTGGAGAGCCTGGTTACACTTCAACAATACAGTTTTATACTAAGACGGGTAAACTTGTGCATTCTCAAATGGTTGGCAGGTACTAAATTGTGCTTGGTATGTACAAACGTAAATGTTTTTAAAATAAGTACTAGAATAATGTCCGCTTGAAGAAAATACGTTAGTAGAATATCAAAGATTGTAACACGAATGTCACTTGACTGGTGTAGAGCAATCAGTAGTCACAGATTACTAATGATATGTCAACGTTTGGGCGAAAAATGATGCCTTAAGAAAAATAGCATTGGTGTCCAACTGAATATCCCGTAATGGAAATTGACCGTGTCGCGCAGCGAGTGCGAGCAAACAGCGAGTAAGTAACGATGACCGCGGGACCGGACACACGGTGCGGGTCGCCACTACCTATGATTGATGCGAGGATCACACACACACCCACACTATAACAAGTACCAACACAACATACACACGCATAGGACGTCCCGTGCGAAAACTAATACTTTATCTTCTTCGCTATCAAATTCTGATGTAATGTTATGCTTTACTTTTCAAATTTCATCCCTAATAATGATTATGCTTTACTGTTTAATACATTCTTACATATTTCGTTATAATCGTGACATTGATAGTGTTTATTTACTTATAACTTCCAGAAGGAGCCTGTGGAACATTTAAATATTTAATGGGTGTACTACAGGTATACCACTGCCTACCCCTTCGGGGAATACAGGCGGGAGTATATGTACAGAAAAAGTGTCAGTAGAGTTGAGCGAGAGGTCAGTCTAGCTGATCGTTGGTCCTCGGCGCCGCGTGGTGGTCATTGGCATGGTGCAGCCGCCTCCACCGCGGCGGCTGCACCACATAAACCAACCGCAGCTATGCACACTTCACGCCGCCGTTCTTACTTTTATTTATGTCACTACAATATTTCCATGAGAAATAACAATTTTCACCTACCTACGGGAAATAGGTCCGATAGTCCGATAATCCTCAAACAGATTCAGGCGACTGGAACCGTTAGCTAACTGGAACCACGGTCCTAGTTGACAGATTTATTTTAAATACATATTTATAATATTACTTTTTTTGAAAATCATTACGAATTTGCGTCAGATTTGAGATCCCATTATACTTCAAAATCTTATTGACGACAACATATTTTTCCAGATCTTTACCCTGCATACGCAGGGCATACCTTTGTATTTTATTCTAATCACATATTTCCCACTTCAATAACACATTGACATCTTGTTTGACTACTGATTTCATATCATCATGTTGGTAATATTTGGTGGTATTTATGACAAATAGGGGAGTGTTTGTGACACGCACTCAGCTGCGTCACTTTCCGCGCGACGTATAAATTGGCGACGAGACGCGCTCGCCAGCGACTTATTACATCCGCCTCAAATTTACAACACTGCTTATGTTTTAATTCTATTGAAGCCTTATCAGATCGAGAACAGGCCCTGTCTGTGCCTTTTATGTGCTCCCAGCACGCGACCTCACCACGTAACTATTCGGTTGAACAGTTATGCAGTTACAGCTCCACAGTTATTTACTTCAATATTTCCCAATTTGTTTGTGTGTACAATATCTATACTAATATTATAAAGCTGCAGAGTTTGTTTGTTTGTTTGAACGCTCTAATCTCAGGAACTACTGGTTCGATTTAAAAATTCTTTCAGTTTTGGATAGTCCATTTATCGAGGAAGGCTATAGGCTATATTTTATTATCATAAAAATTAGGGGTCCGTAAGTAAATTGCAATTTTGTAACCTAAGGTGTAAAATCGAAAAACTATTTATGCGTACGCTGCAAAAACTATTGACAATAGAACAAAATTATGTACTACGGGTTTGTAGGTCTTATTAAGATCTACAAAAAATTCCGCGAGAGCATATATCTAACTCTCATAGTTTAGTCACAATAACCGCTTTAATGTTCATAAAAAAAATGTAATCGCCTGAAGAAAGAAACTACGTTAAATGTGTACCATAATATTAATTCTTATCCGAATCAAGCATTATCCTATCAAGGGTATTCATGTAGAATTAAAATACTGTTTACTTTATTCCAATAGGACATTGCGTTTAGAAATTATCACGAGTATAAAAACGCAAAGAATTGGTACCTAATAATGAGTTATTTGCCAAAGAGTAATCTCTGAAACGGCTAGACCGATTTTAACGGGACTTTCACTGGCAGATAGCGAATGTTACAGGGAGTACTATGGGCTTTATTTATAAAGAAAATTTAGGGTTCCGCGATAATCAAATTAAATCTACGCGGGTGAAACCGCAGGCCACAGCTAGTATTTGATATTTTTATAGTAATCTATTCTTAGCGATTATTATTAGAAACCGTGATTGTGACAGTAAGAACGAAACTCTTAATAAGTCCGCAAGCTTTTAATGTTTTCCTTTTAATATATAAAAAATAGAGATATAAGTTGCTCCTAGAAGAAATTAGCACTTACGTGCCTTGAAATAAATATGTAAATACAATGCAGCCGGCGGCCACCCGGGGCCTGGGGCCTCCAGCGCACTGTGATAACGTGAGATACCACCATCACACGGAGAGAGGCCTGATAACACGCTAGTGAACCGCGGCTCAATACTATGATATCGCCACTGATATACTATGATACCGCCCTGCCCAGTACAGAGGATTTGTCACTGTCAAGGATTCTAGTGTGTGCAGATAAAAATAAACCCTTGGTATTGCAATATGTTTGATTACGGCTACTCTAGCTTGCCTGGCTTGCGGACAACTGAATGCAATAAAAGGCGTGCACACGGGAATACCATATTGGTAAAAATAGGCACTTTAAACATGGATTATGGGTGTCACAGCTGAACTCGCTGGGGAGACCTCGACGTACCACCGTCGCCGATGGCTTTATGACAAACTGGTAGCTCACAAGCGGGGTACAATGGATGAGTAATGTCGAGCCTGAGCCGGTCCCGCGCGGGTGGTCCGCCCCGTATCTACAGGCCACTATCTGGACCGCAAGCGCGCCTCTAATCAGATTTATTCGGGTATTATATCGACACGTATCAAATCTATTGTTTGATAGTCCGACATAAGTACAAAGGCAGCGCCTGCTCCGAAACGCTCTCCCATCGTCCCCAGTATCTACGATCTTCATTTGTGCTTGCTGTTTAGATTACATACTACATAGCGTGTCGGTCGTAGCACAGGGAAAATTATTATATGGGATTATGGGATGACACGAAATACTTCAAGAGTACACTTCTCGGAAAGACATAACTTACTTCATCACTACGATTGTGTCACCACAAAGAAAAGATATTTGATGATATTATATTATAAGATGATTTAATAACATTTTCCAATTGTTATTCAAAAATGATGTATGAATATCATCAGTGTGCGCTCGCTCTGGCTCGAGGTTAGTTTGCGAGTGAAATGGAGCTAAGTAGAGTAGTATAGTGGAACGCCATCAAAAGCCTATTTATCATGAAATAAGCATAATAATTTTCGGTGCGTAATATTCTACGCGACAGGTTATTGTTTGTGTGATGAATGTGTTCGTGTTGTTTCAGAGACAATGAATATTTCTCGAGGTAAATGCGCACATTAATCTGTCGATTTTGACGCAGCCTAGAGTAATGTGGACGCGCGCCACGCGCCCGTTGGATGCCGAGAGCGCATTATGCTCTGCTCTGATAAATATCAGACATTATTGGTATAATGAATTGGGTTTGCCAGAAACATCAATATTTTTATTAAATATTGGGTCTCATCACAAATCCATAGGTGAGTTCGTAAATTGATTGCAATAAAACTATTCATATTTGAGCGAGTCATTCAAAGAAATGATTGTTGCGGCTTTCCTGGTACATTACTTGTCCCATCCATGTGATGTGAGGTCGTGCACTTAGAGGTCTGAGTGTGCAGTACCAGCGGTCGGTGTCACCTGGAGGTGCTCGACTCATCACTCACGACGCCCTCATCGGATTGGGGACGTCTGTCATCAGTCCCGCCAGTCATGCGACGCCCTCCCCGCTCTCGTACTATGTCACGAGGGTTTATTGTAGCACACCTCCTATAGTGGGTCAATGACGCGTCACAAATACACACCATATTTCCATAATCGCACGAAGACCAGAAAATTGTTCGTATGAATGGTCATGTTGCGCTTGTCAATGATTAGAGAGGTGTTTCCCCGGCGCACAGGTGCTTCCTGATGGTCGTGTCATGGAGGATGCAGTAAGGCACCAATCTGTTTCGCCTAACGTCGCTGGACTCTCTCATTCTGATTCCTGACATTGACTTTGTGGTATAATTTTGTTAAATTTGTTAGTTCTCTTGGTTTTATTTTCTTAAGTTATTTAAGATTATAATTAGTTGTGATTTTTATACTTAGGATAATATAACTAACTCTCATTTATGTATACAAAGTGCATGTTCATGTTTCGTAACCTACTATATTTTGTTAACCCGTGGAAATCCTATTATTAGCCTTACTATCAATCTGTTTTACGACTAGTTCATATTTTGTTATAACGCCGTTGGTTTTCCTTAATAAAATAAATAAATAAATAAATAACACATTCATAGTAAAAAAATCTAGATAAAGATGTGTATGTACTGAGCTCTGTAGATCCTATGGTTGTCATATAGCACCACTCGTCACAATGACAATATGATTCAATCGGCCATCACGTCGCTGACACCGCCAAAGTGTTTGATTGGGGAATACTTGTTGTTTTTGAAATGAAAACGCTCGTTTGTTGCCGGTGTGTGTCCCAGCGTTATTGTTAGACATTTGTCAGCGCGTGTCGAAGGGAGCGAGCGGCCTTTGAAATATTTACAATTTGAATTTGTATTGGATTTTTTATTCAATTCAATATCCTGAACAATATCCTACCTCGTAATAAGTTAGCCAGGCTCATCGGTTACGCTTTCCGCGTTTCCCATCAGGGCTGAATATTACGCATTGATAAATGAGAATATAGTGGTATAATTATTTGTTCAAGGTCTGCAATACTGCGGTACTACAACAATGTCAGAGCCAATGCCTCTGATTAGTTCAATCTTCTAAAAAGTGTAGTATTAAATCCTTGCGTCGTCACTCGAGTGACTTGCCACACTGGCGCCACTCTATTTGCGAACCACAATCGCATTATGAAAGGAAAGTTAAGCTAAGGGCAGCCAACTTTCCTATTGTGCCCACAAACTCGTAATGGCAACAATTAATTTTGGAGTTGTTTGCGAGGCCCACCACTATTTATGATGTGAGTTGGACCAACTTTGCACCGTAAAAACTGTGGTCCCAGTAGTTGAGACGAGGCTTCGTCGACCTAACTAACTAATCACTGAACCGACTGAACTGACACATCGATAGTTGTTGTGATACATTGTCCCACAGACACAATAACATCGTTCCTCCCGTTTATAAAACGTGTTGTTTCCCAACGCCAAAGGTAATAAATAACGGGGAGTAGGAACAGTAAAAAATGGATAATCTGAAAATCCTATCAAACTGGCAGAAATTTGCTACACAAAATGCGTCGAATTTACAGAACTTCGACGACAACAATAATATGATGAGATACATCTGTGAATAATAAATGGAATGAGAATTTCCTAAATAATTAATATGGGAAATTAACTTCACTTGTGCTCAAATGTTGCTGAGCGTGTTGCGCGCTCTGATATGACTTTATTGACGAGCTCTATATATATTTCAATGAGTTTTCGTAAGTTGCCTGAGTTGTGTTTATAATATCAGTGTAGTCGCATAACATTGTTTAAAATAAACAATACACATAGTTTTATCTATACATCTATACAGATAAATAAAATTGAAGTGTCTGTTTGTAACTCCAAAATAACAGTTTTTCACTAAATGCATATAAAAGTATACACGGTACTGACATAGAAAAACCAATATTTAAATTTTTTCTCTGTCTGTCTGTCGGTCTGTCTGTCTGTCTGTCTGTCTGTCTGTTTGTTCCGGGTAATCTCCGAAACGGCTGGATGGATTTTTAACGGGACTTTCACAGACAGATAGCTAATGTTACAAGGAGTAACTTAGGCTACTTAGATTTTTAAAAAAACATTAGGGATCCGCGGGCAACCATGAAATTAAAATATACGCGGAGAAACCGCGGGGCACAGCTAGTTTATAAATAAAAGTATAATAAAAACAATGTATTACATAATATTATTTTGATCGATCACTACAATGTTGTCCGATTGTATCATTTTCCTGCACCTCAGTGCATTGTATTGTTTATTGCCTCGTCTCAGGTAAAAGTGGTTTAAAACAAAGTCTTCTAACCATCGATACACTCTCAAAGTGGCAGAAGGAGAGCAAACAACTTTAAACAAATTCATATGAAAGCCTAATCAAATGGATCAGGCAGGGTGCTCATTAGCGAGGAGCGCGGAGCGAGGCGTAGTGCCGCTTAATATAATGTAGAAGGCCAGCTCCAATGCATCGGCTGTATTAGAGTCAAAGATAAATAGGTGCTTACAAGCATCACGCCGCTCAGTTAGTACTGGAAAAAGCCCGAGCTGGAGCGATATCCTCGGACGTGTGCGTGCGACGATAATCAACCAACGTAGGAAGCTGCCCTCCTGTTCACTTTGTGTTTGGCGGCGGCGTTTCACAAAGCGGCCGCGTCTCACCGGTAATTAACTGAAGCAGCTCTACAACTGACGTCTTTCTACAATACCCTCTTTTACAAGGAAATTGTACATTTTACCACTTACCAAAGAATACTATTATATATATATATATCTCTGTGCTTCAAATCGTCCGCACTTGCCAAGACAACATAACATTTAGTAGAACGATTTGGAATTCCCCTTTTGTTTCTGAACTGCATTCAATATTTACCTTCCCCATACTTCCCATTTAAGTAGTTATTATAATGCGTTGCTTTCCTCGTGTTAATTGCAGACATTTACCTCGAGGTCGTGTAATTAAAATAAACTATTGTAAAGCATCGGCCACACCTGCTCGGCTCGTCTGACCACCAATATAATCGAACTAAAATTTGGCGTTTAACCCAAGTATTGTTGAACCCTGTTTTGTTGTTTGTAAGCACAGTCCATTTAAAGCGCGTGTTATATAGTGCAGTAGTGTTGTGATGTCGGCACTCTCGAGACACTCGCCGCGGCGACACCTGCCACGGGGAGAGGTGTCGAGTGTGGTGTCTCAGCCGCACCACTCACTCACTCTAAACAAGAGCCGAGTGGCGCGCTCTAAACGCGTGCTTCACTGCAGTGCCAGCTCTAGCGTACCTCCATAGGCCTACGTTCACCTGACTAACTAGACTTTTATATCCTAGTGATCACAATAGAATTAAGTTGTGAATCTTCCTCTGCTTCATCATCAATGTTAAGCGTTACCCCACATGTTGATTGTTATTAATAAACAATTTAATGTTTCAACCAGTTTTTAAGTGAACTACTAATTTGGTCCGCCACTGCTCGGCACAAATTACAGGTGTGCACCATCTATTATTCCACGCCCGGGGTCGGCCGGCGCACTACTCTGTACAAACGTTTACCAACGTATCCAATATAATAAGGGATACACATCATTATTTTGAACACCAAAGTAATAAGTAATTTATCAAAAGGAACTACCTGCTCCCTATAAAATTGGGGTTCTAATAATGTGTTGGGCTCAAAATGGTGTTGGATCAGTGTACAATTAATAATTATTCAGTAATGATAGGTGGAGAGCGGTGTATATTAGTGTGCAGCGGGCGCGGTGCGGGCGCGGTGCGGGGGAGGGCCTCTCGCTGGAATATTAACTAAATCCTCTCCGCGACAAACAACAGTTTAGAAACAATAATAGCCCAAGTTGAGCCATTAGCATGTTTTATTCGTTACTTTCGCCGTTTGTTGGGGACTTCTTGCTCAGTTTCGAAGGGGATTAGAAGGGTTATCTACACCCCCTCCGCCGCTCCACCCCCCCGGACACCCGAGACTTATACCTGACACGTGCCGCGCACAGATAACACTTGCCAGAGCATTGTGCGCGAACAGCACGAATCACACATTGTTTAGGATTTAAGATGATGAGTGATGAGGACTGCACCAGGCCCTCGCCATGCGACGACCAACCGCAGAGTCACGCACACACGCGCCGCTCACTTGTATCTAAGGTGGCGATTGCGCTTTAAACAATATTTTCTTTACGGCAAGACCCTCGAAAAAGAGATTACCTTTTGAAGTTTGAAGCGAAATGGCGCTTAAACCAGCCTAACTCAATTGGGGTGCAATTTGGTGCTGCGAGGGCGAGGCCATATTTTTGCCCCTCGCCCCAGGATTAACTCGATTACCAAAATTCGTAGCGGATGGTAATGGCTCTATAATGCAGTGCTGATGCGGCTCTGGCTCCCACCTCCCCTGGACTGCCCCCTCTCCACTCATCCTGGGCCCCACAGTATAACTTACACGGGATACTTATAACATAACTTAAAACAGATGCAATAACTATGCTTCACAATCGTACTATTTATTTATCGTCAACGTTAAGTTACTACGCAGTACAGTACAAAAAGTATTTATTTTTTAAGTAAAACAAATCAGCCTCAACCGGCTAATGGCTACATGTTACATCATACAATAAGCCATAAAACCAGCTTTATTATGAGGTAGTGATTCCACATAATCGACAGCTTTCAAATAATTGACTGGAAATGTTGTGGGGCATGAGTTGCTATGACTCTCTCCCTGCTCCTATTGCTAGCTCAGCGGCTAATGATGAAGTCCTGAGTACGTCACAACGACACCATAGTGTAATAGCACAGTGAAGCAAGCAGTGTGCATGTGTGCGTGCGGCGTCGTGTGGGAGGAGTAGTATGGTGGAGCGCGGCATTAGTCCCGGTCGGCGACAGGCGCGGCCGATCACTTTTTGTACGCAGCCTCTGTCAACCTCTTTCACCACTCCCACTTTTTGTCACGTCCAGAACAGTCATGTCTCCTATGGTAGGAGGTACCAACATAATATAACCCATATATCTTTACTTTAGCGTTTTAATATCAACATATGAATTTAGCATATTTAGGAAAAATATTAATTCAAGGCGAATATTTTTAAATCGCTACGCGATGGCTACGAAGCTACGAATGCGTGGCGCCCTACAAGCGGCGGCGTAGCGAGCTACGACACCTACCACACCACATTGTGGGATTCCTTAGGCTGCCACTCGCAATATTTAGTGTATCGTAATTTCACGTCGTTCAAAATTCAGAGGATTTACTAATTTGTTTGAGATAGAATTCAATAGAATTTTAAAATGGTCGTACATTCAATTGATTGATTTGAAAAATACATCTATAGGGATACTCCCTATATGATTAACTGGTTGTTTTAAGGACAATATGGAAGAGATTAACTGAACGTTATAAAGATTTAATGTGCCTTAAGAGTTTAACATATTGGTAGGCAGAATATTTCCTAAAAGATTAACGTATCTATTTCAGTTATAAATGTACACACAGACAGAAACAACTAACGAGAGTAAACATTTGCTCGTGGCTGGCTTCGAATCCACAACCTGCTCAGTGAGAGCAGGCTATGACACCATCACTGTGTGCCGCTCCCGTGTACTTACAGACGTGTTGCACACTAGTTTATCAATCACGGTCTTCATACTATTCCCAGGAATCAAGGCTATTGTGTTAGAGTGTGGTTTTAAATTGTGTGTTGTTTGTTGCAGGACCGCCGGGCCCGCCGGGCAAGCGCGGCAAGAAGGGCAAGAAGGGCGACCCTGGCGAGCCGGGGCCTTCGGTCAGTATACACGCACTTGTACAGCTGTGGTCCTCTGCACTGCACTGTGGCCCGCACGGCGCCTGCAGTGGGACACATCCGCAATGAACCCGGGCCACCAACATCAATCTTTATAATTCGGATACTAAATCAACTAGTAAATAATAAAAGAAGCTAACGATAAAGAGCATTTTAAAATAAAATATTCTTAGTTCCCAAGTTATTGAGATTTTTGGTGATGATCCGATATGTTATATAGTACATACAAATAGCGAGCTATGCAACTGATTGATATCCATTGCACATAGTGCTCTCCCGCGACGTTGCTCTCTCAAAACTAGTTCAGATACTCATTGCACTGTGTTGTACGGTCGAAGAAAGTGACCAATTACCTCATTAATAAATACGATTAGTATGCTCGCTTCGCTGTGCTGTGAATAGAGGTGCAGTCAGTCAGCACGTAGTGACAGCTTCCTTTTTGTTTGCAGGGGCTCACGGGGGCGCCCGGCAAGAATGGATTCCCGGTATTTATGTTTTATTTGCTCTCAAATATTTTTAAGTCTTGATTTCTTTTCCTTTTGTGTATCTATCACTAGTCTTGCCCTCTGCTCTCCTCCTCGCAACGACCGACTGAAGCTATGCACTCCGCTCACTACACTTCAGACACTCATCACTACTTGTGAACACTGGAGATGTTCTATTGATCACGGCGCATGCTCAGCTCTCATATTATGATAGCAACATCGAACCACTACATCATTTTAACATCTTATCAATGGTTTCATTTCCTGTGAACGTTTACACTTGATTCATAAATCGATAACTTAAGAGTGTAGCACCGTTTCTCCACTCGCTACATAGATGGCGCTACTCGCTAACAATTGTACAAATACACAAGAATCTAAACAGCGCAATAAGACTTTTCGAACGCATTGCAGTACATATACGAGTCTCCGACTAGAAAAGTCTTTCTATCCAGGCAGGCGGGTGCCTGGCTGGATGGGAAGGTAAGATCATTCCTTGTGCTGGGTTTGAGAATGATCACTCGCTCACCCCACATGAGTATCTGGCGATTGTCGGATAATTTTGTACATTTGACTCCCAACGTTTTCAGTTAGTTTAAGTTTTAGTTATGGCGCCGGAGTACAATTTGTTGCTTATCAGTATGTTTGCGCTAAATAAGTCAACGTTAATTGGATAAACCCGAGCTACATACGCTCCGATTGCCGCGCGGTATTCACGGCGCCCTTGGACTCGCCAACTCTCTTATCGCTTTGTGGCAAAATTATCGGAATTTAAATTTGTAACTGTTTTTGTTATTAGTTTGGTCTAGGAAAGATAAAATGCAAAAATATAGTTGAGGAAAAGTATCCATATGCTGTTAGTGTAGCGTAGGGCATAGTCAGTGTGGAGGGGAGGGCAGCGGGCAGGTGGTGCTCGCTTCATTCTGACGGGAGTCACGTTTCAGGGGAGCAAGGGCGAGAAGGGCGAGCGAGGCTTCATGGTAAGCCAGTAGCCACCACACGCGCCTCCACTAATCGCCACACAACATTTGCTACTGCACTCATTCTTTGGCAGTCATGATCTATTTGACCTGACTTATGGAGGTCCTTTCAATATAGTTGGCAGTCGCAAATGTGCAGTGTTCCCAGCTTCGGCACTAACATGGCCTACAAGTAGCGGTAGTGGTAGTGCTATTAGCGGTGTAGTGGTACACTCCTGAAGGACCCTATTCTACATTGTCTTGTCAACTGCCGTATGTTCAACCTTACTTAAGTGACAAAACAGATGTCATCTTTTGTGTCAGACACAAATATACAAAACATAAATGTTCACAGCTTGAATGTGTCGATGACAGTTGTTTTAATATATCAATGATTCACACTTGTATTGTCCAATAACACTTTCCCTGTTATTCCCACAATAACACGTGACATGCGGGAAAAACCTTTAAATGTGAATAAATACTATTGACTTACTTATCTACTTAAATCTGACCTACGGATATCTTTACTGAATAAAATGTAATGATCAATGTAGCATAGAGTCCAAGTATAGTAGATGCCGCGCATGTGGTGTGTGCTTGTGTTGCGTGGAGGGCCCTCCATTACACACGGAGTGGGTGTAATGCTTCTAGTACTGGTAGTATTTGTAGCACCTCGATCGATCAGACGATGCCCAACGATAACATTTGACACATTGGACAAGTCTTCAAAGCATAATAAGATCAGAGTAATCATCAATTGCATTGTAATGAACATACAGTTATATACAAATATTCGCATTGATCTCATGAATATCTGACCTTAGCGGGGATCTGATCCAGTGTCCTGTGGCAATTGAAGCCCGTGAGTGTAACATTAGATAGACGCCCTTATGTATGTTGAATCTATAAATACATCGTGACCGATACGCTGGACTAAGCACGTAAACTCTTTGATGCATGTCAATTTCATTAGTTAGATATTTTAATTACATTGAACGGTTTGAGTCGAAGTGATAACTAATTAACGAATTATTTGATTTCCAGGGACCCATTGGCTTAGACGGGCCCAAGGGAGACCCGGTGAGTTTGAACTTGTTTATCATCCTTACCAGTATGAACATGTATTATAATAACTGACAAAGACCGTCGATAAAGTCCGACTCAAAGGTCTGCAGTGTCTGTACTCATAGATGCCATCTAGCATAATATAGCACCAATAGTTCAGGGCTAGATGTTGATACTATACACCCATCACCTTTCGAGTATAATTTTACATATTACATTTTACATATTGTTGTAATTTCACCTGCAGGTTTTTTTATTCAATGTGTCACCATAAATATTCTCTGAGAGGAACTCACTGAGAGGGTTCAGTTGACTGGGACCTTTACAAAACTGGAACCGCAGTCCCAGTTGCCTGATTAGTTTTTATCTTCATGCCAGTGGGACCACTAGTAATTTTAACTACAAACCCCCTGACAAATGGACCAGCATGCAACAACCCTACTGCGACGATCACTAGAGCTTCTGTTTGAGTTGTTAAGATTGTATAAAATAACAAGGATATGCGTGTTGTGTTCCAGGGCCGGCCGGGAGACAAGGGGCAGAAGGGCGAGCACGGCAGCCCGGGCTTCGATGTGTTCTCCGCTGTCAAGGTATCCTAACTACCATCACTTATTATTGTCATCAATACAAGCTACCTAGTCAACGGTGAGCCCCCATAAATGAAAGAAGTTATAGAAGAGAGGGCATGCTATCAATATTGATACGAACATACAAAGGAATAGATGTACATTACAGTTTCAAAGGAGCAATATTTCCGAGACGGTCTTCAGAATAGATAGTCATTTGATAAAACAAGGCTTGGTGAGTATAGCATTAAGAGGTGATAGTTGAGAGATTTTAGAAATAGCAACCATTACTCCCACACCCATCGTACCTACTTCTGGGCTAAGCCGTATATTTGTATGATGACCATACCTCTTCTAACATAACCGTGTTGGTGCGATTCCAGGGGGTGAAAAGATCAGTGGACAACTTTAAGATTAGTCCATACACAACGGCGGAGATCATAGCCGTGAAGGTACAGCTGTGTGTGTGTGTGTCGGTAGTTAGTGTGCGAGCGGCTTTCGTGTTGCGCTTGTGGTGTTTTATGTTGCGCACCTACTTGCCTCTATTTATAAGTTATCGTGTGTCCATTTTATTGTTTCATAATTTATATAATTATTGGTGTTAATATTATACTTAGCGAAGTTGACAGGCTTCGTGATTTGGTTACAAGTAGAAGGCCTGTCAGCTTCGCCAATGGCGTTAATAGAGCTTGCCGCAGTAGCCACGCCCGGCGATTCAAACTACACACTGCATCTGCAATATTTGTAATTTTTACTTATTTACAAAAAGTTTATAATATCATTGCAACTACTGTTCCTTGCCACATTAACAAGAAAACTGACTAAAAAAATACGAAATTCGTGTGGTTGTGGTAGAGAGCAGTAGTGACGATGTTTGCGTGTGGTGGTGAGTCGCTGGGCGCTGCGTGCGCGATGTCCGTGTCCACCACGTGTATCCGAGTGTACTGAGCGCGGCGTGTGCGCAGGGGCTGCAGGCGGCCGGCCACAACGTGTCCGCGCACACCGTCATACAGCTCAAGGTGAGCCCTCCCTGCCCTCCCTGCCCTCCTACACCTCACTCACTTCTCCTTTCGGATTTTACAGTTGTTACTTTATTCCTACTCTAACAAATCCTTGGTGCTTTCTGTCTCTACTCTTTCCCTCCTCGTTAGTGTACTATCCTGATTCCTAAGGTCTAATTCAATCCGCTCGATGAATAAAGGCCTCTCCTTATCACTGCTCCCTAATAGTAGCATGACGCTTGTTGCCTCTGTCTGCATGGTTTCTGACTATGCTTATGTTTTTTCTTCAATATCCTGTTAAGAAACAATTCCGACATAATTGTTGATGCCCCCGCGTTAACCCAGACTCAAAATTTGCAATCGTTCATTTTGCATCTATTTCAATACATAATATGGTCCAACCTACAATTTAGCTAAGTACTCATTCAATTGAGTTTAAATTTACTAACAAAGGTTATGTTTTCAATATGGCTGTAATCACTACAGCAACACACTGCTAGTGGATTGTGGACATCATGGTGCAAAAGGGCCACACGAGGCCACTGTGATAGTTAGTTAGTTCATGTGACTGAAACAAGGCGACGACGTCACCAACTGTGGTGGGATTCTAGATTAAATTGATCAGGTAGTAAATTTGTTCTGTCGTCAGCACTGATCATAACCTAAGGTTTGTCAATCGTGGGATAAGAATACCTAATTGAGTACACTGAGTTTTTGATTGTGGAAATTGTTTATTTGCATTGCATGTTGTGTATCAGGGTGAACCAGGTGAGCCGGGAGCGCCGGGCGCGCCGGGCCCCCCGGGCGCCGAGGGCCTGGCGGGACACGACGGCCGCGTGGGCCCAGCCGGGCCCGCCGGCCCGCCGGGGCCCGCCGGCCCACTGGGCCCGGTCGGCCCCGTCGGCCCACCGGGACCGATGGGACCCATAGGACATAGGGTCAGTACCGATTACTCTTATCACAAAACAATAAAAAAAAAAATCGCGCTTTTCTGTGTCTTTTTGCAAAGCACTCCTACACCAAGCATACCTTATCTAGGTGTAAAGTTCTCATCAATACGAATTATTCCAACCCAAACTCTAGGTACTTGCTGTAAATCGTTGAGGAGTTCCTTAGAGTGTTTTACAGCTCCATCATCAGATCAACTTCACACCTTCATTAAAATGTAGTGCTTCAAATTAATAAACGCACTAGTCTCCAGTAAGAGGTTCCCCTCGCTTTCTTATGGATGTAACCATCAGAACTGTACGAAAATTTAAATTGGACCACTTGGGAAGCAGTACCTTCCAAATGAAAAAAGAATCATTGATATCGGTTCACCCAGTCAAAAGTTAACAAAAGGTAACAAACATAAAAAAAGAAAAAATAAACATACAGTCGAATTGATAACCTCCTCCTTTTTTTGAAGTCGGTTAAAATATATTTTTACTGGTCGAGGAACAAAGAGATACCTAATTGCACTTATCAGACAGTTGTATGTAATCCATGCTATTCTATAGTTGAGTTTGCCTTCACCATTACATGTGACACCTATGTATTCTTGTGTTGCCAATCTAATCAATTAGCATTTATTCGAGATAGTAGAGTTAGAATCTTCTGGCCGAAGTTCGTTTATGATGTAGTTTTTTTTTGTGATTCCAGGGTGACAAAGGCGACAAAGGCGAGAGAGGATTCACGACGACACTAAAAGGCGACGCGTTCCCCACCGGCATCATCGAGGGCCCGCCCGGCCCCCCCGGCCCACCTGGTAACCCGTAGTTTAGGAAGTAGTCTGTAGCTGTAGTGTGTAGTGTAGGAGGCAGTAGACTAGTGCCGCATGTTCGTAGTGTCGGTGTGTTCCGAGTGCAGCTCGCGTCGAGCCCGCAGGCCACTGGGGGCGCACGACCCGATCGGTCCACTAATATCACTAATATCACGCTGCGTCCGGCTCGCACTTCCCAATCGCACTAATACACAGCGTTTAGGGTTCGATCCATCGATCTAAACATTCGAGGATACTTTGCGTAGCCCCGATAAAATCGAAGATACGACCGATGTCCCAGAAAGATTAGCCCTAGGTACAGAAGGAATCACGTAGGTACTGAAATATTAGTGGAGTGTCAGCGAGACGCTCGGTGGTGACGGCGGTGGTGGTGTTGAAGGAGCGGAGGGCGCGCGCGGCGGGCGCGGCGAGAGCGGCGCGGCGGGGCCGCCCGGCGCGCCCGGGGACAAGGGCACGCGCGGCAAGCGCGGCAAGCGGGTACCTGCTGCCTCCTGCCTCCCTGCCTCCCTCGCACCGGGCTCCCTCTGCCTCTCCCCTACACTCCTCCGCATGTGCACGCTGATCGCATCCAATCGCATGCTGCTTCGACTGCCTGTAGACCGTGTCCGTAGCTCCTCTAGGGTCGGCGCGTCTGCTGGCGCTCCGACTCCGCGACGATATGCTCGGCGAATTGTGGGCCCTCACATCCTCCGCCCCTCGATACTACATCAGGTAATTCAATTTATTTTGCAAGATATGGGCTATTTCTTCTCATTTATACGTGATGTTGACGATCGGTTGAATATATTATGCTTTATATATAAAAACCACAATTAAACAAAAAAACTAAATCTTCATAGCCCTATTCTACTTTGATACTACTATTGACATGTATTGTAAAAAATAAATAAATGATGTAGTGAGATATTATAGTGGTCCAGAGTGGTAAGAGCGAGTGTGTGCAGGTCGCGCGGGCGAGGCGGGGCCGCGCGGGCCGCCGGGCGTGGACGGCGCGCCCGGGGCCGCCGGCCTGCAGGGGCCGCCCGGGAAACCGGTCAGTGTTTTAAATACTTCTTTATATCAACAACGACTTACACGAACTTATAACTTCAGAGGTTGGTAGACCAATGACATCTACCCGACCCGGTCGTTCATATATCTGCTCCTCATATATCTCCACCTTAGTAGAACAGTATACTTAATAAATTGAACCGTTTTAATAATAATGTATAGGTAGGCAGCCATTTTCGAACCTGTAAGGTAATCGGTGGAGTATCGCGTGTGGTTTGTATTCAGGGCGAGATGGGGCCGAAGGGCGCGAAGGGCGAGTACGGCGACATGGGCTCCCCGGGCATGCTGGGCGCGCCCGGCCTGCCCGGCCCGCCCGGCTACCCCGGCCTCAAGGGGGACAAGGGTGACAAGGGGGACTCGGTGAGTAACTGTTCCTTACATGCAACTACCGACTACTGACGCCACGCGCCGCAACACTAGATTCATATGTTGATAACATTGATAACAATGTCACTTCTTGCTTTACTTTACGATTTTACAAAGCTGAAATTTCTTGAGAATAAAAGTATATAAGGTATAGCAAGCTAAATACTTAGCTAGTTAAATATTTTGGAACTATTGCTTATAATAGTGGTATGGTGGTAGGTATCGATGACGCAATTAACCTATGTACTGCATTTCATGCTCAATGCCGCGCGCTGCCACCACAGAAATACAGGAAGCTACGCCGGCGACAGGTGAATATCAATTTGTATTGTAACGAATATAATATATAGTCAATTTATCATATCAGAACTGCAATTCAAAACGTTCCGCCCATCAACTTTTGGCAGTTTTGGGTCACCTTTATTAAAGTTGAGTTGATCCACGCACAATGCATAAATATGAACTGCCATCTCCACGTTACCTGCTGGTGACACTGAGGACACAGTAGTAATCTAGGCTTAACCTGCCAGACTGGCCAAAACGTCACCTTTTTTGTCACGTTGTGAAAGGTCCAATTAGCCTTAAAACCCTCGGGTTAGTACGGTGCCGAGTGAGTATTCTAGCATTTGGTTTCCAATGGGCCAACATCAGTGGAACTGTTAATCTTTATGCCCACTGTTGAATTTGCAGGGTGATGGCACCGGCTACGAACTCTATGGACATGAAATTGTAAGTTACAATATCTTAATCCGTGATTATATTTTGAATTGTTTGTAGAAGCTTTAATACATTCGTATCGAGGAGCTTAGAATGAGATGAGGAACAAATATTTGGGTCACATGCCATTTGTATGATTGTTCACATTACTGATCGATGTTAACACCTTTGGGTGAAAATTGGTGCATTAACTTCCCAAGTCCCTCCCAGGGAGACTACTGGCCACGGAATCCATCCATACATAGAGGTAATGTATTTACCCGACTACCCTTAGCGGGCAGTATATATGATACTCTCTTAATGTTGTTGTTCACCTTAGACCACCAGACATCATTCTCCACTAAACTTGTGACTATGAGTGTCATAGGGTGTCAACTACAGGAATTATCATCGCACTTGATCCCATTAAAATCTCTCGATTCTTTGTTATTAAACATCTTGGTTAGGAATGTTCCATTTGTTCTGCAAGAACTGTTATGAAATTTCTTTACTACGTTTTTGCAAACCTCACTAAACATCACATGGTGGTGAGTCCATCTCCGTCTCAGACACTATACATATGTCTTTGAATTGCTTCTCATACATATGCAGGTTTCTTCACGATGTGTCCCTTCTCCGTGGGGTGAAAATACTGCAATTAAAACCTCATTGGTACAGGCCACTGGGAAACTTGCATCTTAAAATATTTTAGTAGTCTCCCTAAGGCCACCATGGCTACTAAAATATTTGACGACGTACGGTTGGGTGACCAATTTTTTTTTTTTACTGACCTCGACTTGAAAGAACTTGTTTCGTTTCGATGAGATAAATTACAGCGTAGTGTTGAATTGAGCTTATATGAAGCACCGATGGTGTGCGTGTGTCGGTGAGTGAGCTGCGTGTGTGTGTGCAGATGATGGGACCGCCGGGCGCGCCGGGCCCCGCGGGGCCCCCCGGCGTGGCGGGCCCGCCCGGCATCAAGGGCGACAAGGGCGAGCCCGGGACCCGCGGCAAGCCGGTACCTACTCTTACCATCTCTCGACACACGTAATCCATTTGAACTCTCCCAATTTAACTCACAGTACACGTTTGTTCCAGGGTGATAGAGGAGATAAGGGTGATGCAGGGCCGATGGGCCTCCCGGTGAGTATTGACGGCTTCTCTGTCCAATCGAGAAGTATCGCGCGCCGAACTTATAAAAAGCGAGTGGCGAGCGGAAAGTGTGAACAAGTGTTGTATGTGTTCAGGGTCCAGTGGGTCTGCCGGGTGAGACGGGCCGCACGGGGGAGCTCGGGCCGCGGGTGAGTGCGGGCTCCGGCTCTAGTCCTAACACCTCACTAGCACTCCACACATCCTTCCCTTGCATTACTTAACCCGCCTGAGGCCAATACCCCACCTTACAACAAACTAGAAGCCGGACTCCAATACTCGTGCTCGCTTTTAGTCTTTAACACCATTTTTGCTGATCACCTAATATTCTTTTTAAGTTGTATTTTAATGGTGCGGAGTGTTATTATTGTATTTGAATGCTTTGTTTAACCGATACACCGCATCGACCATTGCGGGGGAGAGCGTGGTCGAGGCGGTGTTCGCATGCGTGTACTAACCGTGGGTGTGGGTGGGTGCAGGACAACCGCTGGCCGCCCGACTTCGGCTTCACGTAGTGCCGCCGCCGGCCGCCGCGCCCGCCACGCTCGCACCACTCCAACTAGCGCTAAGTGTTACAGATCTCTATAAAGATGATATTTTTAATACCGATCACCTTAATTCCTCTCGTTTCCTTTACCTCAATTCTATCCCTCAACTATCTACTGTATATACCTTAATAATTTCATAATGTGAAGTTTACTCGAGCATCAGTGACGCAGCGTTACGAAGTCCGCGTAGACGCAGGTGGGCAGCCCGCCGCGTCACTGATGTGGTGTCGCCTCGAGCGCGTGTTGTCTCTACTACTCTATCTTGTATTATATTACTTCTAACATCTATCACTGTATTGTACCTAATATTAAATATAAGAATCATCAGGCAGAGCAAATATTTTGTATTGATTAAGTAATGTTGTTAATATAAATGATAACGGCGAAGTAGTATCCAGCGGCCGCGTGCCAAGTACTCTGTAAGTGATACCTCATAGGCACACATTATTGCCATCGCAGCGCGGAGGACACCCTCCGTCGGACACCGAGCGTGTGATATTCATTGGTGCCGACGATACTCTGTAAATGTTACGTTACGAGGCCTACCTCCGACGCATATAGCGATACGAACAGTTACCTACTAATTACTTAATATAATTCATGCGATATGAATTTTCTGATTGTACTTAACGGAGGCCTGACTGTATAATATAAAAATACAATAGTAAACGTATTTATTGTTAGTTATATAAGTGTTAATAGTAAGTGACTGCGCCCAGTGCCACCGTCCCTCTCAGCGCCGCGCCGACCCGCGAGTCGGCCACCGCGCTCTCCTCTAGTGTTACTGCTCCTTGTATATTGTTAGTGTAAGGCCTCACCACGGCCTCCGCGGCCACGAGACCAATGTACAAACCATGGCGATCTCTAGACTAAGGCTGTCACAGCGACACTCCCTCGGCACTCGCCATGCCATCACACGGCACTCATTGTACCGACAGTGTTGTTACGACTAGGCCGTTTATTTATTTACATAACTATATCACTAAATTGTTGTACTTATTGATGATACGTGCTAAGATGGTGTCTTCAGAGCGGTGGATTTGAATGTGCTAGAATTGTAAGTTCATACATTCAAACCTAATATTTTTTGGAGGTCCTGTCATTTACAGAAAAGCAATAAGAATTGAGCAACTTCAATACAACCACGATACCATCCTGCCCTGGGCATACCAGACTAAGGTAATCATTCAGTAACGAGGTATATTACATTTACAGACTGCAAAAAGCCTGATTCTGATAATATTATTATTAACGTAGGTGCATCCACGAGTTATGAGCGCTCAGCAAAAATAGTGGGAGTAACTGCGCATGTACTTTATTCACGTCGCGTCATACAGACAGACAGAGACAGACTCATAAAATGACTACTGCGCATTCAACGTCAGCGCTCGTGTCGGCACTTGTAAATAATTAGCTTGGAATCAATCGTTGCTCAGATCATCGACGGTGCCCACTGGTCTTTATGAACTACAAAGGATTTGATTGTCTGCCATCCACTATACGCATTCATGCTAGTAACTACCTCGTTATATCCCGCTAAGATATTGAGAAGATCCCTGATCATCACTCATTATGAATACCAGCATTTTCATTTTCATAAAATGGTGTCTCTTTAATGGTTAGTATTGCATCTCTTCCATGCTACTTGTAACTATGCTATTATAAATATTATACTTCTCTCTCACTAATATATGTAATTATATTAATATACTAAATAAGGATTTAGTTTTTTTATGAGAATTGAAAGTTGTCGTTTGTACCATACACGATGAGAGCATTAATATTGTTGTTTACAAATTATTTTGAACAAAAATAAAATTGCATGCCATGCATACCGACTGGTGTTTTCTTGACTCCCTCGCACCGCCCGGTGCCCGCTGCCTGCCGCCTCGCACGCCGCATGCTTGCGTCCACTGCGACCTAACACCCGCGGCCGGCCACTGCCACCGCCACTGCCACTGCCACTGCCACTGCCACTGGCCGCCGGCGCTATAGTGGCTGCTCGCGTGGTGTCAGCTCGGTGGCACTGTGCTCACGACCCGCTTGTTTCGCAGGGCCCGCCCGGACTGGACGGCATGAAGGTGAGTGGCGCGTGTGCTCGCGTCTCGCTGCACGCAAATATACCTAATCGCAAAGATATCTAATATACAAAGGCACATTTACATCTGTCAGATTTTTAATGTGTCAGATTTTTGCTCTTGGATGTTATATGAGAGGTAAATGTGTGGCGAGACGCGATAGGTAGGGTCACGTGGAGAGGCCTCGGTGTACATAATCTGTTGTTGGTGCAGGGCGCGCAAGGCGAGCCTGGCTCCAAGGGCGAGCGCGGCGACCCCGGCCTGCCAGTACGTCCCCATCCTCACAACTCGCTCTCTTATACATCTACCACACTGACACGTCACTGGAACAGATCAATAAGCAGCATAATGATTATGAGGGACTCGTTCTCATATCTAAAATGATTCAATTTCCAAGTACTTGAACAGATTCTTTGGAACTCCCTACATTTTGAATTCATAAAGTATGAGCCTCTGGGCTCGTGACGTGTGCAGGCTGTGGTCGAGGGCCGCTATTAACGCACTAACAAACTTTCAGGGCACGGACGGCATCCCCGGACAGGAGGTATGTTCCCACCGACTCGCCCGACATGCTGTTGTCGGACTTAGCTCATTCCTGAGATCATTCCTCATTCTCACCATTGGTTTAATAATAGTTTTCATATTTTCGGTCGGTAGGGACCCAAGGGCGATAAAGGCTACAAAGGCGAACCAGTAAGTGAAGACCCCGCTCTCTCTGTGCTGTGGCCTGTTCTCCTGTCTCGTGCATCCCTCTCGGTCACTAACCCCTCGCAGCTCCTCTAACCTCGGGTGCATGCACGCTATTAACATTCAATCAATAACTACCGGTCTACAGCAGGCTGCACCATTAACCTACTATATTAAGAGTATGCCCCATTATTGTTGTACTATATTAAGAGTATGCCCCACTGTTCAGATTAAATAAATGATTAGTTTCGAAAATATGTAGATATCATTTACATAATCAAAAGTAAAGACCTGTAATCTTTACATTTCTGATTGAACTGAAAAAATGGCTACAATGTTTCGCCATTCTTAAAATCATACAATTATTTGAATGCCCACCAGTTTACGAGCCAGTCCTTTTTTTAGTTGCAACGAGATATTAGATTATGGGTTTGTGATGTATTGTGGTGTATCGCAGGGTCCGCTGGGTAAGCGCGGGCGTAAGGGCGACAAGGGCGATAAGGGCGACCAGGGAGTGCCCGGGCTCGACGCGCCCTGCCCGCTCGGCCCCGACGGCCTGCCGCTGCCCGGCTGCGGCTGGCGGCCCACCAAGGTCAGTCCACGCTAGCCATGTCCAAACACTAAACCACGTAGCATCGTTATTGATGAAAATACTAAGTAAAGCTTTTACTAGTTAGTTAGCTTACTAACATTATAACATTCACAAAATTTGGTTGTGGTCACAAGCCAAACTGTAATACTCTAGATTTACAAACATTTTGAACGATGGTGAAATCTATTTGTGAGTGAGTATTAACTAATTTCAGTCCTAGCTAACATAGTGTAGTAGTACCAATATTATAGAGACCAAACTAATGTTGGTAGCTTGCGGTCGTGTGGCTTGCTTGTGTGTGATGTGTGTGCCGTGTGGCGGGCGCAGGAGGTGGCGGGCGAGGGCCTGCGGGGCGCGGGCGCACTGGGCGGCGAGGGGGGCGCGGGCGGCGGGGGACCGGCCTCCGACGAGGAGCCCGACGACGACTACGACGGCCGCGAGGACGAGCTCGACGCGGCGCGCGAGTACGACGACTACCAGGACAACACTCACCTCGCGCTGCACCACGACTGACCGCACACGCCCCCAGTGAGCTCCTCTTCGCCGCCTGAACACTCCTTCCTTGATTCACTCCTTCCTAAATTGACATCGTTGATACTGGTTACACCACCACTCACTACCCTAGCCTCATATCTTATACATCTCCTTCAATATAACTCTGACTGTTTGGGTTCAGTTGAACAGATCACACAGATATATTAAAAACTTTTTGGTCTGACGTTGTTGGGGTGGCTGATATTACCTTATTACCCTCCTATCTTTCAATGTTGTGTCATCTGGGATTCTGAGAACTTTATTTCGGTTGACGTCTCTTTCGCCCCTATCACGTAGGGGAGTGACCATGTCTTTTGTAGGAGTGATGTGAATGTGTCAACATTGCCAGCGGGTGTTGCTTAGTGTACCAAATAAAGGATGCTGGCCGCGGGTGGGGTGAAGGCAGTGCCTTAGTGTTGCATGATACCACTCACGTAGAGCACTAATGTTTACTAACATCGTTTGCGAAATGTATCGCTGTTGTAGTGTTAAAGTTACCTCATCGACTATCAGGCGAAAGCCAACAAAAAAGTATCTGTAATGATAAACCAAAGAGCCACGTAGTATTAGCATGATAATACATTTTACATCATTATGTCATGTCTAATGATTTGGAAGAGCCTGATTACTGCGAGAGAGTTTTTTGAACAATATCTTGTGACTAGGAGGAGCTCGTGGCACAGTTGCTATTGCGCATATCATTCGATCAGCGAAATTAAGCAACCATACGCCTAGCCAGTAGTTGGATGGGTGACCGCCCGAGTTCCCTCCGTGCCTAGGAGAGCACGTTAGGCCGTCGGTCCCGGTTGCCAATTTAACATCTTTGGCAATCGTTACAGGTCAGTCAGAGGCCTAAGAGAGTCTGACAACTGGTTTAACCCAGATTGCCGATTTTCCTCGAAAAAGGGGTTGCGTAGGTCAGATGGCAGTCGCTGCGTTTAAAAATCAGGTGATCAGTCACATCGGTTTGAATCAAGTGCCGACCCCAAATACATGGGATTAAGGCCAGGGAGATGATGATCTTGTGACTAGAACATGTTGTAAGGAGTTGCGCTAATATGATGTGTGGTTGGTGTAATGCGCGGCGTGTGCAGGAGGCTGTGCTGCAGTGGGTGCGGCGCCGGCTCGACGTGGACAACGACCTGCCGCCGTGAGCCTCGCGCCCTCTCACCACACCGCTGCGCCGCGCCAGCTGCCCACTTCTATACGTCGACTCTACCTTCTCTTTCAAAAATATTACACTTAATTTGTGCAAACAGTCCCTATATGTCCCATTTTCTATGTACTTTGAAAACGTTATGTTACAGTCTCGTATGCTTTTATTAGCCCTGTTAACTTTTGTACACTTTACCGTTTTCATCCAAAGTTATTTAATGTATATTTTATTGTTCTTTTTTATTGCTTACCTCCCTATTTGCGCAATGAGTAATAGGGTAAAGTATTTCACTTACGAGGAAAATCAAGCGTACCATGTACTATGACTGCTATCACATTCTTGTGGAACTGTAAACTAAACACTTTAACAAGCAGTGCCATATTGCCATTACATTGCAAGATGTGGTTGTTACAAAAGTAATTATTAATGTTGGTTGTCCCCACTACCGACTGTGCGTCTCTACCGTAGAGTGAGCATTGAAACAGTGCACCACGGATATTATTACGGAGCATTTTAAACTGATTTGATGTGAACGATGGCGCCACAGTCGATTCCACAGTTTAGAAGCCTCCGAATGTTCTCCACTTAAAGTATCTACCGTGTCATGGAGACCGGAGTATTTTCGGAGGCATGTCAAGAACTCTTATTTCAAAGACTATATAAATAAAGTCTTTGAAATGGGCCGACATCTAAAGACGATACGCCTTTTTACTCTGTATCAATGCCACGAACTGATGCCTCGTCATACTATAATATTTGTTACTTGTTAGTCTCCATGTCATTAAATAACAAAACCTAAACGGTCAATTTAAGATGGTCATGGAATGATTGTGAACGTAGTTAGTATTATGTGCGTTTTGTAAGATGATCCATCGACCATTGGACACGATGGATCTAGTGAAAATGTCATTTTCCAGAGTATTGAACCTACATAGATCTACTAGATAAAGAACTCCCTTAGGATCCATCCCCTGAGGGCGTGGATGAAGTAGAATGTTTATTTCTCACGCAGTCTATCGCCAGATCCACGGATCTCGTGAGGAGACTTATGTCACTAGATCATAATATTAAGCAAATCTGTGTGATTAAAAGCATTAATTAAACAAAATAAAATAAGGTAGTATGTAAAAGTTAGAAGTTGTCTGTAAATAGTAGAGGAGTGCATCGCGGGCGCCGGGCGCGTGTATATATCGGTCCATAAGGAGCGCGGGCCCGCGGCGGCTCCTCGCCGCTCGCTGTAAATACTCATCGCCGCTCCGTCGGGCCATCCCTCCGCTGTCTCTGCTCACACCACCTCAATCATGCATGTATATAATAATCTAAATAAACTATTGTTATTGCACAAGCTGTGTTTTATTTACTGTTATTATATCTTCACGGCTTCACCCGAGGGCCAGTGGTGACGACGCGGCATCTACCCCTCTTCGCTGGACTGTGGCTCTTGGAACAAACACAAGTCATGGCCAACCCTTCGAAGAGACCCACCATTGTGACTGTGTCGCTATCAATCGGGCCCGACTCGCCATATGTCATATGCGGGTTCCGTAAGGATATATTCTTTCAGTTCCTTTAGCTTGTGTATGAAATCATGCACAATGTAAGTACTTATAGGCCCTGGGCCTCTAGACAAAGTAACACTATCCTTGCATACAACATTTATGGGAATAACATAAGTCACGGGCCTGATTTATGTAATGTCCAAACATTTTGTATCACTTCTATTAGCGCAATCCCGAGAGCACTACATTATCTAGGCCTGCAGTTCAGTCATTCATCAGTGATAAATATTCGATGCTCGTAAGGCATTATCAGGGCCCAAAATGTATACATCTATATCCATACATACATACAGTACATACAGATAAATACAATTGAAGTGTCTGTTTGTAATTCCAAAATAATAGCTTTTCACTAGATGCATATGAAAGTATACTCGTACACGCTACTGACAGTGAAAAACCAAGATTTAAAATTTTCTCTGTCTGCCTGTTTGTTCCGGATAATCTCTGAAACGGCTGAACCGATTTTAACGGGACTTTCACTGGCAGGTAGCTGATGTTTCAAGGAGTAACTTAGGCTACTTTTGTTTATAAAAAATATAAGGGTTCCGCGACAATAAGAATGAAACTAAATCTACGCGGGAGACACCGCGGG
The DNA here is from genome assembly GCA_964035505.1 of Watsonalla cultraria. Classification (NCBI taxonomy): domain Eukaryota; kingdom Metazoa; phylum Arthropoda; class Insecta; order Lepidoptera; family Drepanidae; genus Watsonalla; species Watsonalla cultraria. Next base: position 12,083,970 of record OZ037720.1, read on the forward strand.
GCACAGCTAGTTAATAAATATTTTTTATCTTCCGTTCAAGATCATATTCAGGTCTAGGTATCCACCCTGTGAAGAATTTCCATGTAAATTTATTTACATTTGCTAATTTTAACAGGAAAACGATAAAGTTCATCCAATTGTGATGGCATACAAATGTATGATGTATCTAACTGACCACATTACCAGCTTCATTTAGGGAATCCCAACAAACTGGACTCACGGATACTAAGTGTCGTCGCCAACAGTTATTTGCCTCCTCCGTCATTTTTGCCGACTCGCCAGTCTTAGCAATGGCCATAATTTAACAAAAGACCCAGCTTGGTATACCATTTTAGCGCGAGATGCGTCTACTCTCAGCATATTAGATAACAATTACTTCATAAATATTAGATATGACGTAATCAAAAGGCCCCCTGATAACAATACTCATACTTCACGTCGGTAGCTGTAGGGGTTGTTGGAATCCTTTACCTGTATTGCAATGTTGATTTATGAGCACTACACTGGCTCGACAATGCTCTTGTATTTTGTGATAGCTTCACTTCACCTACCCTAATTTCAGGGACACACTCTTCTAGTAGATAAGTTTGGTATGTGGGTACCTACGAGTAGCAGGCAATAAAGGTAGAAATTTACCTCGTTTTAAAAAGTCTAATACCGATATTAATATTCGAGTACGTGTACCTACACCAGCGTACGTGTATACCGTATATACATTATCTATTGTTATTAGTTCAGTGGTCGCAAATGCTTCTGCGGAACACGAGGTACGGTATAATACAATTTTAAGCCAATTCTTACTTATATAATTTCCCTATCGGGAGATTTTTAAGGAATTACAAATGGATTCTGATGAATTGAGACCCTCTGCCTATTTAAAGTCGGTTGGAAACAATAGTATTGAGGAAAATAATATACAAGTTATATCTGCCAGTAGGTAATATCAAACAATGAAATAAATGATTTAGCGGTTGGCTTTGATGCAGAAATATCCGTCCAAGAGATATCTAATTTTGTAATTAATGAGGAATGTTTGACGAAACATGGCTATGGAGTTCACATTGAGAGTGAACTGGTTATTAATAAGTACAATACCATATTGTATCTATTATCTACATATTTGTCTATACTCATATTATAAAGAGGAAAGGTTTGTATGTATGTTTGTAACGAATTGGTTCAAAGAGTACTGGACCCATTTAAAAAAATATTTCACTGTTCGAATGCTACATAATCACTGTTACAGGCTATATTTTATCTCCGTACTCCCACGGGAACGGGATCTACGCGGGTGAAACCACGTGACGTCCGCTAGTAGTTAATATTTTGATTTGGACTTCGAAACGCACCTTGGTTGCGGTTGCTATTAAAATATGTAATAATATTATTTAGTAAAGTTATTTCAGAGATATTAATAGTAAGTATGATCCAGTAATGACAGCCGAAGACAATAAGCACAGTCATCATAAGGTTACAGACGTGGAATGGTACAGACAAACCGCCTTCCCCGAAGCACTACGGTATAGATACATATCGTTCTATAGAATTATATTATTATGTCCTGTTTAGTTTACCTAATATGTACGTATTATCCCGCTGTCAGAATCCGCAGTATTTAAACTCAATGTGCTAACATATAATCATTTACATTGGGTTTGTATACTGTTGTTTAGGCCGTAGCGTTACTGAGCATTGTTCCGTCTCAGTCGAGCTCACCAGTGCGCCGTTGGATCCAAGAGCGTGATGCGTGTGCTGAGCAAGTACCTCGTGCTGTGTATGATGTGTGTCCCGCGTGCCATGCTCGGAGTGCACCGACCCCAGCCCTCGCGGCCGCAGTGCGCCGCGCCGCCGGCGGACGACGCGCGCTGCCCGCCGTCCGCCGGAGCCCACGTGGGCTGCTGCGCCACCGAGCCTTCGCTCTCCGATCACTTGTTTTTTATTGACGGTACGTCACGAGTACTTTTATCTGCGGCAAACATCTACATATAAAAACAATACATAATAAAGATAATAATACCTCCGCAGGTCATCAATTCGGTATTAAATCCTTACCCGATGAGGGAATTACACTGAGATGCTCCCTCAATATGAGCCTCGACAGCGATGCATTACCGCGGTTTCCGAGGGTCCAGCGCGTGAGTCGAGTGGCAGTAGTCGATTGTATGCCACCTGCACGCTCGTACGCGCGCGTGCTCGCTACGCTCCGCGTGGAACTGCTCCCCCAGACGCCGCGGCTCGTACTCACGCTTCCCACGGGTGCAATACTGCGCTCTCACCACCTCGCCGGCCTGCCACCACTATACTCCTTTAAACTCAGCGCGGACGTCGGCGCCGCCGTGGAGCCCGGCGCGCTCGCCGCACCTCCAGTCGGGCGGCTGATGGCGCTCTCAGTTTGGAACGTCCCGTTGCGGCCCGCCGACTTGCAAGGTTTCCCGCCTCGACTGCGGGCTCTCTATCTCACGAGTACAGGTGGCGACGCGGGCGTCACCCTGACTTTACCGCCGAGCCTAAAGGTCCTATCGGTGCGCAACGAAAGACTGGTTACGGTGAACTTGACCGATACCAAAAATCTGGAAAGCTTGATAATTTCCCGATGGAATGAGAGCCACCCGAACCGGTGGCTAGGTTCGAAATGCCCGCAGCTGCACTCGCTGGTGATAGAAGAGTCGCTCGTGCAGCAGCTGCCGGCGCGCTGGGTGAGCGCGTGCGGGTCCCTGCAGAAGCTGCACCTGCGGGCCGGCAGGCTGCGCGAGCTGCCCGCGCGCCTGCTGGCCGGGGCGCGCTGCCTCAGGAGCCTGACGCTCACCCACTGCTCCCTGCGCCGCCTGCCTGCCGACTTGCTCGCCGATACCCCCGACCTGCTGGAGCTTATTCTTTCCAATAACAAACTTCAGACACTTCCGAGGTGAGACTAGCCGTCCCTCTCAATTACGTAATGGATCCATCGATTTCTTAAAAACGAGAAAGTGATGCAAAGGCTTATTGTTGTAGACAGAAAAATATATACATCTGGAAACGATGTGGTGATTTTCTACGCCTGAAACATAATAATATATCAGACTAACTGTAAGTGTAATTCGATTGCCTCGTGTGATATAATTGAATTCTCTCTCTCCGGAAGAAGTATGAGATTTTAACTAACATTTCCTATGTGTGTGATTTGAGTGTTCCGGATCCAGTAACACCTGTATCACAAACAAACATTATTCTATAAACTAGCACCGATGGCACATTACCAACACTTTCATGTCAAATATAGTCGTACTAACAAGAGGTTCTGGCATTTCAAGGCACAATTGTATGCCGGGACGTTACTCAGTCTGCCATGTTGAAATCGTGCGAGTAGTAAAACTACGGAGCACTCCTAAAACTTGGTCTAAAAGAGACACTCCTAATTACAATATATTATTGAAATCAACTATGTAGCTCAGGTAGTAAAAAAACAGCTTGTATTAATTTAATTAACTTCCTCCACTGATATTACAGGAATTTCTTCGAGAAGAGCATGTCACTTAGAAAGGTGGATCTATCGGGCAACCAGCTGGTATCGTGGTCGTCGCTGGCGGCGAGCGGGCTGACGTCTCTGGCCGCGCTCGACACGCTGCACCTCGAGGACAACCCGCTCCCCGACGACCCTCTCTACACCTGCCGCCGCACTTCTCACAACTTACTTACTTGAACGGCCATTTAAGCTAAGCTAATTGGTATACCTTACAGGTTAACTAATTGAATAAATAAATAGTTTTATTAAAACTCAAACTCTGTTAATAAGACTATGAAATTGCCATTTTTTAAAGAGTAATTGCTGAGTTTTTTGCCGGGCTCTTCTCAGTAAAAGCAACCCTTCCCAACCCGGTGGTAACATTTATAATACTGTATAATTATTGACCTTCAGATTTGAATGTCAAGGTACTTTCAAATCGTAAGAGGTCTAATCAAATAAGGATACTATTTTCTTGATATACTCCGTAATTTTACGGACGTTATAAACATATATTTAGAGCGCCATTTAATTTGTGATTTTGCTGGAATGTACAGTGTCTATACGTCTACCAGATAGTGTGCTTCCACACCAATCTTTAAGAGGAACCAAATTAAAATGTAAGATCTGGCAACTCACCTCACTCCTGACATCGACACTCTCCCTTTTTGTCGTATTGTGCCAAGTTCGTAAACATATTTTATAATCTTTTCAGTGACTATTTGCAAACTGCCCCCAAACACAGAACATCTTACTTGACAGTCACAACCTTTGACATTTGAAATAGCTTTGACGTTTCTTTTTGTGATTCCAAAATTAAACGTGAAAGCAAAGAAGTTAGTATGACGTCACTGCTATAACGATGATAGTAGACCCCCTGTGCAGGTGTGAAGTTCTCATCGATACAAATTAATCAAGCTCAAACACCCGGTGATTGCAGTGAATTATTGAGGAGTTCCCTCGTCATTTTTTCGTCTTCATAATCGGATTGACTCCAGATCTACACTACGAATTTCCATGGCTCCCCTCGATTTCTCTGGGATGTCATGGTCCGGTCTAGGCCAAATGGGACCACACGGGTAGCACCAGTTTTCAAATAAAAAAAGAATCATCAAATCGGTTCACCCAATCGAAAGTTCAGACGAAACAAACTCTTCCTCTTCTTTATGAAGGCGGCAATAAACCAGTTTGCACGACAACCTCCAATAGTAGTATTAACCTTTAAAAATCGATTTGATCCAACTGTAGTTGGCAAACTTGCTTATACAATATGTTGTGGCATTGTGTTTTTAAAATGAGGAAAATATTAAACAATATTGTGGTGCGACATGGGTAAGTTGTAGGATTGAGCACATAATCATTTAACTGTGGATTACGGTCGACACATAATTTTTTCTTTACAGAAGTGTAGATATTTCACAAGACGAATACATTATTATTTATTTATATTTATTGAATAAATGAAACAAATTCTTGGTTTATCTCGACGATGATGTACATCCATGAAAGTCTGCCTCAGTGAGGCGCAAGTGGTGAGTGGCCGCCACCAGACAGTTCACTAGGTACGTCGTTTTTTGGTTATTTCGTTTTGTAACATTCTTAATACTGTGTTCAGCTAATAATATTCTGTTATACCTACATGTGAGGTAGTGAAGTTAAGCAAGGTGAGATTGCGCATTAAAAAGAACTAAATCCCATTTCTTCCAATATATTGGAGCTATCATAGCGTATGTTAGAGGTATACTCATTCCTTTTTATGCCAAGGAAATAATTAAATACTATTAAATAAATTAAAAAATATGATTAGCAAGACCATACATTATCGGAGTGGTTTCACCAGGCTCAGTTTACTGTATCTAATGAACAGTTTTGTCGTGAGGACGCCAGTGCCGGGAGATCGAGAGAGACGGCAAATGATTCTGTCCGAACGCGTGGGCTGACACGTCGAGCGGGTCAGTGTGCGTCCGCGCGTGATGCGTGCGCTGGCTACGCTGTGGGCGCTGTGGGCGCTGTGCGCGCTGTGGGCGCTGTGGGCGCTGCGGGCGGCGGCCAGCGCGCGGGAGGCGCGCCCCCACTCGCCCGCGTGCGGCGAGCCCGACCCCGAGCACTGCCCGGCGTCGGCCGGCCCGCTGCCGCCCTGCTGCGCCAACCCGTCCTCGGGCAACGACTACAGTTTCTGTATCCACAGTAGAAGTACGTTTAATATTTCTTACTTACAATTCATCTGGTGTACTTCTCTTATTATACTACAAGTATGGCAATCTAATATTTAGCACCCGCACACTCCGCCTGATGATAAGCGGGTATTGCATCATATGAACACAACTGAGAACAATGGTGACCCTTACCTACATTATCAATGCAAGACGACTGGGACTCTATAGCTCGCCCGTAGTCGCCGCTTGGATCCCTCATGGGGCGTGGGCCGCCTCTCCAATACATTGCTGATCTAAGATGGTCAGCATAATTTGGCAATAATATTCTGTCCGCCAAATTTAACTATGAAAAGAAAATCTAGGAGGACCCCATAACTTGAAAATACTTTGTAAGCAATCGTTCGACGTTCATTTGGCCGGTTTACTTATTATTGTTGTTTGGAGTTGAATCAGAAGGAAAACCAAGTTCTTACTGTACATTTATCCTCGATGTTATCCTTATTGTTACTAATAATAGTAAACATTTGAATGTCGGCTGAATACGCTCGAGTGATATATCGCGGACTTGGCTCCTCAATTTATTTCCAACAGAAATCTTAACGAATGAGTCAAGCGCATATAATCGTACTCGTAGATTATATATATAGTCTATAGTCTATATGAGTACTATGAGTCCTTTAATGTGACATAATTTTAGCATTCATTGTTCCTGAAAAAGTAAATATTGGAAAACATTTACAAGATTTAGAGACCTTTTACGGGTAAAAATATAATATGGTACCATTTTTGGACCTTGCTTGCGTCTGTATTAGCTACGCCTCTCGAATTGGGACTCAATCAAGTAACATATATTACCTTAGTAGAGTAATTGGTGACTGTACACTTAGGTGAACCTGTGAGGAAGTGAATACTTTACTATCTCAAATTAAAGTCTTCATTCGAGACTCATGTCAAGCAGTGATTCCGTCGATATTGCGCCGTTGGCAGGCTTATTCATTGATATTTCTTGGTTGTGTTAGTTAGTGAGGACAAATTGACTTCCTGCAAAACTATCGATATCTCCTCCGGGAATGAACATTACACGAGTTGCTACTGTACGTTATAAAGACTCTTTAATTCAGCGTTCAACTTCAACATCGTCTCTTATCTTTTATAGTCTTATCTTATATAGTAATGATTGACTGATAATCATTTTATTACGATATTAATTTGGAAATATTAAGTCGATATTATTAGTGTTTGATTATTGTTATATTTTACAGTCCACATGAATGAGTTATCCTGCTAGAGCTTTATTGTTAATCAAGTCCTTAGTAAATATTTTTTTTGCTTTTCATGCGACACATTTAAACGATCTACTGTTTTTTGATCGGTTTCTTTTATATATTTGTATATAAAACATAAAGAAACACACGCGACAAACCTAGAACCACTTCCTTTTTTGAAGTCGGTAAAGAGCAGCTGATGATTGCGATGGTTAGCTCGATACAGATCTCGATCACCTCTCCAAAAAAAATGGGCTCATGCATTCATTGGCAGCCATGTTGCCTTAGACAGATACATAAACAAACGTCGGGGGATAAACAGTCAGTGAAAGCTATAAATTGATTTCTAATATGGGATTAAAAGGCTGTAAGTCGATGTCAAAATCATATGTACATAGATACGGAAATATTAAAATGTTAAATGGTAATGTCAAGCGCCGGAAATATGCTTGCATTGGTCAAGGATACATTGTTTCTGCGTTTGCGGTTGAAACTCTGGGGCCTTGGGGTCCGGATACTCATCAGCTTTTCAAAGAGCTTGCACGTCGTCTGGTAGAAGCCTCTCGTGACAAAAGAGCTGGGGCTTTTCTCGCCCAGAAAATCAGCATTGCTATTCAACGTGGCAATGCTGCCAGCCTTCTTGGCACGATCCCGAGAGACACCGACTTGGGACAAGTTTTCTACCTTTAATTAGTTTTAAGTACTGTAGGGGTAACCTACACTATGAATGATGATGATATAATGATAACTTGATATGGAATGATATTGATATTGAGTGCCGAATGTGGGGGAAATAAAACCGCTCCGTCCGAATGATAATTGTGCACTGATTTAATCGTGATTTGCTTAACCTAGATATAGTATGATGAGCCTGCGTTGCATGTTGACGTTGCACATTTTGCATACATGTACGGAAACCCGTACAAGTACTGTTCCTTGTATATATAAATAAAATACATTTTTACAGGAAAAAAAAAAATGTAAAAAAATATTATCTTTTCTTTGCAGGGCCTAATTTTAACATAATTTACGCGTTCAGTGCTGTAATTACGCTGCGATGCTCCTACAACATGAGCCTCGACAGTGATGCGTTGCCGAGGTTCGCGAGCATCGAGCGCGTGAGGCGGGTGGTGGTGGTCGACTGCATGCCGCCCGACCGCTCCTACGGGGCCGCGCTCGCCGCGCTGCGTGTCCAGCTGCTGCCCCCGGCGCCGCGCCTGGACCTCGCGCTGCCCGCCGGCGCACTGCTGCGGCCTCACCACCTCACCGGCTTGCCGCCGTTACACTCTCTCAAGCTGAGTGGGTACCCCGGCGCTGCCGTGGAGGCCGGCCTGTTCACCGCGCCTTCTGTCCGAAACTTAACAAAGCTCTCGGTCCAGTATGTCCCGCTGCGGGCCGCCGATTTGCATGACCTGCCGCCCCAACTGCAGGCCCTGTATCTCACGAGTACGGGTGGCGACGCGGGCGTCACCCTGACATTACCGCCGAGTTTAAAGGACCTGTCGGTGCGAAACGAAAGACTGGTTACGGTGAACTTGACCGATACCAAAAATCTGGAAAGCTTGATAATTTCCCGATGGAATGAGAGCCACCCGAACCGGTGGCTAGGTTCGAAATGCCCGCAGCTGCACTCGCTGGTGATAGAAGAGTCGCTCGTGCAGCAGCTGCCGGCGCGCTGGGTGAGCGCGTGCGGGTCCCTGCAGAAGCTGCACCTGCGGGCCGGCAGGCTGCGCGAGCTGCCCGCGCGCCTGCTGGCCGGGGCGCGCTGCCTCAGGAGCCTGACGCTCACCCACTGCTCCCTGCGCCGCCTGCCTGCCGACTTGCTCGATGGGACTATCGACCTATTTAAACTCATCCTCTCTGACAACCGACTCCTGGTGTTACCGAAGTGAGAGTCTGGTTGGCCTTATGGCGTACTTAAAAATATGCTCGCGCCGTCCTAGAAGGTTCCCCGAAGGGGTAAGCGGAGGTGTTGTAATAACGACACCTAATTTTTACCAAACATGTATGCGTGCCAGCGTGACAGATGGTGAATCCATCGTCGTCTCGGGCACTATTATATACATTATGTCTTTGAATTACTATTCAAGCATATGCAGATTTCCTAATGATGTTTTCCTTCACCGTGAAGTTCTTGGTGTAAAATCACTGCTTTTAAGTTTTTACAAAACTCATCGGTTCAGGCCGAGTCTTGCTACACGTGTGTAGCAGGCGACCACTCAATTCCAAAGGCCACCACGGCACTTGACTAATATTTGTTGCAAGCAATGAACAAAAGTGTCGTGGTGACCGTTAAGTAATTTAAGGAAAAAATACATTACTCTGCAATTTTATTTCCAGAATATTGTCATAATTCTTTAGTAAATTAACTAAGCTTATCAAGCTCGTACCCATCCTTAGCAGTCCAAATGATTAATTAACATAATTCATAGGTATCTCAATAAAAAAAATATTTTAGGGATTTCTTTAAGAATAGCGTGTCGCTGCGAGAAGTGGATCTATCAGGCAACCAGCTAGTATCGTGGTCGTCGCTAGCGGCGAGCGGGCTGACGTCACTAGCCGCGCTCGACACACTACACCTCGAGCGCAACCCGCTTGACGACCCTTGCGCCGGCTCCGCTGATGGTACTCCTTACTATAATTAAATATTTCACTTTTGAGGGTAATAAGAAAATATCTGTAGTTGTTAAAAGCAGCATTCATATACTTACAATGGGAATAATTTATGGTTAATTTTTCTTTCGATCGACACTTTTTGACTGAAGAAGTATGAAGAAGAAATAGAGTGTCACCATATTGGGTCACATAAGGAATTATACTATTGATATGAGGCCGTTCTAGTTTGAGCAATGATGGGGTGACTACACCTACTTAATAATGAGACAGTTTTGATTTATTATGGTTGTGTTTATGAGAGAGATTTATAAATGTGACAAGAAACAGTTTAAACCAAATTAATTATGTTCTCTGGCCGAATTCGGAGCATTAATAACCGAACGAAGTATGTATTTAAAATGTAGAGCATCGGCAACTTCGTTTTAATATTTATTTTACAGACAGCTCCCCGCTGAAGAACGCACACTCGCTCAAGTTGCTAAATTTGAAAAATACTAATCTCACGCACGTGTGCCGCGACTGGCGCGCGCTGCCTCTTCTACGGACTATGGAGCTCCAATACAACCGCATATCCAGGCTCACGGTATCGTCAGACTCACTCCTTTCGACCCTCTCCCACCTTTCGATCCCTAGTCTCGTTTATTATTATCCGCGCTCCTTCCAGTACGCAGACCTGCAGTTCGACCGCAGGCAGACCTCCATGGTATACCTGCAAGATAACCCCATCGAGAACGTGACTATCGCCCCCGACGAGTACCACGAACTGCTCAAACGGAACGGAAGCGATATCGTCATCGTGCAAACGAATGCTATCGTAGCCTGCGACTGCACCGTATACTACCTGGCGCGGGCGCTCCGGGAGGGCGCGTTGCCCGCGCGGGTGGAGGGCCTGCGGTGCCGCGCGGGGCCGCCGCTGCGCGCCGCGCCGCCGGCGCGCCTCACGTGCGCCGCGCGGCCCTGCCCGCCGCACTGCGCCTGCCGGCGCCGCCCCGGCTGGCTGCGCGCGCGCTGCACGCACCCCGCCGCGCTGCCCGACCTGCCCGCCGACCTCACGGTGGGCGACATACATGCGGCGTAGCCCGATGTGATGCCGCCGAATTCATTTATTGTAACGGCGAGACGCGGTATGTTCGTAGGAGCTGGATCTTCGCAACGACTCGATAGAATGGCTGAGTGCGGCGGAGACGAGCGCGATTCTCGCCGCTAGCCGCGTGTGGCTGGCCGGCAATCCACTGCGGTGTGACTGCCGCAACGATGCTGCACTACGACTGCTGCGCGCGCACGGTGATCAGGTCCCGCTTTAAATACAATTTTAGAAACGATCGATTCGGCTCCCTTAATAGAATTGCTACTAATGAATACTCGCTCCATCGGTCTTCTTAAAGAAGCCTGAAAACTGAGACCGAGAACGTTGCATTGGTGTAACGACGATTTTTTGTAGTATTTGAGGATAGTAATTGGCCTCTTGCATCTATGACGGATGATTGAAGCAGCGTCATTTTGGAGATTCTGACGGCACTTGCGCTAATGGCTAATCCCGTATCGGAATACGGGAGAGATTTTAGGATAACTTTAATGTATGGAGTATTTTCGTCAAGGGACAAATTTGCATTCAAATCATATTATAAATATTATGTTTTAGGGCGATAGACACTCGCATAACTCCCTTTGAGTTTATGCGGATTTTCGTCATGCCTCATTGAAGTCGCTGTCAATTTAACGTATTACGGAACGAAAGACAGCAACGTTACGTTTCCCTCAGATCCAGGATTACGATCAGCTGAAATGTCCCAACGGGCGGCCGCTGGGGCCGGTGGGAGGCTGCTCGTGGGGGCGCGGCGGGGCGGCGGCGGGCGCGAGCCTCGCGCTGTTGGCCGCCGTCGCCGCGCTGTGCGCCGCCAGCCCGACGCTGCGCGCGCGGCTGGAGGCCACGCTGGCCCGGCGCGCGCGGCCGCCCGACCCCGGCGCCGACTGCCCCTACGACGCATTCGTGTCCTTCTCGCACAGAGACGAACGGTTCGTGGCCGAGATGGTGGCGAGGCTCGAGAGCGGCCCGCGGCCGTACCGGCTGTGCGTCCACCAGCGCGACTGGGTGCCGGGCGAGTGGATCCCGGCGCAGATCGAGGCGTCGGTGCGCGCCTCCCGCCGGACGATCGCCGTGGTGTCGGAGCACTTCCTGCGCTCGGCCTGGGCGCGCGCCGAGGTCCGCGCGGCGCTGGAGGCGGGGAGGCTCGTCGTCGTGCTGCTGTGTGCCCCCGGAGAGGTCACCGACCCCGCGCTGGCCGCGCACCTCACCGCGCACACCTACGTGGCGCACTCCGACCGCTGGTTCTGGCGCAAACTGCGGCGCGCTCTGCCGCCGCCGCGCCCGCCGCTGCCCATCGCGCGGGTCTCGGTCCTCCCCCGGGAGAACGCTCCCGGGGGAGTTAAACTATTATCGGTGACATATTCAAATGACGAACGGCCCGTCACACCTGCCCCGACGCTAAAAGCGCATTGAACGGGTGACGGGTTTTAATAATTTCAAACTCGGTCCAGATGTCCTTCACATGAGTTTATGAATACTTAGTTTAATTGAATAAATTGTTGTTATAATCACTTTCTACTCCGGTGTAGTGATGTGTGATATATGTATGTAGATTTAAAATCACTTTGTAAATATATTTTGTTGATTAATCATTAATATAGATCCATAATTATTTCCCTTATTCATATTTTTTATTATTATTAATGTTGAGGGTCCGTTGAGGTACGATGAATTGATGGTCCCAGGTGGGCGGAGAAGTAAGATTATTATATTACCAGCTGACGTGGCGTGCTTCGACACGCCTTACATCGATTCTTTAATTTTAAATTACTTATTCTATGTCCTTTTGAAATCCGCATCACAGGAAAAGACGAAACTACTTTTAAATATTCACATTAATATTTATACGATACTAACGTCATTCAATTGTTTTGCCTTCCCGGAACCTCTTCACAAACACTTGATGGTATCGTATTAAAGTTTAAATTTACTTTTATTGCGAATCGATTGTATGGAATTATAGAAAAGTGCTGTGTATAGTCCTTTTCAGGCAATTTTTTTACATATTTGTCTCCGTAAGAACGATCCTCGTACATAATGGAATATACTAAAAAAATTAAACAACATTATAAAAAAAAAAAAAAAAAAAAAACAAACGAAACAGAACGTTTCCACACAACCTTTTCGGATGCAGGTACTCAAATCAAAACAGATATGAATGTAATTTTCGTATGCACGATCAACTGAAACCCTCTACAGTGCAATAAAACAAGCGGTCAGCGTCAGGGTACAATTAAGAACAAAAAAAAAAAAAAAAAAAAAAAAAAAAAAGAAAAAAAAAAATTGTATTGACATTCTCCCAGTTGTTGGAATGAACAAAACGCGCAACAAAACGAAACTTATTCATTTAACACAAGATGGCGCTGTACAAATTTAAGATGAAATTAAAACGCGCTATTGAGAGCTAGATAGCTTTTAATATAAGTAATGACGACATAATGTCTCTGGTTGGTTGGTTGGTTGGTTGGTTGGTTGGTTGGTTGGTTGGTTGGTTGGTTGGTTGGTTGGTTGGTTGGTTGGTTGGTTGGTTGGTTGGTTGGTTGGTTGGTTGGTTGGTTGGTTGGTTGGTTGGTTGGTTGGTTGGTTGGTTGGTTGGTTGGTTGGTTGGTTGGTTGGTTGGTTGGTTGGTTGGTTGGTTGGTTGGTTGGTTGGTTGGTTGGTTGGTTGGTTGGTTGGTTGGTTGGTTGGTTGGTTGGTTGGTTGGTTGGTTGGTTAGGTTAGGTTAGGTTAGGTTGGGGTTAGGTTAGGTTAGGTTAGGTTAGGTTAGGTTAGGTTAGGTTAGGTTAGGTTAGGTTAGGTTAGGTTAGGTTAGGTTAGGTTAGGTTAGGTTAGGTTAGGTTAGGTTAGGTTAGGTTAGGTTAGGTTAGGTTAGGTTAGGTTAGGTTAGGTTAGGTTAGGTTAGGTTAGGTTAGGTTAGGTTAGGTTAGGTTAGGTTAGGTTAGGTTAGGTTAGGTTAGGTTAGGTTAGGTTAGGTTAGGTTAGGTTAGGTTAGGTTAGGTTAGGTTAGGTTAGGTTAGGTTAGGTTAGGTTAGGTTAGGTTAGGTTAGGTTAGGTTAGGTTAGGTTAGGTTAGGTTAGGTTAGGTTAGGTTAGGTTAGGTTAGGTTAGGTTAGGTTAGGTTAGGTTAGGTTAGGTTAGGTTAGGTTAGGTTAGGTTAGGTTAGGTTAGGTTAGGTTAGGTTAGGTTAGGTTAGGTTAGGTTAGGTTAGGTTAGGTTAGGTTAGGTTAGGTTAGGTTAGGTTAGGTTAGGTTAGGTTAGGTTAGGTTAGGTTAGGTTAGGTTAGGTTAGGTTAGGTTAGGTTAGGTTAGGTTAGGTTAGGTTAGGTTAGGTTAGGTTAGGTTAGGTTAGGTTAGGTTAGGTTAGGTTAGGTTAGGTTAGGTTAGGTTAGGTTAGGTTAGGTTAGGTTAGGTTAGGTTAGGTTAGGTTAGGTTAGGTTAGGTTAGGTTAGGTTAGGTTAGGTTAGGTTAGGTTAGGTTAGGTTAGGTTAGGTTAGGTTAGGTTAGGTTAGGTTAGGTTAGGTTAGGTTAGGTTAGGTTAGGTTAGGTTAGGTTAGGTTAGGTTAGGTTAGGTTAGGTTAGGTTAGGTTAGGTTAGGTTAGGTTAGGTTAGGTTAGGTTAGGTTAGGTTAGGTTAGGTTAGGTTAGGTTAGGTTAGGTTAGGTTAGGTTAGGTTAGGTTAGGTTAGGTTAGGTTAGGTTAGGTTAGGTTAGGTTAGGTTAGGTTAGGTTAGGTTAGGTTAGGTTAGGTTAGGTTAGGTTAGGTTAGGTTAGGTTAGGTTAGGTTAGGTTAGGTTAGGTTAGGTTAGGTTAGGTTAGGTTAGGTTAGGTTAGGTTAGGTTAGGTTAGGTTAGGTTAGGTTAGGTTAGGTTAGGTTAGGTTAGGTTAGGTTAGGTTAGGTTAGGTTAGGTTAGGTTAGGTTAGGTTAGGTTAGGTTAGGTTAGGTTAGGTTAGGTTAGGTTAGGTTAGGTTAGGTTAGGTTAGGTTAGGTTAGGTTAGGTTAGGTTAGGTTAGGTTAGGTTAGGTTAGGTTAGGTTAGGTTAGGTTAGGTTAGGTTAGGTTAGGTTAGGTTAGGTTAGGTTAGGTTAGGTTAGGTTAGGTTAGGTTAGGTTAGGTTAGGTTAGGTTAGGTTAGGTTAGGTTAGGTTAGGTTAGGTTAGGTTAGGTTAGGTTAGGTTAGGTTAGGTTAGGTTAGGTTAGGTTAGGTTAGGTTAGGTTAGGTTAGGTTAGGTTAGGTTAGGTTAGGTTAGGTTAGGTTAGGTTAGGTTAGGTTAGGTTAGGTTAGGTTAGGTTAGGTTAGGTTAGGTTAGGTTAGGTTAGGTTAGGTTAGGTTAGGTTAGGTTAGGTTAGGTTAGGTTAGGTTAGGTTAGGTTAGGTTAGGTTAGGTTAGGTTAGGTTAGGTTAGGTTAGGTTAGGTTAGGTTAGGTTAGGTTAGGTTAGGTTAGGTTAGGTTAGGTTAGGTTAGGTTAGGTTAGGTTAGGTTAGGTTAGGTTAGGTTAGGTTAGGTTAGGTTAGGTTAGGTTAGGTTAGGTTAGGTTAGGTTAGGTTAGGTTAGGTTAGGTTAGGTTAGGTTAGGTTAGGTTAGGTTAGGTTAGGTTAGGTTAGGTTAGGTTAGGTTAGGTTAGGTTAGGTTAGGTTAGGTTAGGTTAGGTTAGGTTAGGTTAGGTTAGGTTAGGTTAGGTTAGGTTAGGTTAGGTTAGGTTAGGTTAGGTTAGGTTAGGTTAGGTTAGGTTAGGTTAGGTTAGGTTAGGTTAGGTTAGGTTAGGTTAGGTTAGGTTAGGTTAGGTTAGGTTAGGTTAGGTTAGGTTAGGTTAGGTTAGGTTAGGTTAGGTTAGGTTAGGTTAGGTTAGGTTAGGTTAGGTTAGGTTAGGTTAGGTTAGGTTAGGTTAGGTTAGGTTAGGTTAGGTTAGGTTAGGTTAGGTTAGGTTAGGTTAGGTTAGGTTAGGTTAGGTTAGGTTAGGTTAGGTTAGGTTAGGTTAGGTTAGGTTAGGTTAGGTTAGGTTAGGTTAGGTTAGGTTAGGTTAGGTTAGGTTAGGTTAGGTTAGGTTAGGTTAGGTTAGGTTAGGTTAGGTTAGGTTAGGTTAGGTTAGGTTAGGTTAGGTTAGGTTAGGTTAGGTTAGGTTAGGTTAGGTTAGGTTAGGTTAGGTTAGGTTAGGTTAGGTTAGGTTAGGTTAGGTTAGGTTAGGTTAGGTTAGGTTAGGTTAGGTTAGGTTAGGTTAGGTTAGGTTAGGTTAGGTTAGGTTAGGTTAGGTTAGGTTAGGTTAGGTTAGGTTAGGTTAGGTTAGGTTAGGTTAGGTTAGGTTAGGTTAGGTTAGGTTAGGTTAGGTTAGGTTAGGTTAGGTTAGGTTAGGTTAGGTTAGGTTAGGTTAGGTTAGGTTAGGTTAGGTTAGGTTAGGTTAGGTTAGGTTAGGTTAGGTTAGGTTAGGTTAGGTTAGGTTAGGTTAGGTTAGGTTAGGTTAGGTTAGGTTAGGTTAGGTTAGGTTAGGTTAGGTTAGGTTAGGTTAGGTTAGGTTAGGTTAGGTTAGGTTAGGTTAGGTTAGGTTAGGTTAGGTTAGGTTAGGTTAGGTTAGGTTAGGTTAGGTTAGGTTAGGTTAGGTTAGGTTAGGTTAGGTTAGGTTAGGTTAGGTTAGGTTAGGTTAGGTTAGGTTAGGTTAGGTTAGGTTAGGTTAGGTTAGGTTAGGTTAGGTTAGGTTAGGTTAGGTTAGGTTAGGTTAGGTTAGGTTAGGTTAGGTTAGGTTAGGTTAGGTTAGGTTAGGTTAG
Source organism: Watsonalla cultraria (assembly GCA_964035505.1). NCBI lineage: Eukaryota > Metazoa > Arthropoda > Insecta > Lepidoptera > Drepanidae > Watsonalla > Watsonalla cultraria. The sequence continues at coordinate 12,100,327 of OZ037720.1, forward strand.
GTTAGGTTAGGTTAGGTTAGGTTAGGTTAGGTTAGGTTAGGTTAGGTTAGGTTAGGTTAGGTTAGGTTAGGTTAGGTTAGGTTAGGTTAGGTTAGGTTAGGTTAGGTTAGGTTAGGTTAGGTTAGGTTAGGTTAGGTTAGGTTAGGTTAGGTTAGGTTAGGTTAGGTTAGGTTAGGTTAGGTTAGGTTAGGTTAGGTTAGGTTAGGTTAGGTTAGGTTAGGTTAGGTTAGGTTAGGTTAGGTTAGGTTAGGTTAGGTTAGGTTAGGTTAGGTTGTTTTTTTTTTTTTTTTTTTTTAGGCTTTTCAGTGTGGCTCTGACAGGGTTCGGTCAGAGATTTTGTTTGCCGTTCTGTTTATTTTAAGCTTTCTTCATGTCTACTTATTTCCATTGTTCTTTCTGCTTCTTTGTTTATTTCTTTTGTTATTACTATCTATTTCATGACGATATTGTATTTAAACTTTTATTTTTATTTACTTTTACTCTATTTTTAGTTTTACTTTATTTCTACCTTATTTATATCTTATTCCTCCTTATACATATTTCCCCAAGATTTGTGGAGAAATTGAGGAACCTCTTCTGGGTCACCTTGTCCCGTAGTAGGCTCCCCAGGTTTTCCTCGTTAATTTTTTGGCCTAGTTCCATTTCAGCGTCAAGACGTTCCCTCCCGAAGGCAGGGCACTCGGCGAGGATGTGTCCGACGGTTTGGCTCACGCCCGGCTCACAGAAGCACGATGGGTCCTCCTTACACTTGAACCTGTGCAAGTATTCTGAGAACCCACCGTGCCCCGTCAGCAACTGCGTCAACACGCCCCGTGGGCGGAGCTGTCGGACAATCCTGTACGCCTCCTCTGCGTCGGGAAGGAACGTCCTGGTGACCCGTGCGGTTGTACCGGTTTTATATCTCCGGTTCCATTCGTCAAGCGAGTGCTTGCGTAGCTCTCGCTTGACGAATGAAACCGGGCACCCGTCATACTCCGGCCTCTTCTTGGAGTGCAGAGCAGCTTCCTTGGCCAGCTGGTCCGCGCGCTCGTTCCCCTCCAACCCCGCGTGTGCTTTGATCCAGAACAGGGAGACTTCCCTGTTCTGGAGTGTGCATTGGCGGATGTTACGCCGGGCTTCTACAGCCAGGGGGTGGGGGGATGTCGCGCTGACCAGCGTCTCCAAGGCGGAACGCGAGTCGCTGAGGATCGCGCAGCGAGCCTCACCGCATCCGAGGATCAACCTCGTGGCGTGACATATGGCCAGGAGTTCCGCCTGGTAGACCGTGCAGTGCGATGGCAGCTTAAGTTTGAGGGCTCGAGTCTCGACCCCACTTCTTCTCAAAGAAAGTGCGGCCCCGACCTTGCCCTCAATCTTGCTGCCATCCGTGTACACTTGGACCGCGTGATGTACGCGGTCTTGCACTTGCTGTTGGTCCACCAGGCACATGAACTCCAGGCTCATATGCTCTGCCGGATGCGGGGCTTCGGCGGGGGCAACCCTTCGCTCCACCTCCCGATCGCCTAGCGCTGTCTGGGGAACTCCTCTCTTTGCCTCATACAGGGCGGCTGCCTCCTGTATCTTGAGGTCGAGAGGTAGTATCCCAGCCAGCACCAGTGCCGCGTTCAGGGAGACGGTGCGATAGGCCCCACACAACTTCTGCGCGAATCCTCTCTGGACTGCGTTCAGCTGCCTCTGCACTCCAAGTTTCTTGGTTGCCGACGACCAGGCGCTGGAGGCGTACGAGATCACTGGCTCCACCGCTGCCGTGTAGATCACACGGATAACGTCAGGGTGGAGTCCCCAGCTGATCTTGGCGGCTCGCGACAACTGCTTATAGATGTTCAACGCCCTCCGACAGATGTTCGCGGTGTGGGCGTTGAACGTAAGCTTCTTGTCAATCGTGAGCCCCAAGATCTTGATCTCGTCGGACATGCCAATGTCGACCCCTCCCATGCGCAGGAGTGGTGTGTCAAACTTCAGCTTCCGCGTCAGCAGCATAGCCTTTGTCTTGTGCGGCGCGAACTTCAGCTTGTTTTTGACACCCCACTCCCGAACATACTCGAGGGCGGCATTGGCACGTCTCTGGACCTCCAGCGCCGTGTCATCGGCAAAGACGAGGACGACATCGTCGGCATACGCCTGGCAATAATCGCCTCGTCCTTGGAGTCCTCTCAGCAATGGGTCGAGAAGAAGGTTCCACAGGATGGGTCCGCCGATGGAGCCCTGCACGCATCCCTTATGGGTGCTTTTGGCGTGCTCCTCACCGGCGTACCTCACCCTGACCTTCCGGTCCCGAAGGTAGCTGTCTAACAGCCTCCTGATATTCACCGGACACTTTTCCTCAGCCAGTCGGACTCGGATCGCAGGCCACCAGGCGCTATCGAAGGCTCCCTCTATGTCCAGCGACACCATGGTAACCAGCTTCTTGTCAGCTAGGTTACCACGGATCTGACGCATCAGGTCATAGAGGGAGTCCTCGGTGCTCTTCTGGGGCATGAATCCGTACTGGCGAGTACTCATCCGGGGAATCAGGTGCCATTGCAACCTTCGGACCACCATCTTCTCGAAGATCTTCCCCATCACTGAGAGGAGCCCTATGGGCCGGTATGCTTTGGAGTCACGGTAGTCGTCCTTGCCGGGTTTTCGCAGGACGACTACCGTGGCCTCTTTCCAGGTGCTTGGGAAGCAGGACAGTTCAAGGCACTTGTTTAGCAGGGCAAGGTGAAGTTCGGGGTCTTGGGAGATGACCTGGCTGCAGATGTCGGCGGTAAAACCGTCCGACCCGGGGGCCTTTTTGGGATCGAAGCTTTCCACCGCGGACTTCAGCTCGTGTAACGTAAATGGCGGGTCCAATTGTTCATCATTGGCCCAGCCATTTACGTGCTCGGCCTTTGCTCTGGTCCGACGGTGGTCAGCGTTATCCTCCGACTCCAGGTCCTCCGGGTAGAAGGTGTCCGCCAACAACTGCGCGGACTCCGCCTGGGTCATCTCTTTCCCGTTCTTCACTAAGGGCGGGTCCTCCTGCCTGGTGGCAGTTTTCCCCAGCACCCTGTATATGCCCTGCCACACCCCTTCCCTGTCCTGCTTCCCACAGAAGTCCTTCCAACTCTCTGTCTGGGCTTTTTGAGCCGCGGCGTGGTACTCCTCCTTCGCCTGCAGGTACTCATTGACGACTTTCGCTCTTCGGACTGGCGCTGCACATCGGATCCTGCGCTTTCTGGTGGTGACTCTCTTCTTCATCTCTGCGAGTTCCTCGGACCACCACGGCATGGTAAGCTTCTCCTTACTCTTCTTTTTAGGGATGCATTGACCACAAGACTCTGTTACTGCATCTAAATATTTTGCCAAATATGTCTCTAAAACTTGTGCTGTTGTAATTTTATCAATTTCGATTTTATTAATTTTATGTTCTTGTTTGAGCTGGGCCAGTTTCTCGCGAAACTGGTCCCAGTCTACATTTTTCGTGTTGTAGAGTCTTGTGGTCCTACTTACATGCATCCCTTTCGCCCTCTTTAGCCTTATGCTAAAGGTAATGCCGTTGTGGTCCGAGCTCGTGAGATCCTCTAGAACTCTCCAGTCCTCCACCAGATTGAGCAGGTCCGTAGTGCAGGCCGTCACGTCAACGTGGCTCGAGTAGTGTTGACCACCCCGCCAGGTGTCGAAGGTCGGGGTGTCGCCGTCATTGAGTACCTGCAGGCCCAGGTCTTCAAGAGCGCCTGCAAACTCTTCTCCTCGGTGGTCGGCTCGACCGCTTCCCCACCAGCTGCTTTTCGCATTTGCGTCTCCCCCGATCAGGATAGATCCGGGCCCGAGCTGTTCAGCTATCGCCTCGAGGTGCTCCAGGTATGGCCCTATGGGCTGGTCTGGCTCGAAGTAGTAGGAGACTACTGTGATCTCCCAGGCACTGGTACGGATCCTCACCACCACGATGTTGTTGGTGGTGAGTTTTGGGCACTGTATGACATCCAGGTCATGGTTAAAGACGGCAATTGCCGCCTTTACAGTGCCCTCCCCGTGTCCAGTGTTCTGGAAGATCCTAGCTCCCCTATGACTCCTCATACTTCGAGCCCCGCCCACGTAGGGTTCCTGGAGCAAGGCGATGTCCAGCTTCCTGCGATCCATCTCCAGCAGAAGTTCACTCGTGGCGAGGTTCTTCCGCTGGAGGTTGGCCTGGGCTATCCTGATGGGTTTGCTACTGGTGGGGTCCGCTGTGGTGCCCTCAGCAATACGCCACACTGGCCCGGGCCAAAGCGTCCCATTTGCACCTTACTGGACACTCCGAGCTAAAGGCATTGTGCTCGGTCTGGTCCAGTTTGGCGCGCGTGCAATTAATGCACGATGGGGGCGCTTTGGCGAGCCAGTCAGCGCATTCTGACTTCATGTGGGCCCCCCCGCAGTGGCTACACTTGACGACGGTCTCTTTGCAGAGCCGCCGCCCGTGCCCGTAGCCGAGGCATTGGGAGCACTGCACGAGCGGAGAGTGGTCCTCCGCTTTGACCTTTTGCAGGTCGACGTGCACCGCTCCAGCCTCGACTACTCTCGACCATATCGCGGGGGAGGCCCGTAGCACCACATGTCCGGCGTGGGGGTTCCTCGCTTTCTTCCGAAAGCGGACCTCCAGCCGGACCTCCTCCTTCTTGAGGCCCTCGAAAAGGCCCCGGTTCTGGTTTCGAAGGGCGTTTAAGACGTCGTCGTCGCTGTTGTACGACAGCACGTCCTTCAAAACCAGAAGCGGGTCCTTATTTTGGACCTCTTCTACGACGAGCCGACCACTACCCTCCTTGAGCAGGCGCTCCTTCACCTTATCCCTTTCCTCTCTAGTACCACACCCTACAATGATCTTCCTATCCTTGGCCTTCCTTATCCTGTCAACCTTGACCCACCCGTCCTTCGCGTTAATCGCGCCCCGGACGTGGGTCAAGACCTCTTCCCCTGTCTCCGTCTCGTCTCTGGAGGAGATCACCACCGAGTGCAGTGGCGCTTGTACCGGGATTTGGTTTCTGGTCCCTGCTGCCACTACTCTCGCGTAGGTGGCCCTCTCCAGTGACGAGACAGAGGCACTATGCTTCTCCATGATGTTCCTCAGTTCCTCCATCTTCACTGTATTGGCCTCTATCAATTTTGCCTGTTCCTCCATCCTCTTCATTAATTCCCCTTCCCTGTTCCCATTTTCCTTCTTTTCACCTTCCTTAGAGTTTTCCTTCTCCAGCCTTAGCTCTCTCCCGATATCCTTCCCGATATCCTTTTTACCCCTTCTTCCCACCTCCGCTTCCGCCTCCTTGACCAGCTGGTAGAGCCGCTCGATTGCCTGGGTAACGTTCTCCTTGATGTCTGTTTTCAAGTTCCGAGAGTTACCCAGGCTTAGCTTTGCTTTAGATAGGCAAGCTTTAGCCTCGGCGACCCTACCAGCATAAACGGGCTTCTCCGTCGGGCTCCCGAAGGTCTGCATCGATGCACTTCCACCCGGTGCCATCTTCGCCTTCGCCTTCGTTGGGCCCGCCGGAGCTGCCGGTTCTGGTGCGACGGAAGTGGGTTTTTTGGTGGTAACTACCGCAAAGGTGCTATTGAGGGGTTTCTTTGGGCCTGTCTGGGTCGATGTCCCGGCCTCCCACTCGCCGATGCTACGGCGCACCGATGAGACGGTGGGGGCGTCGGTCGTTTCGGGAGGGGTGATGAGGAGGGTGTCCTTGTTGGACGCAGGTTTGGCGGGGGTACGCAGCATTTTAAATAAATAGATTAAAATCGGCAAACAAATAAATAAATTAAATAATTAATTGATTAAAAATGATAAAAAGTCAATAGGGACTGTCAGGTTACAAAATAATTAATGTTTAAAATCAGGTACGTATGGCGAGCGCTCAATAGAGCAACTCAACTGTCAATAAGGACACACAAAATTCAAATAGAATAAATTAAAACAGAATCTGAGCCCAATAAGGCGAAAATCGTCAATAAATTGTCACTAAAACTTAAATCTAGGTCAAAATAGGACACGCATGCACTAAAAGTGGTGTCCAATAAGACGACCAACTTGTCACCTTAAACCTATGCCAATAAGGGCAGACTGGGGTGTAAATAAAAACACTTGTCGCTTACGGACTACTTAAAAACCGGTC
>OZ037721.1:0-2500 GCA_964035505.1 Watsonalla cultraria
ACCTAACCTAACCTAACCTAACCTAACCTAACCTAACCTAACCTAACCTAACCTAACCTAACCTAACCTAACCTAACCTAACCTAACCTAACCTAACCTAACCTAACCTAACCTAACCTAACCTAACCTAACCTAACCTAACCTAACCTAACCTAACCTAACCTAACCTAACCTAACCTAACCTAACCTAACCTAACCTAACCTAACCTAACCTAACCTAACCTAACCTAACCTAACCTAACCTAACCTAACCTAACCTAACCTAACCTAACCTAACCTAACCTAACCTAACCTAACCTAACCTAACCTAACCTAACCTAACCTAACCTAACCTAACCTAACCTAACCTAACCTAACCTAACCTAACCTAACCTAACCTAACCTAACCTAACCTAACCTAACCTAACCTAACCTAACCTAACCTAACCTAACCTAACCTAACCTAACCTAACCTAACCTAACCTAACCTAACCTAACCTAACCTAACCTAACCTAACCTAACCTAACCTAACCTAACCTAACCTAACCTAACCTAACCTAACCTAACCTAACCTAACCTAACCTAACCTAACCTAACCTAACCTAACCTAACCTAACCTAACCTAACCTAACCTAACCTAACCTAACCTAACCTAACCTAACCTAACCTAACCTAACCTAACCTAACCTAACCTAACCTAACCTAACCTAACCTAACCTAACCTAACCTAACCTAACCTAACCTAACCTAACCTAACCTAACCTAACCTAACCTAACCTAACCTAACCTAACCTAACCTAACCTAACCTAACCTAACCTAACCTAACCTAACCTAACCTAACCTAACCTAACCTAACCTAACCTAACCTAACCTAACCTAACCTAACCTAACCTAACCTAACCTAACCTAACCTAACCTAACCTAACCTAACCTAACCTAACCTAACCTAACCTAACCTAACCTAACCTAACCTAACCTAACCTAACCTAACCTAACCTAACCTAACCTAACCTAACCTAACCTAACCTAACCTAACCTAACCTAACCTAACCTAACCTAACCTAACCTAACCTAACCTAACCTAACCTAACCTAACCTAACCTAACCTAACCTAACCTAACCTAACCTAACCTAACCTAACCTAACCTAACCTAACCTAACCTAACCTAACCTAACCTAACCTAACCTAACCTAACCTAACCTAACCTAACCTAACCTAACCTAACCTAACCTAACCTAACCTAACCTAACCTAACCTAACCTAACCTAACCTAACCTAACCTAACCTAACCTAACCTAACCTATAACCTAACCTAACCTAACCTAACCTAACCTAACCTAACCTAACCTAACCTAACCTAACCTAACCTAACCTAACCTAACCTAACCTAACCTAACCTAACCTAACCTAACCTAACCTAACCTAACCTAACCTAACCTAACCTAACCTAACCTAACCTAACCTAACCTAACCTAACCTAACCTAACCTAACCTAACCTAACCTAACCTAACCTAACCTAACCTAACCTAACCTAACCTAACCTAACCTAACCTAACCTAACCTAACCTAACCTAACCTAACCTAACCTAACCTAACCTAACCTAACCTAACCTAACCTAACCTAACCTAACCTAACCTAACCTAACCTAACCTAACCTAACCTAACCTAACCTAACCTAACCTAACCTAACCTAACCTAACCTAACCTAACCTAACCTAACCTAACCTAACCTAACCTAACCTAACCTAACCTAACCTAACCTAACCTAACCTAACCTAACCTAACCTAACCTAACCTAACCTAACCTAACCTAACCTAACCTAACCTAACCTAACCTAACCTAACCTAACCTAACCTAACCTAACCTAACCTAACCTAACCTAACCTAACCTAACCTAACCTAACCTAACCTAACCTAACCTAACCTAACCTAACCTAACCTAACCTAACCTAACCTAACCTAACCTAACCTAACCTAACCTAACCTAACCTAACCTAACCTAACCTAACCTAACCTAACCTAACCTAACCTAACCTAACCTAACCTAACCTAACCTAACCTAACCTAACCTAACCTAACCTAACCTAACCTAACCTAACCTAACCTAACCTAACCTAACCTAACCTAACCTAACCTAACCTAACCTAACCTAACCTAACCTAACCTAACCTAACCTAACCTAACCTAACCTAACCTAACCTAACCTAACCTAACCTAACCTAACCTAACCTAACCTAACCTAACCTAACCTAACCTAACCTAACCTAACCTAACCTAACCTAACCTAACCTAACCTAACCTAACCTAACCTAACCTAACCTAACCTAACCTAACCTAACCTAACCTAACCTAACCTAACCTAACCTAACCTAACCTAACCTAACCTAACCTAACCTAACCTAACCTAACCTAACCTAACCTAACCTAACCTAACCTAACCTAACCTAACCTAACCTAACCTAACCTAACCTAACCTAACCTAACCTAACCTAACCTAACCTAACCTAACCTAACC
>OZ037721.1:7500-12500 GCA_964035505.1 Watsonalla cultraria
CCTGCTGCCGCTCGCGCCTCGTGTCTTCGGGCGCGGCGGCCCCGCCGTCTGCTCGGGCCTCAGCACTCCGCCGATAGACGGCTGCGAGCACCTTGGCCTCGAGGTCCCAGGGTGGGGTCCCCGCCAGGACACAGGCCGCGCCGTGTGAGATGGTGCGGTATCCGCGGATCACCCTGGTCGCCATGACCCGCTGCGGTCTCCGGAGCAGGGTCATATTGCGGCGATCCAGGGCTTCCGCCCACACCGGCGCGCCGTACAGGGCCATCGACCTCACCACCCCGGTGTACAGACGACGGCAGCACGTTCGTGGTCCTCCAGTGTTCGGCAGGAGCCGGCTAAGCGCACCAGCCGCAGCGACGAGTTTGGGGGCGAGGCGCTTGAAATGCGCGTGGAATTTCCACCTGCCGTCGAGTACGAGGCCGAGATATTTCATCTCGGTCCCTACCTCGACGGCAACGCCCCCTACGTCCAGCTGCGCCCCCGCTGGTGGCTTCCTGCGAGGCCCGTGGAAACACAGGGCTTCAGTCTTGCTGAGGGCTACCTTTAGGCCCAACTGCCGGATCCGGTCTATGACGATCGCCACTCCGGTCTCCGACAGAAGGGTCGCCTCGGCATAGTTCGCCGCTCTTGCTGTGACAAGAGTGTCGTCTGCGTAGCACACCACGTCGACTCCGGCCGGAAGAGCGCCACGCAGCGCCCAGTCATATCCGATGTTCCACAGGAGCGGGCCGAGCACCGATCCCTGTGGAACACCGCACGCTACGCGCCGACGTAGAAGCTCACCGGCCCCGTCCACGCACACGACACTCCTGCCCAGCAGGTAGTCCTCGAGGACTCGTCGGAGGTACTCCGGAACCCGATGGTACCGGAGCGCCTCAGCCACGCAGCTGAAGGGCAGGGTGTTGAACGCGTTGGAGATGTCGAGGGACACCGCCAACACCACCCCGCCCTCTGCGACAGCTGCTTGCGAGAGGGACTTCACGCGCATCACGGCGTCGACCGTGGAGCGTCCCTCTCGGAAGCCGTATTGGCTGGTGGCCAGATCGGGCCCCATCGTGCGTAAGTGGTCTGTGATGCGGGCAGCTATTATACGCTCGAATAGCTTGCCCGCCTCATCCAGCAGCACGATGGGCCGCATCGCTGACGACGAGCCCGGAGGACGTCCCTCCTTCGGCAGCAAGACTAGCAAGCCCTGCTTCCAGATCGAGGGGAACTGTCCACGCGCAAGACACGCGTCGAGCAGTCCCCTGAAGCGGGCCTCTAGCGTGTCCAGGGCCTTGACCAACGCGCGGCCTGGAACCCCGTCGGGCCCTGGTGCGGTCTTTTTGGCGCGGAGCCGTAGGATCGCCGCCCCCATTTCGCCATCCGAAATGGGGGGTACGGGGGCGGCGTCCGTGTCACGTCCGGTGGGTGGCGGCGCCATCCCCGGCGGCTGAAAGTCAGCACTGGCGGGGAATAGCGCCGCGACGACTTCCCTGAGGAGGCGGGGCTGGAGAGACTCGGTGAGTGGGGCGGCCCGCTCGCGCATCTGCTTCCGCGCGTGGCGGTAGGGGCGGCCCCACGGATCCCGGTTCAGCTCATCCAGCATCTCTTCCCGGCCTCGGGTCTTGGCTTGTGCGATGGCCAGCTGCAGAGTCTTCTTACAAGACGTGTAAGCATCGTACAACTGGCCCTCGCTTGCCTCGTCGCGCGCGCGCCGCCTGCGACACCTCTGGTACTCGCGGCGCGCTTCGGCGCAGTCCCTACGGAGGTCTGCGATCTCCGCCGACCACCAATACACCTCTCTACGTGGTGGCCGGCGCCGCGCGCGCGGCATTGCCGCGTCGCATACCTCCGTCATCGTCTCCTGGAACCACGCCGCTTGATCTTCCACGTCGTCTGTGCGCGACTGAGGCTGGCACCAAGACCTTACAATGGCCGCCTCCTCAAGCAAGTCGTTGTCCAATTTTGCCAGCGCCCACCTTGGGAACGGTGGCCGTCGTCCACCGGTTCGACGGCTTCTTGCCTCCGTCGTGGAGGAGACGCTGAACCGGATATAACGGTGATCCGACAGCGTCTCGACCCCATCGAGGACTCGCCAGCCCTGGACTCGCGTCGCGACAGCAGGAGATGCGAACGAGATGTCCACGATAGACTCTCCCTGCTGCCGCACGCAGGTGCTGACAGAGCCCCGATTTAGGACGGAGACTCCGATGATAGCCGCCCATTCCTCGAGGGTCTCGCCGCGAGCGTCCGTGGCCGGACAGCCCCACACCGTTGACTTGGCGTTGAAGTCTCCCAGGACGAATACCGGCAGCGGTGAAGCTCGTCTCACCGCCGCCCCAACCTCGTCCAGGAAGGCTTCAAACTCGATGAGGGGTCTGTTGGGGGAGAAGTACACCCCGATGAAGGCAAACTCCCCCCAGGCCACGACGACGAAACCCTGGCCCCTCTCCTTGAGGGTGAGGTCCCCTGCGCTTGCGATGGCAACGGTTCCCGTAGCATCGCCCGCCCAGTTTGACCTGGACGGAACGTAGTAGGGTTCCGCCACCACCGCAATGTCCACCGACCACTCCAGCAGGGACTGCAGGAATAGATCCTGAGCCCGAGCGGAGTGGTTGAGGTTCCCCTGCAGGACCTTCGTAGGGCGACTATTCGCCATCGGCGGTCACCGTCCCCTGACCAGCTGGCTGAGCTGGTTTAGCAGCGACGGGGGCTATACCCCCCGTGGGCGCTGGCTTTCGGCGATTGCCCGGCTTGACCGGCGTGGCTTTGCAGGCCTTGCTGCCCGCCACGTGGTCCGCCGGTCTGCCCGCTTCGGCACATAGGGCGCAGTGCGGTGCTGCCGAGCACTCGCGCGCCTTGTGGCCGGGCTTACCGCAGCGGTAACAGAGTTCGCTGCGGTCCACAGAGGAGGAGCACTGTGGTGCCACGTGCCCGTTCCGGTGGCACCGGAAGCAGCGGGTGGGCTTGCGCTGCAGGAGTGTAACCCTTGCGCTCACCCAACCCACTAACAACCGGCCCACTGTCGTCAGTGCTTTCGCAGTGGCGATCGGGCAGCTCACCCACAGTGCTCCAAGGCCCGAGGGGGTCGCACGGACTTCTCCGGTCTTGATGACCCCCTCTGCACAGCCTGTTGCACGGGCAATCGCCGCAGTCACATCACTGGCAGACACTGAGTCGTCCAGCCCGGAGATGCGCAATTCAGCGCGCTTCACGGGTCTGGACACCCGAACGTCCTCGGCGCTCAGTGTCTGCCTTACTTTTTCGGCCAGGGCCTCTGCCCTTTGGTCGTTCGCCGACCCCGTCACTTCCAGTATTCGGGCCCCCGTTGCCGCCTTCCTGATGCGGACGTGGGGGATCCCTATGTCTGGAAGGGAGATCTTCTGCTTGAGGTCGGCGATGACGGTGGCATATCTGAGCCCCCTCTGCTCTGCAGCAGGCTGCAGCGTAATTATCACTGCAGCCGTTTTGGGAGCGCGTAGCTTGGCCTGTCTTGGCTGAACCACTTTGTCCTTTCTAATGGGTTTGGGTGGGTTTGGGATCAGCGGAACTTTCGGGGTCCTCTCCTTCGGTCCCTTTTTCTTTCCCCCTGTCCTCCCCACCACTTTGGCCCAGGTTTCTGCTGGGGTCGAGGTTGCCTGAGCTGCCGAGGGGCGCTCAGTTGTAGCACCGGGAAGCTCTTGGCCTGATGCCACTCGTCGCCCTCGCTTGCGGCGCCTGCCGCGCTTAGCCGGCTCAACCCCAGATGTCTTGGCCACGGTCGCCTTTTGTGAGGGCCTGACTTCTTTGCCACGCTCCCCTTGAGAGGGGCAGAGGCGCTTCTCCAAATCCTCAAACCTTTGTTGCATGGCCGCCATCACTGCGGCGGCCATGTCCTGCTGCGGTGGTGACGGAGTTCCACGTGCAGGTGCAGGCTGCTGTGGACCGGTGTTGTTTCCCACCCGAGTAGTGAGCTCTACCCGCAATGCAGCCACTTCTGCACGCAGGAGGTCGTTGTCCGCCCGCAGAGCAGCTACCTGAGCTACCTCAGCTCGCAGGCGCTCGACCTCAGCCTGTAGCTTCCTCGTCTCAAGCGTGGCGGTGCTTTCGAAGAGCTTGCCACTCGCCACCTCGATCGCTGCCGCAGCAGACTTGAGGGCCCGCACACAGGTGCCCTTAAGGCGCCCCGACTTGGCAGCAACGTCGCAGATATTTTTCGCCTCTGTGACGATCACATCTCTATAGGCTGCTGCCGTCGGGTCTCGCAACAGGATCTCCTCCTCGATGCTGCGCCGTCTACGCTCTTCCTCCACCTTGCGGTTGGTTTGCGCCGCAGGCGACTGAGGGCCACTATTGTCGCTGCGAATAAACGAGCAGCGCCTGGCCACACGTTCCGACGCCGCAGACGCGAATGAGGAGTCGCTGTCGCCCTGCTCTTGGACGTCTGGCCGCAGCGTCACGTCAGCCCGCTGCGATTTGGCCGCAAATCGCCCACGTCCGTCCCTCACTGGCTTTGGTCGGTTTCTGGCCGCCAGTGCCCGACGGTTTATAGGGGGCGCCGGTTCGCACGTCACCTTTTCCGGCAGGTCGTCGCCCGAGGAAGGGCACGTCGAACGGCTGCCTCCTGGTTCCTCGCGAGCCCAGAACCTCTGAGCCTTGTCTCGGGAGCTGGTCTCTCCTGAGGTTTCGGTGTCCGTTATGGGTAAGCCAAGTCGTTGTTCACGGGGGTCAGCGGCATGCTGACCTCCGACGCATTTTGTGCCCCCCCCAGATACTGTGGGGCAGCCCGAAGCCGAAGCTTCGGGGCGGGATTTACCCGCCTGGAGATCCGTTTTCAAAGTGCGTGTCGTCATTTTTTTTGGGTTTGCTCCTCCTCAACATTGTGTGAAAGTAGAGTGGTATTTGCATGTGAAGTATGTGAGTGTGTGAACGTGAGGGTGTGTGATGTGTAGTGTATCTGAAGAGTGTAGGTGATGTGTGTGCACTGTCGGGACTGGCCATCTCGCCAGCCATGCATCCCATCGACCAGAGTATCTTGG